>VWZF01005106.1:180547-302833 GCA_013396755.1 Sclerurus mexicanus | reverse complement strand
AATCCTATATTCACAGCTGCCAGGGCTGGAGTTTGGCTAAAGTACTCCTCAGCTCTATTGGGTCCATACCCTTTGGCAAAAATCCAGACCAAATAGTGCTATCCTGGTTCTGAATCTTGTCTTGAATAGAAAGCTGGAACAATGTCACAGTAAACCTGAGTACTCCTGGATTTCCCAGACTAGATATGGCCTTTGCCATAATTGTTCTTTTGCAGACAGACAGTTTCTTTCTCCTAAGATTTAAAGGGGCTTTTATTCAGATACTAAGCTTCAAGATTTTGTAAACAGAGGTTAAATATTTTCCTAATATGTACCTGCTGCATCTCTTGAATGGGCAGGCACTTTCAATATATCATAGATAAAAAATTCTGAAGATGACATACATTTGCTGTGCAGTTGTGAAAAGCTTTGCCTGAAATCAGAGAATGCTCTAGGCTGACCACTTTCACTGCCCTGTGTAAAGCCAGCCTTCCATATCAGCCATTCTTTCACAGCAAAACATGGAGAATAACAAATGCAGGTAGAGGACATGCAAAGACCTTATAATGATATGAAAAAACAAATCCACTCTCCTTTACATAACAAAAGTTTGAGATCGTTTCTATTCTATTCTAGCACTTAAGTACTGTGTTGACTGAATATCCAACTGAAACAGACACATCACCTAGATTGAACAGGCACCTTTTTTTTTTCCATATTTGCCACCCAGGTGTGCTAAGTGTGGATCAAAAAAATTGCATAGAAAAGGTGCTTCTTTCTACCAGAAATCATAACACAGACTTTAGTTACAGTTGAAAGGAAAGTCCAAGAAAAATTTAAATTATATATCTGAAATCTCATTTTAAAAATATGTTCACACAGCACTTAGCTATTGAAAATATTTTAATTTTCAGAACTAAGCCACAGGGATTCTATTTTACAGACCCCACAAACAACAAAGGAAAAATGGGCTTCTTACAATAAAAAGTTAACTTCACAAAAAACTAGAGGAAAAAAAGAAAGAAAAATCTAATGAAACCAGGGGTTAAGTGAATTTAGTTTTGTTCCTTACATAAGTTTTGGTGTTATAAAATATGGCACGTTTTGTACTGTATGTTCCCTCAGAAAGCCAAACAGAAACTTGTCATCATGGTTTTGAGAGCACAAGGCCTCTCCTTTCTCATGTTTCAACTAAACAGTCTCCACTTGGGCTGAGGAACATATCATATATCATAAATCACTCTCTGATAGATATTTGGCAGCTAGTCAGAACCCCAGGCTGTGCAACATACAGTGTGGGACATTTTTAAGGTGGAATTTTGATTTTGTAACTTAAAGACTTAATAACATCTCAAAACCTTTTACTACTTCCTGGTACAGAAGAAAAAAACTACTTAGGAAAGAAGAATTCTCCATATGGTTTTAGGTTCTGAATAATTCATGCACATATACATATATACATCTATACATACATATAATAAGCCATGGCACTATAAAACTTCAGGGTTTATTCAATTGAATGAAAACAAAAAATAAATTAAGGAGCATGATTACAGCTAACCTTTATAGGAATGAAATAGCAAAGACATACTGGAATCTATTTTTCTTCTTTTAAAGGTCTTAACTATTTCATTGCCTTGGAAGGCAATAGGTGTTAGATACCCAAGCACATGTAGCCCAGACTCTGGTGGTTTTGATAAGAAGATTTTATATAAAGTTTTTTCTCCTCTCATTTAGGAAATGCTGTGTGTGCATAAAGCAGAGAGAGAACACATGAAAAAAATGGCATTAAGTAGAGTACATAACTGATGGTAATTAATCCCTTCACCGCAGTGCATCATTGATCAGTTCAAGAAGGGATGCTTCATAATAATTTCAGGACAGCAGCAACTACTAGGAAGTGTGTATTGACTGACAAAGCTATGTGAGAACTTTTTCCCTGAGTTTATGCAGGGTGTCACAGGACACTAAGGGTTAAGTTTATGTTTTTGAAATGTGTCATAGTGTTCCCAATGTACTTAGACTGAGCAGTTCTTAGAATGATGAAATAGAAACAGGAGGAATTGCAGAACATGTGGTATGGGAGTTGGATTGGAAGAAACAGGGACACATGAGGAACAAAAGAAAGTGCCTGCACAAAATCTAGACCAAGTTACATTAAAATTAGATATTTACTGAGTTTTTTGAAGAACAAAGTACTAAGTTCTCAATACTTTTTATAATTAGGCTCTAATCTTATTAACATTTGGCACTGCAAAAAAAATTGCACTTAAAAATTATTTTGTTTACACTGGATTATGCCACTTTTGTTTAACATATGCATAGTTTTGCAACTTTTTATTTAAATTGAGAATATGTAAAATTATAACTCTGTCACTGCTGTGACTGTGACAATCTCAGACAAGGTTGTTTATGCTGAAAAACTACAGCACTTACGTTTAAATCTAACCACTGCTTGATTATCTAACTTAAATCAAGAACAAAGAATCCAAAGCCTTCTGATCATAAAATACTGAAAAAATAACTGTTTTGCATATTAACCTCTCTCTCTAAAGATTTCTAAAGCTAAGCACTTAAAATTCAACAAGCAATACCACATTGCATGTTTCCAAAAGGGTCAGTGTAATGATGTGGAACAGAGATGATCTTCCTTGTTATTTACATGTTTGATAGTTTCATTCTTCATCTGATTATCAACAGAAGACTCACTAAGTAGTTCATACAACACATTAGTATTGCTCCATATTTTTCTGCTCTATAAAAAGACAGTTCTCTGAGTGGGCAGCAGGCTATTTAAAACATCAAGAAATGAGAAGTCTTTACAAATTTCTCTCCTTGCTGCTCCTTCAACTCACAATCTAAATCATTAACATCCTGTTTATATAGGTGCATATTCCTACTCAGACATCTACAATAACATGTTACAAAGGTCATACAGTGATTTCTATTGTAACTTGCTTTTCCTGTATCTCTGACTTTCAATTTATCACTTTTCAGTATCGAAAAAGATTGCAGAGCTTTGTATTCTTGTTCTATACCTGGATGAGACTATTTATTTATTACTTTGCAGGTCAAGCAGGTCATGCTTAGCCCCTGCAAATCTCAGTATTTCCTACCAGTCAGTTCTTGTTGTATAAATATATATATACAGGTCTATGTGTACTCTCTGAGAACTAAGATTGGGCTAACAAAAAGGGTACAGTCCACAGATGTGTCTGTGCTTTCCAACTGACTTCCCAACGTTCCTCTTAAGAATTTTTGAATATATAAATTTAAATCAAATATTAATTGAACATAAATTATTAATTAATATCATAGGTACAATACAATTAAAAAGTATAATCCAATAGAAGTATTGTATGCAATGCAGTATTTAAACTGGATAGTCTGGCCCAAATCACCATGAAAATTGACATAATTAATCCTGTAACTTGCAGAACAATTTGAACATACACCAAAAACCTTTTTCCTTATCATGTTTTCAACAGGTAAGGAGACCATGATCTTCTAAATGCTTCATCTATGTTTTTTCTCATTGAATCATGGCTCAAGTATGTCCCCAAGTGTAACATTTGCATGTTTTTTGAACACTTTCAGGAATAATAAATCTCTAGGGAAGACTGTCACAATGCCAGACCATACTTTCAGAGAAAAAAATTAACCTAGACCTTGTTATTGTCAGAAATTAATTTTGCTTTTTAAATGTATTTTGGTTATATTAAGTATTCATGGGAACAATAAAAATTTTGTACTAAAAAATCTTGGGTACCTCTAGAGAGAGGCAGCTCTAACTAGGTATATTAAAGATCACACTTTGATCTTTGTTCTTTTCACCTGTGCCTTAGATCTCACAGGTCTTCTTACAGCTGAGGAAATTTTATGTTCTTGTTTAAATCTTCAAAAGATTTTTTAAGTCTACCTATAAAGCTAAAATTAGGTGTTCACTGCCACTGAAAATAAGTAAGTTGCATAGCAAATCTGGAAGTTATCTCTGAAAGTGTTAGGCTTGTCCTGAATAAATTATCAACTTGCAATTAATCTTTCACTTGTATCTTCAGCTTCAGTCTGAAACTAAGAGGAGCAAATACTTATCTTCCTAAATTATCTTTGAACAGTGTCCACTCATACAAGCCTTTTAGGGCTGCTACTATTAATAGGGGAATAAAATTCAGTAGACTTACTTTTGATTCACACTTAGTGTTAATTCCTCCTCACTTCTTTTTTATGTAATGTCTATTTAGAAAGAAGTGAAAAAATATATCAGTGGGGGAAAAGAGAAATGGAACCTTATTATTAGAGAAGAGTCAATAACAGTGTTAATATTCCTTGCCTTTAAAAGAGCAGCCTTGAAGACTAAAGAGCACATGATTTTTTGTGAGGGTCGGTGAGAACATTATTCATTATTAATTATAAAATGGGCCAAATAAAGAGGAAAAACTGGCAGGCTAATAAAGTTTCTAGGCTGAAATGCTATCTTCTATAATTCAGCCATCATGTTTATTAAACAAAACCAGAAACACCACTTTCATCAGTGAGGTTAAATAAGGGGTCCTGGACAATTCTTCAGTTGTGGACAGAACAAAACTTCTGACTTTGTGTCTGGCAGTACAACAAAAGCAAGGCTGGGAGGAATCAGACTCCATTTTCAAGGAAACTGGCTGCATATTTTCCTCTTTTTTGATGTTATAAATTGATTGTGAGTCCATTCAAACCCTAAAGTGTTTAAACAAGGTGTCAGCTACAGGAGTAAAGTTTTACTATTTCCTGAATAATTTTTACTCTTCTTCACAGGATGGATCCCAGCTGCTTTCCAAGCTATGGGAACACTTCTCATAAACTACTGTTTCCATGTGAAGAAAAACAACAGTGGAAACCTTTACACTCACAGGACAGATAAGAACATGAGACAAAAAAAGGAGAAAATAAGGAAGGAATAGCCTCTGCAATGAGCTAAAACTTGCCTCAATAGAGTTGTAGTTTATTAAACTTTTTTTCATTGTAAAAGTTCCTGCAAGTCCCTTAGAAAGAAGGACATGTGTGCAGTGTGGCTGCCTGTGGTGCTTCAGGTGCAAGCATTTCTGGTAAGGTGATCCATGGTTGTACAAAGCTGCAGTATGCAGCACTTCAGGGAATGGCAATGGCTTTTACATAGAATGAGGAGTACCTGAGTGCTCCTAGGCAGGAATTTCTGCAACATTATTCGCAGAAGCTAGAAATGGCTTTTTATATTCACCTAAAAGGCAGCTTAACAAACTGGTCTGACTCTTCACAACATTTTGTTAAAATGCGACTGTAGAATGGACCTGAATGATTAAAAAACAAACAAGCAAACAAAAAACTAAAAAATCCTCTGTTTGAAACTTAATCAATTTGTTTAACGCTAAGCCACCATCAAAAAAAAAAATGCATTTTTGACATTGTAGTCTTGTATTGGCTCAGTAACTTAATTTCCTCTGCTTGTTTTATTTAACCTGTTGTTTTAGAGAGATGAACTCTGCCCATTACTTACTATATGAAATCTACAGTTCACCGTGTTTCATTCATTGAAAAGGATGAAGTAACTTGGACAGATTCCTGAGGGAAAGATAGTCTGCCATATTTGCAAAGATTTATTTGTGAAAAAGCACTCAGGATGACTTTTCTTTTTTTTTTTTTGGGGGGGCGCGGGGAGGGGCAAACCTCACTGCTTCGACCACCATTAGCAGAAACTGAGTTTCAGGATTCATTTGAAATCACAAGCAGTCAAGAAGGACTTTTCTCCACTGCAGTCATTGGCTCCTCCACTTAGTTATTCTAAATTTCCTTATCATTGTATATTTTCAAGACATGCATCTGGTTCTGCCTCTCCCTCCATTTGTTTCCCTGTTCCCAAGATAATTACATTTTGACAAAAATTTATTGAGACATCTGTTTTTTTCTTCATATCTCCACATCATTCTGTAGCTGTACCTGTGGTACAGCACGGCTCAGCCATTTTCACCAAGGAGGTGGCTACACTAACTAACTGATGGCCAGATTGGGGAGAATCTTGGTATAAATCTGCCAGATGGCTTAAGGTGGAAAGTGGCAGTATACTTAGAAATGGATGGAGAGATGAAGAGGAATATCTTTCTGATAATGCTACACTTCCAGCACTTGCAGTGCCAGCAAGCAATAGTTCTGTCAAAAAATGCTGAATTAGTGCAGCAAGAACCAGGTGAGACTGGCAAAAGTAGAAGGAAATTTTAATAGCACAGTAGACAGAATCTAGATTAGAGCATTCTGTGAAACAGCAGGCAGGAATAAAGAAACTCATGGAAAGAAGGGGGCCATGTGTTTCAATGCATGGTCTATGTGTTTAAAACCACTGTCTTCCTGGCTGGCCCAAATTTGGATCTGTGGCACAGTAATCCAGATGACATTTGTAACACTCCAGACCTGGAGCTCTGTGCTCATGGGCTCTGCTAAGAATTTTACTTTAATATTTATATATGTATAGGTTCTTTAATACCTTAAGAATACATTCAGAGAATAAGCCACAGTCATATTCCCAAGGAATTTCTTTATTAATTTAGGGGAGAAAACAAGGGAACTTGACAAAGGTTCAAGAAGTGTAATACATAAGCTAGAAAAAAAGTACCACAGTACCAATTCAGCACATACTAATAACACCCAAGTCAATATTTGATCGAGTCACCACACTTAAATCGAATCCCTCCAGCTCCAAGCCACCAAAAGCATCAAGAAAGTAGTAATGAAAAAGAAACAGAAGGAGCAAGAAGAGAGAGGAGAAAGAGCAGCAATAGCTACCTTCGAAACTGTGGCAGACCAGCTCTCACATGTCCAGGTGGCAGGGCCGTGACATGTGGCACCCCAAATCCTCTGGTTTTATCTGTGGCAAATTCCCCCAGCCAGGGCTGTCGGGGTCCGATCTCCAAGATATCAGGACTGGAAGAAGAAACAGAGGAACAATGATAAAGACAGTAAGAGAGAGGTCAACCTGTGGATCGAGGAGCGCCCTAATGTTAATTGAAAGGACTGTTTATTTCCCAGTTACTTGGATAGTTATAGACTTGTTAGAATAGTGATAATTTCCTTCAAAATTTTTGATGGATCTTATTGGTTGTTGTACCCCAGTTCTTCCCCAGTTACTTTCGTGTTATTGGCCGTCCCTTCCTTTATTCTCATTGGCCAGCCGGTGGTGCAATGCAGCTTTACCATATATGGCTGGCCACTCCCCTTCTCCTCCCTTATCCTACCATATTTGCAAAAGCCCTTCCCATTCTCTCCTTGTTTGTCGTAGACCTGACTCAACTCCTCCCCGAACTCCGCCTTTCTTCTAGTCCCTTCTTTCCTACCCCTATAAAAGCCAGATTCCCTCTAAAATAAACGGCCATTTTGCACCCTTCCTATGCAGAGTGGTCCGTCATTTCCATCCTTCAGGTTTGCGACACAGGGCCTCTGATCCTCGGCCACTCTAGGGTCCCAGACCAGGGTGAGGAACCTTGTTCTTATTGTCCCTGCCAATCGAAGCTGGGTCAGGGGCAACAGCAGCTGTGGGGTGTTACAGTTTTCCTGGGCTGTTTGTGACTGACAGCTGCTCCAGGGCTTCCCCTTGTGGGCTTCATGATCTGCAATGAGGGATACGACATCACCTCACCTCTGTGAGGTCCAACCCATCCCTGCCACCTCCACACACATATGCAACCCTACAGGGTGGTTCTGACCCAGTAATTGCTGATCTAGTGTGTAATACATTTCAGCATCTGGTCTTAACTGTGGCTACCTTAGAATTTAACAAATAAAGAAGGAAAATGATGTGATTGCAAGTCTGTACCATCAGATATTATTCTGAAGAAACAGGAACTACAATGCTTTATACCTGCTACCACTACAATTTTGTCCTAAAATAAACTGCAAATCTCTCTTAGTGGCAGCAATGCTTCCTATTTTTGTCCATTCACTTTAAGCATGTGTTACAAGTATTGTGTGGATGGTCAGCTGTATTTCCCATCTCATGAACTGCCAAAATAACATCCAAAATACTCAGTGAATGTTGACTTTAGACACCATCTTTGTTCAGCTAGGGTAAAGAGAATGTGGAGAAATTATTATTAGGAGCCTAATGGGCATTTTAATCAAGAACTCCCAAATCTCAAACAAGCCACAGTTTATCATTATTAGACCTCATCTTAGCTAAATCATACNTTATTGTCCCTGCCAATCGAAGCTGGGTCAGGGGCAACAGCAGCTGTGGGGTGTTACAGTTTTCCTGGGCTGTTTGTGACTGACAGCTGCTCCAGGGCTTCCCCTTGTGGGCTTCATGATCTGCAATGAGGGATACGACATCACCTCACCTCTGTGAGGTCCAACCCATCCCTGCCACCTCCACACACATATGCAACCCTACAGGGTGGTTCTGACCCAGTAATTGCTGATCTAGTGTGTAATACATTTCAGCATCTGGTCTTAACTGTGGCTACCTTAGAATTTAACAAATAAAGAAGGAAAATGATGTGATTGCAAGTCTGTACCATCAGATATTATTCTGAAGAAACAGGAACTACAATGCTTTATACCTGCTACCACTACAATTTTGTCCTAAAATAAACTGCAAATCTCTCTTAGTGGCAGCAATGCTTCCTATTTTTGTCCATTCACTTTAAGCATGTGTTACAAGTATTGTGTGGATGGTCAGCTGTATTTCCCATCTCATGAACTGCCAAAATAACATCCAAAATACTCAGTGAATGTTGACTTTAGACACCATCTTTGTTCAGCTAGGGTAAAGAGAATGTGGAGAAATTATTATTAGGAGCCTAATGGGCATTTTAATCAAGAACTCCCAAATCTCAAACAAGCCACAGTTTATCATTATTAGACCTCATCTTAGCTAAATCATACGTAGTGAAAAATTTCCTGTTGCTCCATAGGACCCCTCTCACAAAACCCAAAGGTAACCATTCCTAAGTTAGTAGAAAGAGGTAACTTTTCCAGCCTTTCTTTAAACAGAGATATCCACTTTGTACCATGATATCAATGAATTCATAGCATTTTGTAAGGCAGGTGATGTTTTCTTGTAGGAACCAAAGTTTCTTGTTTAGCTATAGGAAATCACCTGCTTCTTTTGTAGATGTAGTACTCCCTTCATACCCCAGGGCAAACGATGTGGCCTACACTTTAGCCATCCCCTTAATGCAGTATAAGACTGGTCATGGGCCACAAAAGGAGTTACTTTATGAAATACTTAATGTGAACTGAAATTACTTAGTATCATTCCCTGAAGAGAAAGATACATCACAAAGAAAACAGATGATCCTCTTTATCTGTTAACTTCATGGACTAAAACACACACAAAAAAAAATTGTTTGGTGGGAGTTTTTTCATAATATGACACAATAATTTCTTGGATCAGATGACCAGGCTCAGAAGGAAATAAATTACAAATGGAATCCAATTGAATGCAATTCCAGTTCAGTTGGCTTTTACAGAGAAGTTCTTCCATCACACCTCAAAGTGATCACTGGGCATTTTTGCTTGCTGGACAGTTTTCTGATGGATACTCCTGGTAAGCAGATTTCTCTTCTTAGTTTCCTTGTTGTCATCTATGTTTTAATGTTCTCCTTGTAACTGTAGCATCTGAGCAAAACTAGCCTGATTTGGAGAAGATGAAGTAATATGTTTTGGAGTAGGGAGGAAGGAAGGACCTAGTTATCTAAATTCACTTCTGTATCTCTGGGAAGAAAAATGTTTCTGCACCTAACCATGATCCTGGGGAGGAAACTAAACGCAGAGTGCACAAATGGGTGAGCACATGGACCTTTACCAAATATTCTTTCACCAATTCACCTAAATATTGTCCTTGAAAAAATGCCCTTTGTGTGGTATATGAGGTATAAATTCAACCTCTATCTTCACTCATTTTCTGTCCTTTACTGAGCTTACGTTGTCAGCTGTGCCAAACCACATCAACTGAACTAGTGATGAGTCTGTCAGTTTTATAGGTTACCCCAAGAGACAGAGCCCTACAAACTCATCTCAAGTGTAGAACTCATTTTCATCTCCGATGAGATCATTCAGATGACACAGGCAGGATAACAGCCTTTTTTGCAGCATGAGGAAAGTGTACAGTTGAGAGAAGCTCATAAGAGCCTACGTAAAACAAAAAGCACTTCAAACATAGCTCACTTCTGCAATTACATGTTATGTAGATACTAGCGTGATGACCCAAGTTATTTCTACTTTAAAGCAAACTGAATGTGCAGGAAAAAAAGTAAACAAACAAACCCACAAAGCAAAAGAACACATTCCTTGATTTTCCCATGCTTTAATAGAAGCAAGTAGAGTTTATTTAGCTTCATGAAGTCTCTGACAATGAACATTGACAAAGGGATGAAACGTATCTAGAGCAAAGGAAGACTTAATCCCCTTACATGTTTGTTGAAGCCAGATGCTTTGCTGGCTACTCATATTTGATAAATGCTACAATGGTAATGACAACTGTATAACAATAATTTTACCTCACAGACTGATTCATCACTTTTCCCATGTCATTGTTCATAAAGGCACAACGTATGTGCTTTCTAAACCAGATATATTTCTCTAAGTGTTTAGCGTGTGCTCTTATCTGTTGACTTCTATGTGTTCCTGTGGCTTAATGCATCTGTTTATGCCATGTTTGCTTAGTTTTGTCTGACACAAAAAGTATTTTGACTCCTGAATTATTAACAGACATATCAGAACTGTGATTGAACAAGAGCCATTAAAACTCAGGTTTGAGTGAATACAATGCTTTGGTTTAATCTAATTAATAAAGCAGCAAATTCTCCTCTTGAGTGTTCAAAATTGCTCTGTTTTCATCTGTAACAGTATTTTACAAGTCTTCAGGACACTCAGGAATATTTTCAGTAAAAGAAAAGAGAAAAGTATCATTACTGTTATCTTACATGTTGCATTTGCACAGTTCATTGTAGTGTTTTGTGACATTGGCTTTTTGGAAATATGTTAATCGCATAATCACACTGGTGTTATTATAGTAATAGCACTTTAAAGGTATTATTACACTTGGACTAGCAGAAGTGTTATTCTTCCTTTCCCTCTTTCTAGTATTGGGTTTCTACAGTCTACTCCTGCTCTGAATCTGAACTTACTTCTGCTCTAAAAAAGAAGTTCTCAAATGTATTTTGTTTGAAAGCCTCTGTGTCACTGAATTGTAACATAAGATTGTTCAATCCTAGAAGGCCCAGAAAGAAGTAAAGCATTTCAGTTTTTCTAAAATGTAGTCTTGAGACTCTATCTCAGTCATGAGGCAGAACATCTTAAATCCCACCCAAGAAACATTTTGTGCTTTCTTGATAGGTAAAAATGGTTTGTTATTCTTCAAAAAACCACAAATCCATAAAATTATTCTTTTTTTTAATTTTATTATTCTATTCAAGCATGCAATACCATAAGACTTGAGCACCTCATAACATGATAATTAACACAGTGATAGGGCATGTTTGAGAATGTTATCTAAGGAAAAGTCTGAGTGATCTACAGCCTGATTTTGGAGTCCCAGATCCTGAAATATCTGTCAGTATTCCAGCTGATGTCAAAAACGTGGGCATACCAAGAGAATGGCTGAGAAACAGTAAGTTGTGTTTGTTGCATCATTTTTCTACTGGCTATACCTTCTCCAGACATAGGGCTGCAGCAAAACTCTGTGTGTTTCCCTGCACTCCAAAATGATTTTTGTGGGACAGGAAGAAATGTATGCCTTCTGGCATCTTCATATTCTGGTACTGGACAGTTAATCTCATGACTTTATTTTGTATGCCATCTCCAAATCCTTGCAACCAAATATAAAACTGGTCACTTGATAAAAGTAACCTGAAAGGCTTAAAATAGTTCTTAAAAAGCATTAATCTTAGCTAGTCTCTGCACAGCTAATGTTGAGAAGAGGGTCACACTTTCTTTTCATAATTGCTGGGAAGAGTGTGAATATGTAGTGACAGCCTTGGGTAGGCTGGGTTGGCCTTCAAATCACTGCACACAGAGAGAACTCCAATTGCTCACATTTTCAGTGATGTTAAACCGTGTGCAGCCATTAGAATTTGTGCTGTTGGACAGAGCTTGAAAAAGAGAAGTTCATTTATTCCTTTATCCCTAGAAATAAAAAAGACCCCATCTCTTTCACGACAACGAGAATGTTTGAGGCAACAGATCAGCTCAGCTGCTGAATAAGCTTTACATACCACTGCATAGTCTTCATTTTCCTGTCATAAATCAGTCACAAGACTTGCTGCTTCCTCTTCCCTCAAAGTAGCTTACTTTCACAGCTACACTAATGTCTGTCTACGCTGTTCCACTTCAAGAAATCACTGGGACATTTTCTCTTGCTGCTACTGAGCTAGAGCCTTTAAAAAGGAAACTGTCATGCATCTTGTTTTGGAAGTTAATGATAGAGGAATTATTTAAAGTCTTTACATAAGCAATCCTGCAACCAAGTGGAAGCACTCTGCTTCCGGCAGCTTCACCATGGTCTGTTTTAGACTCCTGATGAGAAGGAGGTCCAGGTAACAAATGTGGACACTGTCCCTCTATTAGCCCATACCCCAGGAGTTGAATCAAGGTCTGGACTAAGTTAAATGAGGTTATCTAAGCACATGAAGCATGCTATAATGTTGCAGTTCTGTTAGAACTTGTTTTGCCAGCATTTTTCCACTTCTTTATCAGTCTTTCCAAGTTTCAGCAGGAAAAAAAGAAAATTCTAGAAGAATATAAATTAAGCATCATTCTTGTAGAAGTTTTAACCCAAAGAAAAGGATATTCTTGCAAGAATCCCAAACAAACTGGACCTTGCAAGAGTTCCAGGCAAAAATATTGCACAATTGTAGTAAGTTAAATATTTTTCTGCATTGAAATTATGCTCTCAAAATGTATTCCCCTTTCAAGTACAGCCATTGAGAAGCTCATCACTTTCTTTGTGATTTCATTCAAATAAATAATTTCTCATCAAAAACAAACTTGCCAGTAGTGAAGAAATTTGGCATAAGTTGTTCCACAAAGTAATGTCAACTGTGGCAACAAAACTTTTCAGTTTTTATGCAGCACAAAGTGCAGCTACACAGCCTCTAATCCACGAGTAGATGAGATGGGTGGAAATGGCAACAACACTGTGCTGGATGTAGGTGTCAAGATGTTGGTATGGGTTTGCCTGTGTGGAAGAGTTTGGTGTGCCTGGTGCTAGACACAGATGGCTCCAACAGAGCCACCACAGGATATGACTGAACCCATCAGCCAGGCTGGTGATGCCTTGTGGAAAATGTATTTAAATACCGTACAGGCAATGAGGAATGAGGAAAAAAGTCTGAGGAATGGATGGACCTGTGAACACCAAGGTCAGAGAAGGAGTGGAGGGAGAGCTAGAACAGGACACACTGGAGCAGTTATGTTCCCTGTAACCCGTAGACAGAAAAACACCAGAGCAGATATCCACATTGGTGTGCATGGAGGATCCCATGCTTATTTCTTGAAGGACTGCTTTGTGAGTTACCACACTCTGGAGGAGGGGAAGACTGTGAGAACAAAGAAGCAGCAGAGAATACTTATGGACTGGCTGTAATGCCCTATTCTCCATCCTCCTGTGCAGCTTGGGGAAGGAGTGAGGTAGAAGATTTGGAATGAAAGAGTGAAGTTCAACTTGGAAAAAGGGGAGGGTGAAGGCAAGATGTTTTAGTTTCTGTCTTTGGTTCTCATTCAACTCTATTTTTAATGGGCAATAAATCAAATTAATTTTCCATATCCTATTATGTTTTGTGAGGGTAATTTTTAAGTGACCTCCTGTCTTTACCTCAATCCACCAGTTTTTCATTTGATTTTGTCCCCTCAATCACTTTGAGGATGAGGAATGAGAGAGCAGATGGGTAGGGGTTTTGCAGCCAGCCAAAGTCAACCCACCACAGACACGAAAGGAGAAATTCTGGCTTCAAGTAAAGATGAATCTCCAGCAAACACATACAAAGAGTTCACCTACACAAGCTTCACCTAAAGTGTGAATAGTCTAATGGGCAAAGAAAAGGAACAAAACCTCTTTTTTTNGAGTTGTGAAGAAGGCAAGAAAAAACTTTTTTTTTTTTTTTTTTTTTTTTTTTGTTTTTGAAAAATAAACCAGGTAGAATTCAGGAAATATTTCCTTGTTTTCTCAGTAGTTTGAAAAAAATCAAACTTTATATAGTAAATAAAAATTTAAGATAAAAACTGATGGAGCCTCTCCAACATAAATAAAACTTTTAAAACTAAACCTTTATAGAGTTCATTTTGAAAGTGAAATGTACTGTTCAATATCCAACAATCCATTTCATTTCAGAACTGAGAATTTTTCATTCCTACATAGAATTAAATGGTCTAGAAAGTAAGCCTCCAAATAATTCCTGCTTCTACAACTTCTACCACAACCATGTCAACCTATTCCTTTTTGCTTTCCCATCAGTAATCCAGTCCTCAGAAAGGCAGCAGAAGGAATTAAAGCATTACATGTTCACTAACAGACATAAGCTAAAGGCACTAAGTAACACAGTATAGCACCAGTCTGGTTTGAAGTGCAATCATGACAGTTAGTTAATTTTACCCAGATATTCCTGTTTTGATATTAAAATAATTTTTACATTTGATGGAATGACAGCTCCAAGAAAAGATTCATATTTTACTGGAACACAGTGATTGAGGAATCTGAAATCTCTTTTGGATGTTTATAAGTAAGATTATTCTTCAAAAAGAAAACCCCACAAAACATTTTTTCTATTTAAATTGCCTAGCTTCAGCTCACAGGCATTTTCCTACTATTTTTTGTCATTTAAATTTGATAAACCAGGTCAGCCACTGGCTGAATTTCCCACAACAATGGTTTTTCCTGAATTCCAAGTGTATCAAGTATTTCTTCCTNGAGTGCAGAGAAGAGTGGGACAATCCCCTCCCTTGCCCAGCTGGCCTGATGCCCCCCCAGGACAGGGTTGGCCCGCCTGGCTGCCAGGGCACTGCTGACTCATATTCAACTTGCTATCAATCAGAACCCCCAGGTCCTTTTCCATGGCACTGCTTTCCAGCATCTCATTCCCCAGACTGCTGAAATATTACAAGATAAGCATGTTGTTTTTACTATCAATGCAGACACATGTAAAAGTCACAGCAATAACACTCACTGGCTGAGTAAAAGCCTTACTCTTTCTCTCTATCCTATGTTGTGTCAGCTGACTAGTTTGTTCTTTACTATCTATTAAAATGGTTTGAAGGTGATCACTGCTATAATGTTAAGCATTTCTTGTATTGAATATGTGGTGTTGTCCAGTTCCTTAGTTTGTTTGTTCTGATTTTATTTACCAGAACATTTGGTTGTTACTTTCACCCTCCTTTATAACATTATACCCTCAGCAAGTTTGTGGATGACACCAGGGCATGTTGATCTGCTGGAAGGCAGGAAGGATCTGCAGAGGGATCTAGTCAGACTGGATTGATGGACTGAGGCCAGTGGTATGAGGTTCAACAAGGCCAGGTGCCTTGAGTCACAACAACCCCAAGCAGCACTACAGGGTTGGGGAACAGCAGCTGGAAAACTGGTTGACAGAAAGGGATCTGGGAATGCTGGTTGACAGCAGCTGAACATGAGCAAGCAAGTGTGCCCAGGTGGCCAAGGCCAATGGCATCCTGGCTTGTATCAGAATCAGTGTGCCCAACAGGACTAGGGAAGGGATCAGCCCCTGTACTCAAAACTGGTGAGTCTGCACCTCAAGTCCTGTGTTCAGTTTTGGGTCTCTCATGACAAGAAGGACATTGAGATGCTGGAATGAGTCCAACAAAGGTCAACAAAGCTCATAAAGTGTATGGGGCACAAGTTTTACAAGGAATGGCTAAGGAAGCCAGTAATAGGACAAGGAGAAATGGCCTCAAGTTGCACCTCGAGTTGCTGGCTGAATATTATAAAAAGTCTCTTCTCTGAAAGAGTGGTTAAGCTTTGGAACAGGCTGCTCAGGGAAGTGATCCATCCCTAAAGTATTCAAAGAACAAGTAGATGTGGCGCTTCATTATAAGGTTTAGTAGGCACAGTAGTAATCAACTGAAGGTTGGACTTGATGATCTTGGAAGTCTTTTCCAAACTTAATGGTTCTATGATTAACTTATCTGGATTTTTTCAGAGTTTGGAGGGGGTTTTTTCAGTTCTCATTATTCTTTATGGCACAGTTATTTTTCAAAATACGCATTCAAACTGTAACACTTTTTCAGACTTTTGGAACTTTCATAGTGCTTAGTATTTCCATAGAGTCATAGAATAGTGTAGGTTGAAAGGGACTCTAAAGATCAACTAGTTCCAATCACATATTTATATATTTGCCAATATAAATAGCTTTTGACTCTCTTTGAGGACTCCTCCCTAGCCCTACATGTGCTTTGCAAATAGTGCTCATCTTCCTCAGTAAAGGACTAAGAAGCATGTCAAAATCCTGATGACATACAGGAACTTTGTTCTGCTTCTTTTCAAATAGGAACATCTTTCAGGGTGTGCTTCTCTGGAATCATTCTGTCTTTTCAGCATCATAATGAAATTTGCATCATCTTCATTTGATAATGGTCTTGTTTCACTGCAAGGATTTCTTTCCTCCTAACATATCCTGCCTCCTTGTTACTCTGAGTTCTATAAATCATGTTGCTTTCCTTAATGTCGTTTGTTTTCCACTATCATTTTTGTCATGTTACATGTCTCCTTGTACAATTTTTTTAGCAGACAGCCCTATTACATACTAAAGTGAGATGAGATTTTTGCAGTTCTTCTTTGCAAACAGCCTGGGTTTCATAGCTATTTAATAAATAGCTTCAATGGCCTCAAGAAATAAGAAGACTATAAGGACATTCCCTTTCGGTTTTTTTTTTTGCTTTTTTACTTTCTTTGTGTGGGGGAGTTTTGTTTGGTTGGTTGGTTGGTTTGGTTTGGTTTTTGGTTTTTGTTTGCTTGTTTCCTTATCTTTTTTTTCTTTTTCTCTCTCTCTTTTTTTTTTTTTAAGCTTCTTTTTTCTTCCTTTCTTGTGTTTGGTTTGTTTGGGTGGCTTGTTGGTGTTGGGTTTTTTTTTGAAATGTAGCACTCAAATTCATCAGAGAAGACATGTCAGATTCTTTTCATTGGGGAAGATTGAAATCCTACAATTATTCATGAAAGTGTTCAAGTCAGTTAAAAAAAAAAAAGGTGTTGCAAGTTGATTGTAAAAGTAGTCATCAGTTTATAATTAAATTTCTTACAATTTTGTGCTGCATTAGTTAGCTGATGTCTAGGAGAAAAAGGCATGCCCAGTCAGCACAAATCCAATCAGAAGACAAATATCTTCTGTTTCAAGCAACAAAACATACAGATACTGAGGGGATATACATTGTTGCAGCAAGAGAAGTTGCAACTCATGTTAGGGATCTTAATAGCAAGAGATTAGGCAGCACTTGGTTTTGAGGACATCATCTGCACAAAATTACAGTTTAACAAATTCAGGACTCTGTGCAGCAAACAAATCCCCTCACAATAAATTACATAGGTGCTAGACAACTGAAGAGTGGCAGCAACTTGTTCAATATTAACTAAAGCCGCTTCTTAACTATTTTCAGAAGATGCTTGGGTTTTCTACTCTGTCTTTTTGACCTAGATACCAACTCCCAACTAGGAGGTGGGGTCTTCATCTGCAGTTTTTGACAGCAAAACAATGGAAAAACATCAGGAAAGCCCAATATGAGCACTCCCCCTGCTGTCCCTGATTTCTGCAAATGGCAAAAAATGCCATAACCCAGCAGAATATTCCTGCCCTTTACTGACAGCAGTTCATTTCACCACCTTATACAGTGTTTGCCCTGCAGCTGTGCTCAGTAGGTCACCTCTGCTGTGCTCTTGGAACAGCTGTTCAATTGCAAAGTGCAACACCACTGGTTTGGACAGTTGCTTTAGTTTAAAGTAGAGTCACATTTGTTTGTGAGCTGTCTTGCTATACAGATGTACATCTCTTCAGCTTTTTTATTCTGTCACTTTCAATGAACCATATTTTAGAGAAAGTTTCCATGAAACAGAAATATGGTAAAATGAGCAAAGGCTTTCACCCAGGTTCTGAATGCATACTCAAAATCAAAACAAAAACATACTGATCATGCAAATTGTGTGAAGGATGCCAATAATCAGGTAATTTGATAACATTTCCTCCCGTTGAAGATTTATTTTTGCCTGTTGGTAAAATCAACATTGTTGAAATAGCTGAAGAGAAAGAAATAATTTGATACAGAGGGTGAAAATAACAAATGAGTATAATGACAAAAAATTGTAAGTAGACACTCAACTTTGGGAACTTAACAGATCTTGCTAGAAAATTTTGACTGTAGGGGAAGTGATTTTGATTCCTTCTTTCAAGATAGAAAGCTTCAGGTTAAAGAATTTGAGATCCATCAAAACTCTCAATGTAATCAAGTGACTTACATATAGAGAAAAAATGCTGATCATCTATCTCAAACTGAGTGAACTGTGTTAGAAGGCTACAAAACCTGATTCTTCCAAAAATGGGGATTGAGTTTGTATTAATAGGTTCTTACTTTTATTAATGTGAACACCTAGAAACCCCGGTGAAGCCTGGGGGTTTAAGTTCACATAAGCTAAATAAGTAGACCATACAATGAAGTGCTGCTCTCCTATTTGACCATATAGAAACCAAGACACAGGAAGGTTAAAGTCTAACTATCCCAGTTTTCTGTCTCCATGTGCCTTCATTTTGAAAATGGTTATTGGGAATCATCATTCAATAGACTGTGCTTGTGCTAAGAGTACTCACAGTTAAGCCCTTGCTGGCACACATAAAATCCTTCTAAAGTTGCCATATCATTCATTAGCACAACATCACCAAAATAAATATACTAAGTGAACAGTTGTACATGTGAACTTTCAGTGTTTCATGCCCTGCTGACTGAAGACTCCCCAGAGGACCAGAATGGAGGAAGATAAGGAACATGTGGTTTATGGTGAAGTGTTTACTGACTGCTTACAGTAAGTCCACTCTTCCCAAGGAGCCCCAAAGACACATGAGTCCTTGAGGCAGCTCAGGCAGCTGTGATTTAGTGCCAAATTCATCTGAAATTTTATGCTTGCTACCAAATTATCTTTTTCTGTACTCTCAGTTCTAAACAACATACCTGCACAAAAATGGGATGAAGGGAAGTCAAGCCAAAAAACTTTGTTCCAGTCATTGCAACCCAAATCAACATGAACAAGAAGTCCTAAATTTTACCATAAAATCAACCGGAAAGTTAAGTGTGTTGCTTTCAGAACACAGCCTTGATATTATACTGGTTTCAAGGGGTGGTTTTATGAAACAGCATTAAAAATTTTTGAGTCTGAGTGGACTTTATCATCTCCAGCACCTGCTCTGTACTTTTCTGCAAGCTGTTGATAATGGTTGTGGGTTGATCCATGCCTCTCAGACAGATTTTTTTTAAGCAGATTTTTAATTCAGCCCATCTCTACACTGTATAGGTGTCATCAGTGTGCCTGAATAGCAAGAACAAGGGCAGAGCGTTTAAGTTTGGAGTAATTAGACAGGGATGGACAGAGGTAATAGAGATGAATCTCTTCCTTACAGACTTTTAATATTTCTGTCTTTAATCTCCTATAAATTCTGTGGTACAGCTACTGGGACCTACCTCTGTGCTGCATACATCAGCAGCCGTTAGCAGACCTTGTGCCAAGAACAGAACACAATTTAGTTCTCCAGCAGGCTCCAGACCTCAGCTCACACCTCCCTACTCTCACAGACTGGAGACTTGACTGAAGTATAGGCCCTCTGAAGTACTGCTCATCCAAGGGAACAGGGGGTGAATTCATCTCTGAAGCTGCTTTAAGGTGTAATTAACTTGAAACATTCCCTTTCCATACCAATCCTTCTTTCATTTTTATAGCTTGTTCCCAATTCATTCTTTCACTAATCAATGTTAATTGCTAGACAACACCATTCAGCATCATAATTTCATCTTATGCTATGCTCACCCTATAGGAAATTTCCACTTGCTGGATACTTCCAGACAGGACCTCCAGACACTGGGTGCATTGCTCCAGTCATGCCTAACAAAGCTTCTCAGGAAGGTTTTGTCTACCAGCTTGTGTCAACCTTATCTTTGCATAGTCTCTCTCTTTTTCATCACAATTCTGGAGCAAAAACTTAGAAGTGAAACTGTTTCTGCTTACAGTTTTACAGTCACCTTGATTGTTTTATAGGACAAAACACCACAGACCACAGCAATCACCGAAATGGCAACCATCAACCCTCAGCTTTTGTTTATTTATTTCAGCAGTCACAGTTGGAAACTCAAGATAAATGCAGCCAAGACAGAACACATACCTTTTACCTGAAGATGTAATTCTGAGACAATGAACCTGGTGGGTTGCACCTTCTCTTGGGGCATCACATAAGCTAACCTCAAGGCAGGTCGGAGAGGAGCTTCTGACACTGTGGCGCTCTGGCATAGTCACTGTTCACGAAGTGATGCCATTGGAGGTGAAAGAGAGGGAGGCATCCCTGTCATCACTTCGTGTGCCCTTGGTCCTCCCTTCTCCCTCTGCTGCTCCCTGGGAGGGGATCCTGCTCACTGCTCCTGCTCACCCATTGTGTGCCACCTCCCTCCTTGGGGCAGAGTGATCCAACTCCACAACCTCTCATCCTCAGGAGGGACAAAGACACACGACACAAGGGAAGCATTACAGGAACTGCTGCTTTGATTAATATCAGAATGAAATATTAAGGAATGGTAAGAAGGAGCCCGAGCAAATGAAGAGGGGTAAACACAGGAGAGGGAAGAGAGTGCATTAAGCATGGTAGAAGAGAGCCTTGTGAGCCCATGGGAAGACCAGAACAGGGCTGGCAGCAGGAGTTATGAAGTCAGTTATGAGTCCCGATATGTCAGCTCTCTCTTTTCAGTCCCTAGCCCCTGCAAACACAGAGTTTTGACACCTCACAGTGAGATGCTGTGCCCACCCAAATTTCTTCCCTGAACACAGAACAAGACTCTTTCTGTTCCCTTACCATAATACCATCATCCTGGGACCCTCCACACAGTATCAAAATGCAAAATGAATTAATTTGTAATTTTATAAGATAGCAAGTGTTTCTGTTCCTCAGATTGTTCCTGCATGAAACATCACAGGCCTGAACAGAAAGGTTATAAATGTAAAAACTGCTTGGAAGGTGTCTCGCATATCTCCTTAAATACATAATGGTTCAACAGGGAAACTAGCTACTAAAAGGCCATTGTTGTACCACTCACTTTATCTTCCCTATCCAATACTGTAAAGTGTTTCAAGGACCCCCAGGATTTCTTATGACCACAGATTGAAAGCCACTAGCCTAGAGGATCACACCACCCACAGCATGTGTTGTTGGAGCTTCCTACTGATACACCAGTCCACGTCGGTGTACGCTCTTGAGCAGAGTGACCCTGGCAACCATAATGGCACAGTCATTCCTGATAGCATAACATGCCCAGAAGGCACTAAGTAAAGAAGGTCTAACAGGGACCTGCCCCAGAACTAATCTGATTACAGCTACTTTTGCGTGACCTGCTTAACTCACTTTCACATCCTCCAAAGTGCCTTAACTCATATGCAGTCCACACGTTAATATTTCTAACTTGTGCAAGCTCTGAGTCTTGGAAGCATTGTGTTATATCTAGTTTATTTTCTTATTACTGAATGTATTTTATGGGTATTGTGGTGTATGTTCTCCTGACCTGTTCAAAACCAAAACAAACTAGCATTATTTCAGGTATTAGATACAAAGCGAATCTTTGTATCACATTATTTTAAAAGGAGGGCAGGATGAAATCAAGCTACCTAAAAAATCCAAAACCAAAACAAACCAAAAAAAAACCCAACTCCCCCCCCCCCCCCCAAAAAGATAAAAACACAAAAAAACCCACAACAAACCAACAAATAAGCAAAAACAAACAAAAACCAAACCAAACAAACATAAAAGGCACAAACGAAATCTTAGCTTTGTATTCTTGTCTCCATGAAACAGAAACACATACTCAACTTCTAGAGGTTTTCACAGATCCAATTTTTCTGGCCAGTGAAACAAATCTACTGTAAGTAACTGTGACATTTTTCAAGGTACTTCAGCATTAAAATACACTGAGGGAAATATTTCAATCTCAAATAATTTGGGAGGTGTTTTACAACCAGAATGATGCCTGAGTACTAAAGTACTAAAGCCCCCACTTATCCTTGGGTGACCTCATTGCATTCAGTGCTATTTCAGTGCTGGGGGAACCATTTGTTTCTTGAAAAATCAACAATTATCTGATCAGACTTTTTCAAAATTGAATAGACAGCTGTGTACAATTGATAGGGTTCCAGTTTCACAGTGCTGCAGAGCTTGACTTCTCAGTTATGGGGAGATGCATCTTTTATCCCTGTCCCATTCCTGTTGTGTATCAGTTTGTTGCTTGTCTGCCCACAGCAATGTGTGCTGGTTTTGGCAATTACAGTGCATATAAATATGGTCAATGGAGACCATTGTTTTAGCAGTGAACATCAATTTAGCAAGCAGAAACAGTTATGTTCTTCTTTGAACACCTCTGTTCAGCCTAAGGCACCCATCCCAGGAAAAAAAAAAAAAAAAAGGCACGTTAAGACCTGGAAATAGACATTCACCTAAATTAAGGCATATTGCCTGCAATATAGGCAGTCTCTAATAATCCTTAAAAATCAGTTGAGGTATTTCTGAGGGACTTGCATCTGAGGGACTGAGGGTGCATCAGTTAACCTTCCAGAGGAGCAGGTGCCCTGCCTCCACCTCCTGCTCCTTTGTTTAAATTTTTTTTAAGCAGCAGATTCTATTTAGATACCATACAACAGGATGTGCAGAGGCTATCTGTAAGTCAAGCTTGATATGAAGGACTGGTGGTCTTCTCACCAGCTCCCTTTTTTTTTTAAGTTTTCCATTTTACAAGCAATGTCCTGTAACTTTGTTCACTCTATTCTTTGTCTGGAGAACATGGTGATACTCTGGATGGAATACAAAAAGTGCACCAGTGTACTACATAATAGTGAATGTCATAAAAGGTGAATTATGTTCAAGGCACACTTAAATCACTCCACTGCTTTGGACAGATCTTTACAGCTCTCAGCAGCTCAATCAACATTTGTGGGTAATGACCTTGGTAAGTGGCTGACCTTATGCCAATAAGTGCCTTAAAAACACTATCAGTGGATGCTCTAATGAGGTCTTTGGTAGGCAGAAGTAGGATAGCTCTTCTAATGAAGATCTTGGTTAAGTCCCGCTTATATCTGTCAAAGTCTGACAATGCCAACAGTTTGCCTTAGATTGCACTCCATTGTTAAGTCTCAGTTCTGTCACTTCTTAGGGTGATGTATATAACCTATCTATAAAACAATTCTGTAGTTACCTTATCGGAAAGACTTTAGGCTGCTGCTCTTTAAAGTGGAAATGTGACAAAGTGCATGAGAGTGATCTGAAAAGCAGCAATGAGCCTTTTTTCCCTCCAGGAAAAGGCAGACAAAATTTAGTTCGGTACTGATCATTCAATAAGCTTCTTGTGTTCACAGGTACTCCTGGTTGTGACTCAGACAGTGGAAATTAAACTCTCCCAAGGGTCTTCTAGCACTCAGTGCCATCACCCCCAAAGGGACAGATGCCCCTTGTTCCAGGCTCACAAGCAATAGGCCAAGACTATGTTTCTTTTCAGCTTTACCCAAAAAAACAGAAGCTGATTGAGCAACAGTTATAAAAATTTGGATGACTAGCCAGAATAGAAACTAAAATAAGACTCAAAAAGAAACCCACACATTGCAAAGATAACTCAAAAAGTTCATTTAATTACTTAAGCAGCAAAAACCTGTGAGGTTGCCTTGCATATTTCTACCTTGCTGCTTGTGCATGTGTTTGAATCTGGTCAAGATTTATGCTATTTTTCAAATATAATGTTTAAGGTCATGCAAAAATACACAAAAATAACACTGGACTTAAAAAAAAAAAAAAGAAAATATTGTTGGCCCATTTCTTCCCAAAAATCTAGCAAAATGGAAAAGTAGAAAGGCCTGAATCAGGAGCTTTCCCCTCCTCAGCTTCTCCTCACCATGAAGTTGTAAGTCATGGTCCTTGCATTCTGTCCTTCCTGCTACTTCTATCTTGGTGTTCTTGGGCACTGCATTGTATATCTTGAGCATGGCATTGCAGCCCTAGCTGTGGCACTGGCAGTGTGAATAGATGCAGGTAGCTGCCAATCTCTATTCTGACCTATTTGCATCTATGCCACTGTGCAGCTGGCACATGGAGTGGGGCACGCATGGAGTGGGGGATTGAAGCCATGTAGGATTGCTGTAGGTTTCTGATGGGTTGTATACAGCAGCAGGATGCTTTGCAGTGGGCCGAAGAGTGGCTGGAGAAATAGGGCATTTTCTTATCAGAAAAGGGAGTCAGGACTGGATTTAATTGTCTCTGGGTTATGCAGGAAAGTTTCTGATTTGAAGCTTTAGATATGGAACCTGAAGTCTTCGATATAGTTTTCAAATCATGTCCAAACATCATCATTCAAGGAAACCCTAGCAGGACAAATTGTTCGAACTTCCTAAATGTTCATGCCTAACAACTCATTTTAGAGAGACAAGGGCCTTTCACAGAAAAATTAGTAAAAACGGCCTTTGTGTAAACAAACTGGTAGGGAAAAATAGCAGACCACCTTACATTTTTCACAGTACTAGTTGAAACTAGATAAAGCTTATGCTCTAGAAACTACAGAATATTTTTATCTAAGTAAGTGGAGAGTTGTTTAGCTTCACTGTGGGACAAAATTTGATGATTTATATATAACCTGGTTTAAATCTTTATGCTGTGATCTCACCAGTCTTTTCTCAACTATGTTCATGTTACATGCTGTCTATTGCTACTGGTTTATGGAATCCTAGTGGTCTAAGAAGAAAACAATCTATTTTGAAGAATGTGAGCTGAATGAAACATCCCATACATACATCTAATTCACACTTAAAAAAAATAATTCTTTCACAAAGTTGAAAGACCTTTACCCAAACCAAAAGTTTTTTGATTCAGGAAGAATTTTCGGGAAAATTGGATGTTACTGTCTTTATTAAATGAAAATGTTATCATGAAGGCAGTTGAGAAATCAAAAATTGACTGTCTGTCACAAATCAATGCCATTAAAAGAAAACAGAGATCTCCTGCTCTTTTGCTGTCATGCTGAATCTTGCATCACAGGAGAAGCACTTCAGATCACCTGCATAATTACTAGAGTTTGTAAAACATGATGACAAAAACTAAATGTAAAATTTAAACTGAGCCAACTATCTGATTATATCTCCTTTTGTTCTTCTCCTTTTTTACTGTAAGCCAAAATGTGTGCAAACTAATATGTTAAATCTAAACTTAGTACACACAGAACTCCCTAAGTTGTGCCATGCTATCAGGATACAAGCTTTAAGGTTAGTTTCCAAGATAGTACTAATTATGACTCAAAGACAGAAAAGAAAACACAAGACCAGAGTTTGTAGCATAGCTCATTTTTATTGTTTAAACAGTTTTTGCATAGGAAATATATCCGCTTCCAGTAATTGACTGCAGTATGAGCAGCTGCTAGCAGTATAGGCTGGATATAACAGTAACAATCACATTAAGTCAAGCTTGATTTACACCAGTTTAAAACTTGTGGCAGTTGAGTTCATTTGTAACCTACAAAAAAAAAAAAAAAAAGAAAAAAAAGTACCAAAAAGAACATTATTATCCTCCAACCAGGCACAATAAAAACCTTTGTTAACACTCAGGATAAAAACAGGTTTGATGCCAGAGGGCCCTAATTCCAAAATTAAGTAGCTGTACTGTAATGTATCCTACTACTGAAGGTTCGTTACACAAAGATTGTGCATGCATCTTTTTTTTAATTAAAATGTAACTTTCAGGATTTATGGTCTACAGTATGGGGAAAAATGCCAAAAGTTTTAAAATGGGTCAACCGTGGTATGTAGCTAGCAAGCAATAACTGACTACTTGTCGCCTACAGTTGTACTAAATGTATCTAAAGAAACACACAGCCCTATAAAAGTTGTTCTCAGAGAAATATCATTCAGATGGGGTGCCTCTTCCCAGTTTACTAAAAGTTCTATATGATATAAGCACAAATTAACAGCGTGATGAAGACGTAATCTAATGTAGCTCTTGAGAAGCCTATGCCTGGGATTGAGGAACCCCTCACATTCTACAATGCTGTAGAGATTATTTTTGAAAATGTTATCTGAAACATATTTACAACTGAACTCAACAGAGACTGTGAAATTGAACAGGCACTGCTCATTTTTTGAGTTTTTTGGTAAACATTTTGCTGGTTTTTGTTTCTTTCTCATTTTGCATCAACTTCTATCAGTCCATGCAACTTCAATGCCCTCAATGAAGAATGCATAATAAGCCATACTTCTTAAAAAACTTCCTTCTGCATATAGAGATACATTTGCCACATCAGTCCCTGTAGCACAGTTTTCAAAACCATTCTGTCAAAAATACAGTAATACAAAGACTGGCTTTAGTGTCACTAGCTCACACTGCTCTCCGTTTATTTAGGCCACCTTTTGTTTTACTGTTACCGTATCATGCAATAAAAGTATCAAAGGCTTATTCTAGTACATTATGATGCTAGTGGCACTGAAGCCCTTTTCACAAATTCAACATACATCTGAATTGCAACACACAGATATTTCTAAAGAGTACTAACTAGTGAACCCTTTTATCATAAAAAACAAACAAACAAACAAACAACTACTTACAACCATTGAAGAAAAAATTGCAACAAAAAAATGTAAAAATTGACCGTCTCCAACTTGTCCCCTTTACTATTGACAACGTGACCAACAGAGCTGTGGCATGGAAACAGTACAAAGAGTTGTCATGGCAATAAGTTTGGCTGATGCAAAGGTCACTGTGCAGGGTTAAAGGGCAAAATAAGTGGTCCATGTTATCTTCCAACTGCAGTGCTCCACCACACCCACACAATTTAAAAAAAATTAGAAAAAATCTGGGGAATGAGCAGAAAGTGCAAATAAGAAGGAGGCAGTTTTCAGCTCCTTCAGCATGGAGTAGGACATTCAGCTTTGAGCTTTTCCTGTTTAACTTGATTAGTAGGCATATGATTTTACTCTTCTCTCTCTTTTTTTAACCTTTCTATAGAAACAAAAAAAACCAACCCCCGCCCCCCACACCGGGAAAAAAATTAAAATTGAGGAGCATGCAGCTGGTTAATGTTAACAAAAGACCTTGACAGGATCATGTAAACCACAGATGATGTCATGCTTGGGGCCTTACTGCCAGCAACATTAGAGAGTTTTTATATTGAAAGTGAAAACTGTACACTGAATATGGGACAACTTTCTGCAGCCTTCATAATCTCACACAGTACGTATAATTTAGATTTAGGTACAGAACACGCTCTGGTGTCACAGATGTCCTTGTGCAATCTCTTCCATTAAGTCCTTATGAAGCTACAAGTTGCAAATTCAAAATTCTGCTCCCTGAGGACACAGCTGTGTGAGACTTAAGTACTGTTTTAGCTCTCTGCCTCTCCTGAATTGCTCTGTGAACCTAATCTTAAATACCATCATGTAACAATCACAAAAACTTTTGCTAAAGGCCATATATACTAATAAAAAGACAGTGGTGCTTCCAACATTTTGAAATGCTCTGAAAACCAACTTTTCCAATACTAAATACAACAAAATAACCTTCATAAAATATAACTTTTCTCCATTTACATTTTTAAAGGATTAGTAACCCATGCTTTTCAAGCACAGGAATCTGCGAAATAACTCCTAACATGGACAGATTTTTTTTTTTTTTAATACATAAATTAAGAAACTGGAGAGTTTTAACCCAAGTCCAGTTTTCAAACAAAGAATATTTTTGTTTAAAAATGGAAACGCATTTCCATTACAATTGTTAAAAAGTTAGCTTTACAAACAAGGGTATTTTAATTAAAAAAAAAAAACTTAACAAAACTATACAGAATACAAATTACTGTCTACAAGATAGGTGGTTCATTCAGAAGATCCTCCTTTCTTCTTGCTACTTGCAGCTTCACAAACTCATTCACATATTTTCAATGGAGCTGCCCACCTGAACATCACACCACAACTATATTGCTATAATTAATATTTTTGCCATGTCTTTATGTACAGTCTCCTTCACTGCCTTTTTTTTTTCCTTAGTCAAGCCTCAAGCATTCATGTCACTCCAGGGGAAACACACTTCAGTGGCACAGCCATGAGGCCAGGGCTGCAAAGCAACTTAATAAAGGCAGAACAGTGCACATAGAACGGGGTGGCTCAATTTAGTCAGAATACACTTCCTGGTGAAGGAGGAGGCCAGAGACTGGATTTGAGTTCTCAATCTTATCTTAATCTTTTGACTGGTGAGCATTAAAAAAAACAAACCAAACAAAACAAAACAAAAAACCCCACAAAAACAAACCAACCAACAAAGCCAACCTAAAACTAAACCTACAATAAATGAAAAGTTCCTTAACTTCCAAACAGGCTTTTCTATTAGAGAGGCAGGTGTCAAAAAAACCACAGTTGCTGAACAACCCAATTTATTCACATGAAAGGAAAGAGTTTATTTTTTAAAAAATTGCAGAGATAACAAAAAAAAAGGCTCTGTTAAGGGCATCCATCTTCCTACAAGGGCAATCATTGTTTTGGCTATTGCATGTTGAAGCCTGAATTTTTTCCAGTTTTGTCCCAAGAAGCTACTAAAAGCATTCAGAGAACACCTTGTTAATGGTACTAATCAAGGATGTCCCGCCCCTACACACCTTTCTGCTCCCAAATTGCTCTGTATCAGTAACATATAAAGGACAACACATACTTTGTTTCACCAGGCCAGAGCCTGAGATGTACTCTGGTTGGGTATAGTACACTTTGCCATGTGCTTAGCAAACAATTTGACTTGATGAGGAGCTCAGAAAAAGGGCAACATAATTTTACTTTTCTTTTTTCTTCCCCCCCGCTCCAATCTTATCTTTTTCCTTTTTTTTCAGTTTAGCTAAATTTCAAAGACTTCTCTACAAATCCTGTCTCTGTAGCCATTCAGGCCCTGCCTACACATCTCCTGGAGACATGGGGATGTACCACCACTACAGCTCTTAAGACTCATGGACTGGCTGGAGCCAGAAGTGACTGATGATAATGTGCCCCTGACCAGTCCTCACTGGGGTGGCTGCTGATGAAGTGGCACCTCTGGGACTGCTCCAGGGTAAGAAAACCTCCAAAATGCAGAGAAAACTGCAAAGGGATGAATTTTCCTACCAGGGCATCCCATATCTGTATGCCTACAGTCTCCTCTGCTTGTGCACTAATAAAAGGATGTGTTTTATAGAAAAATTCACCCTGTGTTGAGCCATACATTGCAAAGATACCTGGTGTATGAGGTCTTCAGCAACAGGCCCACTACTGGTCTGCAAAATGGGATTTTACTGCAAACACACTTTTATTTCAATAATAGTCTAATTCTTTGCATAAATTCCTTCTCCCCTACAGCCCACAACTCTCCTTCTCATCCGCTGTATGAGAAGACTCTGTAAACCTCTGACATAGCTCAAGCATGCTGAAAGTTGTAATTCAGATGCTGTAAATTAACAAACTTGTTGAGATGAGTGGGACAAAAGAAAAATTATGTAAAAGGGAAAAAAAAATAAATATTTTCTAGTCAAGCAGTCTAAGGTAGGCAAATTCTCTCCATGAGCAACTCGAGAGTCAACTGCAGTCAGTGGAATTATGCCAGCAAAGATTCTGGCCCTGCATTTGGCATTTCCTAGACAAAGCAAGTGTCTTTGTCATTTTGAGATAAAAACTTTTTCTAATGTGAACACTTTAGGATGCAGTATCTTTGTCAGAATGGAAAAGATTTCATATCACTGTGGTCTTGACCTATTTCTCTGTCTCTCTCTCGCTCCAGAAAAAAACTCCTTGAAATAAAGCAATTTCCTCAAGTCTAGTCTGCCTCCAACAGAATTCATTATTTGTTTTATAAATCCAGAAATGATTTCAGCTTGCACCCCAGGTGGGAAGTTAAAAAGAGGGAACCGATTTGAAAGTTTGTCACAGTAGGCAGAACAGTCGCTTTGCAGCCCTTGCCTGGCTAAGGGTGCACTGGTTCACAGCTACACTGTAAAGTGTTAAAAATCCTCCCCACCCACCCCAGAATATATATATATGTATGTATAAAAAAAAAAATCCCCTGTCCACCTCTCAGTACAGAAAAGGACCTCATCACACTGCAAAAATAGCAGTACCCACTTTGGTCAATTAAAACAAACAAAAAAAGCATACATTATACCTTTTTTTTTCTTTTTTTTCTTTTTCTTTTTTTTTTTTTAAATCTGTGTACTTACCTATAATAACCAATACAGCTAAAAGCATTAACTACATAGGCAAAACTTGGTATTGCATAATTTGTATAAATTTGTATCCCCTCCCCCCAATATTAATTGGAAGATGAAAAACATGAAAGGTTAATAGAAAAAACACCAAAATACTGAAAATATTGCTGGTCGATTACAATTCTTAAGCGGCAACTATACACAGCCATGATATGCTTTATAAATGTGAGATAAAGGTATAACTGTCTAAAAAATCCATGATGTCACACATTTTTCGCATCTGGAATACAAAATATTTTGTCATAAAAATGGTAAAGATTTAAAATTATAATAAATGCAGCAAAACAAGTGTAGTGATGTCAGTTTTTTTGTACTTTTTTCTTTTTTTGTTTTTTTCCATTTTTTAGATTTCAAGGCAAGGCACGTAATGTGGACATTATATCTTCGTGCAAATTAGGATTACTGGAAAGAGTATTTTAAATTTTTAAAGAGACATAGAGGCAAAATGTCTGCCCATGCACATTATATTTCTGTCAATATGTGAAAATCATTGAACAAGGCTAACTTCTGAAAGCACCATGCAAGTTTACAGCACCCTGTAATTAGACTTACATTAAGAGTGCATTATTTAAATACAACATATCCCCATCCTGGTATTACCAGTTTGTAAACGGTAAGCTTTGCCCTTGTGACATGGATTTGCCTATGTCTTTGTCTCTATGATGTAGATTTTACTGAAACATGTAAACCCTATGGGTTCTTGATGCAACAAGTAACTTTAAATAAATAAATCCTACCCCTCTGTGGAGGCAGCAGTTAAACCAACATAAGTGCTGTGTTTCCATTGATTTCTTTTTCTCAAGGACATGATTTGTCTTTATTTAATGCCTTTGAATGCCCTCAAAAACTGAGGGGAAAAAGAAGTTTGCTCAAAGTAATTTTTATTTCTATTTTTAATCCCCTCAATTTAGAGTCCAAGGGCTGAAGGACTTATAGTGATGACCCCTTAGATATGATTTTTAAATTGCACTTGCCTCTGTAAGTGTTCCTTTAGTGGAGAAAACGTCACTTTTTCCTTTTTTTTACTGTTGCATGAGAAGATAACACTTTCACCTACATAGAGGCATTTCTTTCATAGAGCCTGTGTGTTCATACTGATTGAAAACTTCAAACTGCATAACACACTAGAAAAGGCTGAATTAAGGGCCAAAGTTGATAATCCATACTGATAACTAAAGGCTACAGAGCTTACTTTTAAAACATTTAGAAATCAAGAGTGTTGAGAAAATGGCTGGCTCACAGCCCTTGTCCTCCTGCAGCTCTGCTGCTGCCTAGCCTTTGTTTTGTGAGATAACCAGGAATAGTGATCTCATGCGTAAACAACAAGAATACTAAACCAATAGAACTAGCTTATCATGCAAATATTAAGGCATCTAGAAAGTCAGTTAAAATATATTGTCGGAGACAGAACATCTATTTCCCAGTGGACTTCATATAACAAAGGCTACTTAGCAGGAGCTGCATTCTACCCATCAGTGAAATATCATCGACCCTTTGTATATCATTTCAGTTTCAACCATAAGGGAATTAGTGATTGTAAAAGCTGCAATTGCTGGTCTATTTTTTCTTCTTTCTTCAGTTTCTTTTATCATCCTGTCTTCTTTTCTTCCTTTTTTTTTTTTTAAATTTTGCTTTTAATTGCAATATTTTTTTCCCTCAGTTGCTTGTTTCTGCTTGAAGGAAAGGCTCTCCAATTATGTTCAAACCATAATTCGGGACATTTGTCGGCAGGATCGGTGTCCTATTTGATACTTGGAAAGGAACCAAGCTAGCCCAGGTACCAGGACTGTTGAAAAGGGGAAAGAGATAAGCAGAGAGAAAAAACATAAATTAAACATGCATACAATGAATTTGAATCAGGGTTAAGCCAATATTCATAATTACTACAGAAAATATATTCATTATATCACTACTATAACAAAAAATATTCATTATAGCACTACTTAAAATTAAAGTGGAACCCAAATTTGCAACTATTACTTGACATTTTACTTCACAGTTTTCTTTGTGAAAGTATGAATTATTTGCAAGAAAAATAATTTTGTCAAATTCAGTTGCTAGTTGTAACACTCCTGTGCTACATTAAGTGGACAGTTTATGAAAGCTCCCCAAAATTTCAGACATAAGTATACAGAGCAGACACAACTGAACCATCCAAGTGACACTATATAGCACAAAGAATGCCATTTAAGAGCTAGTGAAATACACTACCATGTACAGTTTTTCTGTTTTCAAGAATACAGTATAAAGATTCAGTGGTTCAGCTTCCTGTGCAGTTCCCCCTTACAACGCAGCAGTTTATCTTGTCTCCATCCCATGATGGGCCTCTGAGGTGTGTGGATTGCCAGGAGAAGAGAGGACTTCTAATATTCAAAAAATATGCTTTCTTTAGAGATTTTTCCCTAAAGGTGTCAGTGTCTAAAATAACACAGAACCCACACATGTGAACAATTGCAACCAAAGGTAGCTGTCAGTCAAGGGTAGTAGCAATGAGTACTATAATTTTTTCAACAAACCTCTGAGCAAGAAGGTATTTTCAAAGACAATTCAATGCCTTAAGAACTTAAGTCATCATTTGAAAAGCACTGTGTCAGTAAGGAGCTGAAGTCCCAAGGACGTTCACATGTTTAATAGGCACCAGTAACAGATAACGGTACCCAACACTATTTGCAGAAGGGATACTCAAGAGACAGGCCTCAGCTGCTGCTATTCAGTACCCAGCACAGACCCTGCACAGCCTTTTCCTTCAATGTGATTCTGGCAACCCAGAAATACAACCCAAATCATCCTATGCTGTATGGTTCTATGACCTTAAAGAAAGTCTCACCACATTTATTTAGAAATAAAACAGCAATATTATGTCAGTAATCATTGCCAAAGAACCAACACCAGAACTGGAAACACAGTATGCAAACACATCCTTCCTGTGCATTTCATTGTACTGAGTTTTTCTCTGCACTAGATCTTTCCACAAACATAACTACTTGGAAATACATTTTGGGACTAGACTGTGAGATTCATCTGAAGACTAAACCCTCCAACTATGCTTTGTGGAGTATGCATGCTGGAAGTTTTCTACCCTCTCTGTCTTTGTCTTTGGTCCCTTTTCTGGACTGCTCTCTTCCTGGATAAGCAGATGCACTTTGTGGCATTGGGTGTAAGGAGGAAAATAGGCCCTTTTCATCTATTTTAAATGTGTACAAAATACATTTTCTTTGGGAGACTTTTGAGATCTTTTCTGTTGCTGCGGTATGAACATTAATGAATTGCAGTCAACTTATTTTGTGAAATCCAGGGGACATGGTCCTCAGGCTTTTCATACTAGAAATAATACAAACAGCTTCTGTCATTTACTCTTCTCTGATACTACTTATCTGCCTGAACCTGTTAATTTACTATTTTGACTCCAAACAATTAATTACATGAGGACTCTTTAATACACTCAAAAAGACAGAAATAATTCCTGACCTGCCTGTTTCAATGATGGTCAAATTCTGAAGGGTCCAGGACCAATTTTATTTCATCAACGAAATACAAGAAACATGAATATGGTTTTAATGCCTGAAGTACAAAAATTATTCAATAGAGTGATTTGGTTTGGTTTTCAATTGGTATATTCTTGAACAATACCTGAAAATCTGCAGAATTTTAACCTCTTCAGAAATTTAAAAAAAACCCAAACATGCTGGTTTTAGCTGTATTAGTTAAGATCAGCTAATACATTTAACTATTTTTTCTTTTTTTTTTTCTTCTCAATTCTATTGACTAGTTAAAAAAAAAAAAGAAGTCTGTTACTGGATAAAAATAAACCCCACTTTTTGAAATTTGAAAATCACAGTTACACTAAAAATCTTGAAGCACTCACAAAGACTTAAACCCAGTTATGCATGAAAGATTTTTCCCATATGATCTGATGAAAGGATTATGTTTAAAAAAAAAAATCAATACCAAAATCTCATTTAAGAGGCTTAATTGTTTCAACTTATTCTTCATCTTCCTTCACAAGTTGTTTTAAAATGCATTTTTTGTTTCTTCCTCTTTGGATTTCAGCAACGTTAAGAAGTAAATTCTGAAATAACAAATACAAAGCAAACTGCTTCCCAGCACAGGGATTTGTAAAAATAGGAACTAGTAATAAAAAAATAAAAAGCCAAGCAGATTTCTTTGCTTGGGATCCGTTTGAATATGTTTTACAGTGCACAGTTTTTTGCTGTTCTGTAACACATGATTTAAAGTGTTTAGTGCCTTCAAACAAAATAGAAGACTAAAAGAATGCAAATTTTGTTTGATGTCAACACAGTATTTAAACAATTTCTGTGGCAAAGGCTAAGCACACAGGCTCCAGGTTATCTTTTGGAAGATTTACAGTTCACTTCAGTAGCTGGAGACATATATATGTGACTTTTTGTTTTGTTTTAAAGTTGCCAGCCTTCTAATAACTACAGTTGGAGCAGCAAACAAGCAAGTGGTGACTAAAACCAAATTACTGTTTGTAGCAGCCTTTTTATCTGCTACTTCAAATATTAGATAGAAATTTTGATTTTTGTGGGAAGTGTTCAATAAAAATAAGTTGTAGCAAGTGCCTAATTGGACTGTTGTTGCCATATGACCTACAAATTTAATATAGGTGTCTATTTAAACTTTTCAAGCCTCCCACATTATATTATGACCATAAGAAAAATGCAGACTGCAACAAATTCATCAGTAACTGCTTGTGAATCCTGAGGGAGTAATAAATCTCCAGCGTTAACACTGTGTATATATCATGGATTTCAAAGTCCCTTGCACTGCTTATGGCAAGCCTTCTTCCAGAGATGGTAGTGCAGGCAGCAGAGCACCTGTGAGACTGGAGAGCTACACACAGTCCGCTTGCAGGGCTGGAACAGCCACCACTCCCAGAGCTCTGGAGATGGCTGTACTCCTGGTCTAAAAACACCCACCGGGTAGCGTTTGGCTGCACTGGAGCTGGGAAGGATAGCTATTCCCTCTGTTTGCTGGCTCTTCCTAAGCCATGACCTCCAAGGCTTGACGAGTTCTGTATTTTAGAAAATAGCCTTTTCATACTACTGTTTGATATAAGTCTATCTTGGGCCACTCCAGTCCTGGTTTCACCACCAGATGCTTACTGCAGACAAAGGAAGAAACTGAATGAAAGCTTGTAAGGAGAACAGCCCTAACCACAGTACAGAGCTCTGAGAATAGCTGTGACAAAATGAATAACCAAAACCAGAACATGTGTTGCATGTGTATGGCTGTCCAACATTCCCACAACTCTGCATTACATTTATGGCAAATTTAGTTAAACTTTCAGCTACCCTATGAGCCACACTCTGCTTTGTAGCTTTCAGCTACCCTATGAGCCACACTCTGCTTTGTAGCTCTCCAGAAATCCAACATGCAGCCAAGCCAGACTGACAGGCCAGAAGAGCAGGGTCCTCTTGTCAGCTTTCTCTGGCCTACTCTGAAGGGAACTCTGTGAGTATTGCAGAGTTTAGCTTCTGCCGTGGAAACCATACATGGTTTCTCTGCAGAGTATCCTAGCAGGAACAGTTACTGCTGACTGCAAAACAAACTCTACCTGGGTGTCCACATGGGTGGCAACAGCAGGAAATGGAAAAATGCCTTCCTCTTCACCACAATATCCAGCAGTTTGTGTAAGTCCCAGGTAAAGTTTCAGCCCTCAGTTTCACAAAAACAGAGGCAATGCTCTGCCTCTGTCCAAAAAATACCTCAGCACAGGGGAAATCATAACTCTTTCCCATTGCCCAGGACACAGGCAAGGTTGTTGTCCTCGCAGAAGTTGTCCCTCTGCCCACACGACTTCTCCTTCATACAAATATTCTTTGTAGTATGAGTGGAATAAAACAGGTGTACCCCACTCTCCACCTTACTGCTCCTGAGGAAATCTGTGATCCATATGCTGACAGAGGTCATAATATAAATGCCTCTTCCTTGTAATATGAAGCGAGACCTAAAAAAACTGCTTGAGGCTAAGTTTTGAAGAAAATTACATAAGCACCATCAGATACTGCTGTGAGATTCAGACTAGTAGCCAGTGTGATAGAGAATGATTTGCAGGACCACCCACCTCCCTGAAGCACTATACCTTTAAATAATTTCACTAAGATTAAGATTTCTCTCTTCACCATAGCTAGACTATCAGGTGTGTTACACAGTCATCAGTTCCCTCTCTGTCCACAGGAAGTATAATGTATTTATCTGCTCAAATGTAATAAAACACCATAGGAAAATTCTGTAAGCATCCTACAGGGTTAACATTCTCCATTACAGTTTCTATTACAGTTTCCAGATGTTAATTCAATGAAGATTTCTGCCATGATTTAATAACTCTTAATAACTTTTGTTTCAAGAAGCTCTCATAAAAATATTACTGGAATGGACCACAAGTAGTACTTACACTATATGTATATACAGTCCACTTTAGAGGTTGTAATAACATAAAGAGTATAATAATGTTAAATAATTAACTAAATGCAATAAAAAATAAATCTAATCTGATCTGAGTAAATCTGAAGACTTTCAGATTTTTATTTTTCACCAGTTACTACTTTCTTTCTTTTACAGATTCTGGAGTCTGTAAAAGTATTTTACCATTCAGATAGTACATCTAAAACAGTATTTCTTTCTTAAGTCTTTACTACCATGTACACGAACTCACCACCTTACAGGAGGTACATCAATTCCTGCCAAGTCAGTATTTGGACAAAAAAGGTAGAACTGCCTTCAATTTTTAGAGAAATGGCAATCACAGATCCCCAAGCCGTTTGTCTACCTCTCTACTAAAATCCCACCCACACACGTACAGGGACTTTTATAATTTAAAATTACTAAGATCATAAGAGCTTCAGAAATGCAATTTTGCTATACTGAGTGCCCTGGCTAAATTCCCCTTTTTCCATTTCTGCAAAAAGAACAACCACCTTTTCAACATCTGCTTAATGTGGTACTTCTGTTAATATTCTGAACAGGTATCTGTAGGTAAACAGCTGCCAAATTTCACCTCCAAGGTGAGCACTTCTTTCGAGAAATGCATTAAGTTTATCTCAGGTTAATTTAGGATGACTTTTATAGTTTAGCAGGCACATACCACTCATCTAACAAACGGAGGAGGTAAAGACCTACTGATTTATGCCCAGAAGAGGGAAAAGGGAATTCTGCTGTAAGAATTCCCTTTTATTCTAATAATAATTATTCTAATCCCTGTGGACTCCTTCTTGTGACAGTGCAATAAAAAAAACCAAAACAAAACAAAAAGTAAGGAAAGATAGAAAGAGGCTACAGAGCCCATCAATAACAAAAAGTACCCACAGCAGAGGAAGGGCCCAGAGAAATGTTCCTAGTGTGCTTTGGGCTGTACATACAAAGAGCATTTGATGCAGGAACAGGGCTAAAGGAGGTTTTCAAACATGCAGTTGCACAGAGAAGGATATGACCAAGTGGAACCAAACCATGGAGAATATGTGCTTGGGTTACCAGAGACCTTTGGGCCAGCTATGAAAAACTGACTCTCCACTTTACATACCTGCACTACGTTTTTTTCCTTCAAATATTACTATTTCCATTTTAAACCATTAGATTTTCTACCTTAGCACTTTAAAAAAAATATAACTCTAAATTTATTAAATTAGCATGACTAAATACAGACAATACTAACAGCACCAAACCAACAAACAAAACCAGTGCAATTCTACTGCTTCAAAATAAACAATTGAAGGTAAACTGACAAAGAAGTAGAAAGCTGGAATAACCAAGGGGTTAAAGATACAGTTTACACTTGGGAATTCTCTGTAATATGCTCCTCCTTCCCTAGCAGCTGCCAAAAATCATCTGACAGGAAATATAAGATTAAGTTTGTCCCACCTAAGTGAACAAAGAGTGCTCAGAACACGCAACCAGTTCACTGCAGAGCAAGAACTTTTCTAATCCTGCTGGAATCTGCAGTGCTGCTCAGAAAATATTACTGAAGTTGTTTTCTTTACTTTTACATCTTGCTTCTAGATCATCTCATTCATTTTTGTCACACTGTAGTTCTTGTTGCTTCTCCCATAGAGGTTAACTTCAAGCTCCAAACATAATCATGTGGAAAATGGACATTATTGATTCCTATGGTCCATTGTTCCCCCATTCTAAGTCCTTGAAGTTCAAGTTCAATCTGGAATTACATCATGTCTGGTTTCTCCTGGTTACCAGACAGCTTGAGACGTGACCACAGCTACAGAAAAAACAAACAGCCTTCTTCACGCTTCGGCTCCCCTATCGATTCAAACATAAACTTTTTTTCTTTCTCTCAAGTATGCTTCGAGTATGGAGCATGGTTAATTTAGAGATTAAGTTCCAAATTAGATTATCTAATGGCATCTTAATGGATTGCTGACCCATTTCCTGTGGGATGGCAGCATGCAAGTCTGGCTTGAATACAACTAATTTCTTAGGAAGTGTTTGGAAGATATTTGCCTAGATGGAGAGGAAACATAATGTTCTGCACGTCTTTCTGCATTACAGAGTGGGGAAAACTATTAGTAATTTAAATTTATAAAGATAAAAAATCATTATATTTTCTCTCAATCATTATGATTACATCAGGATACTTCAGCCTCTTTTTCCTGAAATCATAATGCCTTGATACTTCAATTCCAAAACACTACCAGGGTGATTAGGGCAGGAGGGAGGGGGAGGGGTCAGAGTGTAGGAACCACTGCTCTAACAGGTGTCTGTGCTTGCCACAGCAATGCTGCTGACTGTGTTACTTTAGTTATGTGTTTCTCAATATGAAACAGACAACATATTGTGCTACAAAAGCAATCTGCACCCATTCTCTCTTCCCCTCCAACTTGTTTCACAAATCAGATTATCCCATTTGCTTGCCTTATCAGCATTGTTATCATAAATAGAGAGTGGTGCTAGGCAGGGAAATGATGCTTGGAATGCTGAACACCACTAAAGACAGAGCTCAGAAGAAAATTCAGCACTCTGAGAATAGAGCTCCCTTCAGCATCTCCAGGAAAAAACAGCTGTTGTACTGTGCTGATGTGTCAAGATAACAGAATGCAAGCAGGAAATGATAGCCTAGTCCATTTGCCTGAATACTGTAAAGGTAATGTTAAAGTAAGTTAATGCATAAAACTAACACAGAAAGATTGTTAAAAGAATTACTGTAAATAAAAGTATGTTTGTCAATAGCTGAGTTAAAATGTACACTTTGGCAATGAAAAGTTGCTTACAATATGTGAAAGACTTGCAAATACTCCACATCTTCTAAAAATGACCCATCATAGAAGCTTTTATGAGTATTTATACTGGAAATACTATCAATGGTGTAACAGTGGCTTAGATTCAGGATCAAGCTCATGTTATCAGACTCACACAACCTCCCCACTTTTTGTCACTCTCACTCCTGTCTTAAGTGTACTTTTCACATACACTGTTGCCCTTATGTAGTGACTGAGACTGTATTTTCCCAAATAAGGCTTACAGATTTTCATAGCTTCCCCTCACCTTATGTTCCTAGGAAAACAAACGTTATCACAGAACTGCAATTACTAAAAAAAGAAGAGTTTGGGGATTTTTAATGCTTCTGAGCATATTCTTTATATTTACACAAAAAAACTGACCTAAATTATCTTAAAAGTACTGAAGAATTTATGTCTATTGCTGTGTTTAAATATTATTAAAAGTTCAGTAGACATAATGAGATATATTTACAAATAAATATAAGAAACATATATGTATAAGGACAAATATATAAAGATATAATATGTACAATGTAATGCTCTATGTAAACAATGAAACCCCAAAACAAAATAGAACAAAACAAAACAAAATTGTAGATGGTTAGGATATTGGGAGCAAAATAAAAATTACTACTTCCAAATACCTTGCCAAATAACTGGGTTTGTTTTGGATGGTTTTTTTTCCTTAGGATGCTCACAGGATATTTAATATATTTTCTTTAAAGATAATAGAATACTTAATTCAGTAAGCAAAGTATTAATCCAGTTTTGTTATCACAAATTCTTGCAAGTCTTCTGATTTGGAGAAAGCAGTGTATCAATGACTTAAAAGTTTCATGGCTTAGTGTTGGGTTTTTGTCTTGTGTTATTCGTATTCTCTTCTTTTTTGCGAAGTCCAGTATTGGCACACCCACTACTGTATTATACCTGAGTCTTTAAATGCCAGCAGATACATAATTTTATAAGGAAACAAAACTGCAGAAAATATATTTTGAAATCTATGCATTGCATCTACTATCAGGTATGACAGGCAACTATGAATAAGACAAATAACACAGAAACAACAGAACTTTTATCATGATTCACTCTCCCCGAGTTTCCAAGATGTGGTTTACCAACAATGCTCCATGACAAAGCTTTCAGCTTGATCATGTCTGCTACCTGATCTCTTTAGAGGCAGTACAAGTAACACTGAAGAACTGCCAACTTTTTTACCTTCCTGAGGTCACTAATATTTCTGAAAAATCCGTGTACTTAAAATAACCATAAAAGCCTGATGCAAAAGGTCAGATTAAGCACCATTAAAATGACCACTCCAGATCTGAGGAAATCACATAATGAAACATTTATCAAGCCATTTGGGGTTGTGGAAATTTGTCTGGACTAGGATATATTTCTTTGCCAACATGTGACAATTCCTTTTGTAATACATTCTCTCTCTCTCTCTTTTTTTCTTTTTAAGTGTTAGTTTTAGTGTTAGAAAGGCTCACTGCTACTTAGTCTGTGCAGCTGCAATTTCTCAGATCCTCACCTCTATGGGGTTTTAAGAATGTCATATTCCAAAAACCCAAATCTCAAAAGCAATCTGCTTAGGAAGAACTGTTTATTTCCATGTCCTTCAAGAATCCAAGACCAAGCAACATAGCCTAGGCCACTAAAGAAATGCTCATGGCAGAATTTGTGCCCATGCTCTTCCAGCAGCACTTCCATACACTGGTGGGGCCAAAGTGGCAGGCAGCATTCTGGGAGCAACCTGCAAAGCAGTTTTGTCTATAACAGTGAGTGGATCATGCAGCATGCTTGTATTCACCACCAAGGTTTTCATGGTTATTGCTAGAAATGTTTTCCCCTGACTTTCCTTTCTTTTCACAGTTTCTGCCCAGGGTCTTGTATGATGGGTACTGAAAAACAGAATTCAGTAAACACTAAAACAGTGTTTCAGCCAGTATAACTGGCAATACTTTAAAGGGGGCTCGAGTCATGACTGATTAAAACCATTCAAGTATATTCCTAGATAGGCTGTTGTGATGTAATTTCCTAACAGCAGTCAATGCCCTGAAAAAGCAACACCCTTTGTAGTCGGAGAAAAAATCAACCCACTTTGTGCTCAGTTTGGATTCACTCCCTCCAGTACATTGAAAACAATTACTGCATGATGGGGATTTATAATGTGAATCACAGCCCTTGAGGAGATGAGGTGAATTCATTAGCTAATTTTCCATTGTGCCATTTAATCTACAGACAGAAAGACAAGACCTTATTTTTACACAACAATTCTTACAGATTTAAAGCATTATTTCAGAAAAATTGGGGGAAAAATTTAAACTTTAGATTTGTGAACAGCACCCCAATTTTCAAATTCAGTAATTGCCCCTTCAAGCTGATTCACAAAAGCCCCAAAACTTCTAGCAATCCATAGTACCACAGCATATCAAAAGGAATTTTGTACATAATGCATATGCACAATTACACTCACACATTCTTACATGAACTATTCAGAAGTATATATATTTTCATATACACATAAATTTCATAAAAGTATTGAAAATTATTTCAAGAGTGAGTGGCTAATACTTCATCTGACATGCTCCCATTCCCCAAGCTTTAAAACTACAACCCCCATTAAGTATTGAGTTCTGCAGATAATCCTGCACATGAAAATGGTGAAAACTGATGTATCAAAATTATGCTGATTGGTTTTAGGCTATTTAGGCACACACATATACTCTCTACTGTTAACATAATTCATTATATACCAGGAGATGTAAAATATATTATTATATAATAAATATTATATTAATAATACAACAAATGTTAATGGGGTTTATAATTTGGTTTATTGTGGGGCTTTTTTCATACAAAAAGAAACTCTGTTTTTGTGTAAATTGCCCCTAATTATTCTTTTATTTAGTTGAAAAATAAGATGGTTTATATCTTACCTTCATGTACATGTTAGTGATCTACATCTACACCAGCCAATTACTCAGAAAAGTCTCTATGAAAAGTCTCTAGTTCATCATTGCTCAAAACAAACACCACCTGAGCTGTTTATTTTTATACTTATCTATACCTCTAACAGCACTATTTTCTCTGTGTTAACCACTAAGGCCCCCAATTATATGATTGCAAATGACATTTTTAAAGTCTAAGATCAGTATTCCCTTCAATTCACAAACCCTTGAACCCCACAAACATATGACAGCACAACATCATCGTTCCAGGTGTTTAATTGAGGTAGTTTTCAAATCCAGTTTACGTAAAAGATAACCTGAATGTGTATAGGAGAAATGTCGCATACATACTTCGATCAAATGCTGTCACATATACTACTGGAGGCCCACTAAAACGGATATTGTAGGTCTATGTAACTTTTTTAGAGGTGGTGTAGGGGTGGAAATAATTAAAATGTTACCTTTGCCAAGTAATTCCCAATGTATCCTCACTGGTACTGGGGTATAAATGCCTGCCGTTTTGATTCATGGTCCAGTCACAAATTCTCAGCTGTCAATTGAAACCTAGCAGTCAGATATGGATCGAGCATACTACAGTTTTTAGTATTTAAATGAATACATGCAAACTAGTACTGTACATGGCAAAAATCTTACTTTTCCAAGAAGAAACTTTAAAAAAACCCAAAAGAATACAAAGAAAATAAACTTATTTTGAGAAATAAATGCCTACAGATTTGCTTAAGATAATGCTACTTTAATATGATCCTCTATTAATAAAGCATAAAAGAGTAACTAGTGTGTAGCACATAACAATTAGCCATTATTAGATTACAAACAGCTGGAATAAAAGGAAATGTTAATATTCAATAGTGAGATACTTTGAAGAAGGAAATAAAAATGCTGGGGTTTTTAAGCAATGCTCTATATAACGTGTATTGAATAAAGGTGAAATACAATCAATAACTTCTAGCATGCATTTTGTGAAACATAGAAGACATGCAATTTATAGAAAATTTGCCCAAATTAAACAAACTGTATGCCCTTATCTTGCTATTTAAGAAGAATAAAGGTATTTGTAATTAAAGTTTATTAATCTAGTGTTATTGAAAGTGGTATTACTTAGCAAGAGTTGATAAAATAATCTAATCGCATTGCAAACTCAGGAAAGTTGCATTTAAAATCCTTTACTGCATTTTAATCTAATGAGGAATGTACTAAATGTTAGCTGAAACAAATTCTTCCCAGATCCTCAAATCATCACTTCTGCCTTCACAGATTGCTCAAGCAACCCTCCACAGCTCTGTTTATTTAACAGCTGCCCGACAGTGTTAGCAGATTTATTGAAAAGATATGCTGCTTATTTTTAATTTTAAGAAAGTGAACTTATCTGTCTTCTGAAGAAAATATATATTTTAACCTCTGTGCAGTCATGCTTATATAAATTGCTGTTCCATTATATATGATAGAGCACTCCAAATTGAAGATAATATGACTGAGTTTAATTGCATTCAATGCATTTTAGTTTTCTCAATCAATATTCTTAGTCTTTAGATAGCACATGCTACAGCAAACAAACTACAATAAACTGTTTTCACAATTAATTGCCGTCTTTTCCTGACAAACACAAATGCTGAGGACAAGACAATATTGCAAACCTAACCCTGTCTGGCTGTTAAGACTCATACGCTTCCTGCTGTTAAGGTCTGAGAAATGGAAATGTTAGTCTTTGATGTTTTCATAGGGATTGTTTCTTGTTTGTTATCTAAAGAACTCCAAGGGACCTTCTAAAGGCCATTAAAAGCATGACTAAACCACATGAAATTAACCAGAAAAGGAAACAGGCAGTCAAAAAGTTTGCTAGAAGTAACTTTGAATATGTTTAAAGAAATGGGTAAAGTAAATATTTTATTTAGTCACTACACAAAACAGTATTCTAAACCTGATTTTAATAGTGAAAACATAGGAAAATATGTCAGCTCAGTTACTCAATGTACAGTAGATGTATTTCTGCAACAATACTTAAGAATGTCACCATCTTCATTAAAGATGCATAATTTAAAGCTTTATAACTTAATTATAAAAACTCACTTCCAGCTGAAACAAGACTGAAAGGTTAAACTCACCCACCATTTTTTTTCTTTCACAAAATACAAAATCTACATGTAAAAGACAGGCACTAAAAATAACTAAAATTACAAAGTAGTGTTACCAAATTATTTTATGCACTTAGGTCTAACTCAAAAAACTGGCAAACACTTAGCTTGCTATAGGACCTAATTGCATTTGCCATTTTGGGGGAAACAGTAAGGAATTGATACATTACATTTTAGTAAATTAGCTTCTGCACTAAATCACTATATTTTTTCCACAGTCTATATGAAAACCTTCCACTGCTAAAGTTAATGTATTACATTTATCATTAAGAAAGCTCCAAAAAGCTTTTCAAACCTATTTCATCAATGTTAGTAGTGACATGCTTCTTATTACAGTCATACGTACCTCAGTGCATGTACACTTAAATACTGCAATGTGATAATAGAACATGTGCATTTTATACATGTGCTGTAGATACATACATTCACGTGTATATGAAGATCCAGGCTACACCAGACTCACAGTTAAACTACAGACCTATTCACTGCATCAACTCTGCCACACTTGCAATAGTGACAACATCTTGAAGAACTGCAGGCCTGCACAACAACTGGTTCTGTGACAAGCACAGGACTGTATCCATTGTACTGAAATATACCCTCCCAATGTTAAAACTGTTGCTCCACACTCTTCAGTAGACTCACAGAGCTACCATGCTGTCTTTAAAAGTTAACCAGCATGGAAAATGTGGGCTTTTGGGGGATTTTTTTATCTCCCTCACATACAATTTTCACTCCCAAGTCACTCCTGCTGAAAGATCAGGTTGTCTAAGATTTAGAAATTTACTTTCAAAATTGTATAGAAATATCACTTCCAAAGTCTGCATTGGCATCCCATGAGTGTGTTGAGTGCTTTTTGGGTAAAAAGGCTGGAAAAGCTTAAAAGAACTATGCAAGCCTGGCTTCATTTGATGGAAGAAGTTGTCTGTTCAAAGCAGCAATGGGAATGGGGCACTTGAATATCCAGACAGCCCAGTAGGAATAGCCTAGGGGCACAGGCCTGCAATGAGTGCCAAGCTTTGGAAGGATTTAGTGCACTTTACTAAAGTATTATGAGTGCTATATATTGTCTGGAGTCATACTGAAAGCTTTCTGTCTAGATATTTACCTTAGAGTAACTTAGGTGACCTCTAAAATAATTCCATGTTGTTAGCTGGAGATGAGAAGGCACATTCACTCTCACGCACTCTAAGCCATCTAAAAGTGTTGCTCTGCAGGACATGTGAAAAGGAGGGCAGGAAACTACCTGAAGACTACTTGAGAAAACTTAAATTCCTCAGTAGAGGGACATAAATAGTCCTCAGGAGACATCTGACAAATACTGAAAAACATTACTAATTTTCTCAGAGATATGCTCTAAATGCAAAATAAATTATCTGATTTGCCACGTGACATGGTGAAAAGTCTTTTCTAGATGCCTGTCAGGCAGACTTCCTCTTCAGTCTACAGTTTTGTCTTTTTCTAGCACAGGAGCCTCACTTCAATAACACCTTCCATCCATGAAACACTATCTAGTGTTTTCTTATTTATCTCTCATCTAACCACAATAGAACAGGGGATAGGTCTGTATTCTGAAGTGGGAAAGGATGCCCAGCCTTGCAGCAGATGAAGAATCCTCACAGGCAGCCCAGCCCTTTCCTGATGCATGGCACTGCCCTCAGCCCTGCAGTTTAGCACTAAGGTTTAGCACTACCTCAGTGCTAAACTCATGAAGCAGCAGAGAGCACAAAGCCCACTGCAAGCACTTCTCCTGGGAGGCAGTGCAACTCCCTCATTCACCTCAGCCACCTTACAGGAAGGGGCCATGGGTCAATGCACAAGTAGAGCAGTAGACCAAGTTCTTCTGTTCTATAAAATGCCAGAAAATTGACTTTGTTTTGCACTTTCCAGAGCTGTGAGGTTGATGTGAAGTTCTACCCAAGAGCTAGAGTTCATTATAGGTGTCTTCACAGTTTAAGTGGCATCTTGCAAGCACAAGCATCCTGCAGAGTTTTAAGCATGCAAATCGCACATACATATAAGTCCACAGCCAACAGCGCAATCTATAATATTAGTTTGAATAATTTTTAGGGGTTAGACTTTAAGCAGATTTTGTAGTCTTGTATTTAAAGAGTGGCTCTTCAAGATAGCATTCATTTCAAGCTTCTGTGATAGCTAATGAAAGTGGACACATATTTTGGAAAGTGCAATAGGAGACTGCTACACCTTCTCTTACTTGAGAAAAGCCCATAAAACTTAATATTTGCATATTGTCACTGTTTTGACTGAAACTTCCTTTAAATGTGTTTCCTTTCCAGCAAGCATATGAGAAAGGTGACCTCTTAGCCATTTGCATACCTCCCTGGTGATCATGTGACCCAGTTTTGCGTCAAACTGTCAATTATGATAAGGGACACAATAAGAACAGCCTAAGTGTTGATAACCTGTTTCCTGAGTTTACTGAGAAGTTCTCTTTAAGAGTCCATTTGTGTTCTTCTTTCAGCCTGCTGATGAAAGCACAAGTGACATCCACCCAAAACATTTTGCAAAAAAATATTTTGTGTTCAGTAGACATTTAAGTTTGCAATTTCCATGACAAATAGCATGAACTGTGCACCTCAGTAACGAAAGGATGCATCTGGTAAGAACAACTTCCTACTGAAGGGACAGAGAAGGTACTTGTAGGAAATAAGAAGCTATCTACAGTTTTCTGATTTTGCATTTTAGAGACCTTTTTTGCTATTTGCATTGTAAATGTCTGACTCATAATTGTAAAAGCTGTGCGAAAATCATAAGTACAATATACCACACCCAGAAATGAAAGTTCTAATGAAAACCATGCCACTGTGATTATCAGTGCAAAGACTGGAAGAGTTCACTAGCTCCTCAGCAATTGGGCCAGCACTAGTTGGTACCTTTTACTGTGAAAGAAAAGTTCTAGGTTCTAGAGGCCATTGTCTTCACAGACCTCAGTAGTTTTTATGTTTTATTTATTTATTTATGTTTTCTAATTAGAATCACTCATACAAGGCTGCAAGGGGTATTAAAATTAAGTAAATAGTTAAGAAAGAAAACCCTTTAGTTATTTCAATAGAAATCTTATTTTCTTAAACCATTAATCCGTAGTTGCCATAAATACAAATGTCTTTGTATTAATCCATCCATCCATCCATCTATCTTTTTATACTCTTTGCACAGGTAAACTTACATGACTAGTATTTCTGGCAACTTTCTGGCTTTATTGCCAGAAATAACATAACTTGATGCTAAGTGTCTGTCATTTCATGAACATAATAAATCCATTAGGTTGAGAACATTGACACAAGCAGGCTACAGAAATGTCATCACATAACCACGAGAGTTCTGATTATTAAGACTTTTTAACTTAACTAATGCTCTTGCCATTAAAGTTAATAAGCCAAAAGAATAGAGATACAACCAAAATCTGTCAGGGAATTTTGTCCACTTGTAGATGGCTGAATTTAACTGACTTTCCTCAATTTGTTGCTTTTTCCGCTAGTCAAGGTCTAGAAACCACAAATCTTCAATAAATGCAAATCAGAGAAAGAACGGGGAAAAAAGGTGCTCCCATACAATTGCAAAGATTATCCAACTTTTATTCACAGTTTATTTAGGATGTTTCAGCACATATGAAGAGCACTGAGCACTACATTTGACTTCATAAAATAATTCCACCAACCACCAATAGTAAAATCCAGAAAAACTCTTGTCAGTCAGGTACTAGCTCTTATCATTTCCCTTGGCCCTTTTCAAGAAAAGAAAGACAAGTGGTCACTAATCTGTTGTAATAGACAGAAGGGGGCTGACATGATTTTTTTTACAACAAAATGACAAGATAGGTATGACTCTCTAGATGCCACTGAAGTGAGATGTATTTTTGTAACTATTCATGCCATAGTATAAAAATGCCTGGCATTTCAAGGCAGGTAATGGGAAGATCTACCAACAATTGCATCAGAAATTGATTGACTAGTTCTAATTCCCCATTAGAACCTGGTCTTCCTAACTAAAAATGTAACATGCTAAGTAATACATATTACACCACATTTTCACAAGATCCAGACCAGTAAAAGCTAACAAACTCTCCCCTCGGTCCTATTATGCACTGTCTTTCAAAATTTTATTCAATGTTTCCCATCTAAATGTGAGTATTCCATGTCAGCTGCATTATAAATTGTTTACTAGAAGTTCTAGCAAACTATCACTTTGTCAAGATTCCATGTGTGTGTGTGTTGCAAAATACATAGGTAACTTTTTAAATTTATTGTGGTTACTGTAATTTAAATGGGCTACATAACAGTTCTTTTTAACAACAAAAAGTGCTCAAGGGTACATGCCAATATTTCTCATAAACACAGAGGATAAATCCTCATAAAGACTCCAATGAAGTAAAAAATGTACCAGTGACAATATTTATTCTTAAAGGGTCAATGTGCATTACAGAGTACAGTGAATGTTTAAAAGACTTCTCTGGAACTAAACCCACTGGCTTCCTAATTTAGAATTTCTCTCCACTAATACAAAATGATTGATTGCCTTTATTTCACATACCCCTTGATTTTTCTTTTCATTCATCATGGGCTGCTTTAAACCAAATGCATTTAAAATCTGCCACAAGAAGAGTGGTCTCTTTAAATTGTTGTAAAGTAATGAAAGGACATAGTAAATCAATCCCATTTCTGTCTTACCAAAGGATAACCTTTGCTCTGTTGAAGCTGTTTAGACAATCTCAGTTCTCTACCTTACTTTCTGAGTAATACACCTATATGGCACTGTCATATCCAACAGGCCTCTAGCATTGAGTGAACGTAACTAATTCATTAGAAACTTATACATAACAAAACTTTAACACAAAACTTTGTGTTAAAGTATTCTGTTCTTTCAAATGGATTCAGTTGTACATACTATTCCTTAATTTCCTACATATGTATAGGCACACATACACACACACACAAATACACTCAGGCAAGCACAGACATGTCCATTGCATATATTAGAAGAGAACAGAAAATTAATAGCAAAAACAGTAACACAATTTTTAGATTTACTATATGGCTCATTGGTTACCAACTGATGCTCTTGAACTTGTATAATAAGACTATGAAGCAATACGCTTTGTAACAGATAACTTTGGTTTAACAAAGTGGAATTGAATAAATTTTGTGCTTCAGAAGTGCATGTAAGATGCAATTTAGTTTCCCCTTCCCCCTAAGACATCTGGCCACATGTTTTACCATGAAAGGGAGTATAAGATACAGTGGATGTAAAGGCCGAAGACCCTCGAGATCTCCTCACTTTTATATTCCAATGACACTCCTGAAATTTTGAAATCTATTTCTATCTACACAAAGCCAAAAATAAACAGAGGATGCACAACATTAGCAATATATGCTTCTTATGTCACAAACTCAGCTGTGAGAAAATTAAGGGTGCTTCCACTACTTCCTGGTCTGTGACAAAACTTTGTAAGTCTTTGAATGAACTTGGAAGAAGATGGAACGCACTTAGGCAGTAGCAAATTTGCAGAAAAAATTGTGCTCAAATACATGGAGTGAAAAAAAATTATTGCACATTCCCCAAAGTAATGGGATGTCAGAGATATTTCAAAAGATAGTGTGTAAAACTTCACAAGAAGTCCACAAATTACATGTACTTAAGGAGAGATGTTGTGCATGTTTTAAAACATAATAAACATATACTGTGCATGTTTTAAAAAGAGACATGTTACAGTCATTACAAAGCATTTCATAATACAAAAATCTTTCAGAGGTTAAAAAACCCCAACAAAACAATATGCCAGAAAATTTATTGATAAATTAATGGTTGGCAAGCCCACTAATTGTCATTCAGTATTTTCATAGCATACAGTTTGCAGTTAGGTCTCACTACTTAAAGAAAAATAAAAAAAAAGGTTGGCAAAACTTCAGCTACTTTAAATAAACCATCATCTCAGTGATTTTCTATGAACTCTACAGGTGTTGACCTTTAAAACGGACATACTGCCACCTTGCCCTCAGAATGGGTAGAGATGGAGTTCCAGCTGAACCACACTTAAACTACAGCTCAGCAAACGCAGAACAGGTAGGTTTTACTGCAAAATTAAACAGGCATGTGTACAAACTGTTGACAGGAATCTAAACCTGAGAAAAAAACCCCAACACTGCAACAAATACCTAGGACTACTTAACAGCCCCTTTCTTATTTCCACATTTAGCTTTTTTCCTTATAAGATTTTAAATGTTGTGAATTTCAAAGTTCTCTACTGTTCAGATCTAGGAGGAATGCAAACACACATTATAGAGTATGTTAAAATTCTAAAGGGTCTGAATTTATGTTTGTTACTAGTAATGTAGTATTTTTGTATGTCCATGCCCTTGTTACTGACTGCAGCTAATTTATTTGTATGTCATCATTAATCTCAGCTGTATATTTTCACAGTTTGGGTAAACACTTCATTTGCACTAAATTTACAGCATTAATGAGATGTAAAATTTAAAATGCTACTTGAAACATAAATGATGTAAAAAACTAGAACAAAAACATAGTTTTATCACATTTGAAATCAGCAAACCAATTTAAACCTATTAAACTAGACATAATGATGAGTTGCATTGAGAATTTGGTTTTATAACCGACCTTCTAAAATTAAAATGAAGAAATGTGTTAAACATCTGTGAGGAAAGAAATAAAATAGCTTGAAAATAATAAATTGGACTTTCTGCTTTGGAAATTCTGCTTATTTTTTTAAAAAGATTTTGAAATTAACATCGTTTCTTAAACACCTCATTCTGCTTCCTAAAATACTATTAACAATTAAATGTATGAGCTCTTGAAAAACAAAATAATTAAAGAAATATGATTAGGAGTTCCTTAAGATGGCACAGATCTAAGAAATTGGTATTTCTCAAAGGGTTCATTTTTGTTTTGAATAAACTTCATCTTAGGACTTCAGTCTAATCTAAGATAACAGTGGCAGCACAGAGGAAGGTAATATCACAAAAGCTTGTCTATATCATTACACCTATGTGAAACTTGCCCACCTGTTGCTGGTGTAGAAAGGATGGGTCTCTTGGGCTTAGTCCCACATATCGATTGGCTTGGGATGTGCCTGAGGCTGTGTAGGCTGATTAAGGAAGAACAAAACATATTGATAAAAATACCAACCTATCATAACTATTACCTTGTGCAGGTACAGTATAAATATGAGAGATCCAGAGTTATGATTTTGCATTATATAGGATGTGTCTGTGGCTTTCCTTTATTTAAGAGGAAGCAAAAGACAAATTGGACCAAATCTAGGAAGGCATGTGTAAATTCCTATAAACTTCAATGGAAGCTGCATGTGTAAATTATAAAGATGTCTCTTTTAAATAATAGTTCCTCTGATTGCTTTTTTTTCAAGTGATGTCTTAACATATTTATTTGACAGAATCACAACTCTTATTTCCATTACACCAAAAAAAGCACCTGTGGAATCACTGAAATTACAATGCTGAGAGAAAATACTAGGGCACACATTATCTTTACTGTTGTGAAGGCCCTGTTTTCAGGAAAAAAAACCAAACCAAACAAACAAAAAACAAACAAAAACCCAAAAAGAAAAACAAACCAAAGAAACCAAACAAACCAAACAAAAAACCCTGTAACAGGGCAACAAGAATCAGAACAAAAAGTTTGGTTTATTTATGTGGCATGAAATGAATCTTCATACGCCTTTGGAAATGGGATGTAATCTAATTAGCATTTTCATGAGAAAGGAGCTAATTTTTACTGTGAAATATTATAGTAAATATTTAACTCTTCCACACATCAGGAAACAATGTTTTCCCAAGAGAAAAATTTAAAGTCTCTCAGTGTCTGCTACAGAAGATGGAATAAATCCATTTCTGAGGAGAAAGGGAATGACAAGTGATGCTCAGAGTAGCTACAGGACATGAATCATTCACCTGTAGGACACATTCCTGTCTGGTCTTTGCCAGCAATCCTTAAAAGCCATTACCCTCTCATGGCTTTTAGTGGCACTTATCTAGTTAGTTAGGTGGTATTACTCAACTTCCCGGTGTGGAGAAGTCCACACTGCAACTTGTAGCATCACAGCTTGGAAACTTGCTGGCAAAATAGCAAAGACTTAGTAGCAAAACCACTAAAAATGGACAGACACATATGAGGATGCCAGTGAGAAGCTAGATTGGAGTACTTACTGAACTGGCCTTTAGCATTATAAAGTCACACAGAAAATACAAGCAAGAAAAATGCATTAACTAAAAAAAAAAATAGAAAATTAAAAATGTTATATACACTAAACAGGCTTTACTGAAAAACTATCATAAAAACTAAGTAGTTATTAGAAGGAAATTGTGGTGGAGGCCACAGGGTTCCCCAAATATTATTAAAGCCTGCTGCTTTTATTCAAAACATTTCAGCTATTGCATTTCAGGATGAAAAGCAGTTCTAATCATTTGCCAATCATCAGACTGAATAATCATTAAAATTTGTTGGCCAAGCATAAGTTATATAAATACATATCCATATACTGAAAGATATATATCAATCAGTTATTGCAAAAAAAAGTATGCCAAAAAGTATATTCAGTATATTCAGTGTTGATATTCCTACTAAGTTAGCACCCTGTGTGATGGGTCTATTCTGACTGATAATACAGTTCATATGTATTCATATACATATATATATTCAAAAATTATATATCAACAGGACATAATTCCTCATTTTTTGCTATTTTCTTCATCAACAAGCTATATTTCTTCATTTTCTTTGCTCTTACAGTAACCGATTCAGTTTCAAAATGCTTTACCAAGCAGACAGACTACTGCAATCCTCTGAAAATCATAACACCCTGAGCATCTAGCATTTACACATGATTTCATATGCCATACTGGCGCATTCAAATAAAATTTGCACATAGGGATTTTTTTCTACTGTTATTTATGTGCTGTAGTGGCAAGAAGTTACTTGCAGGCTGCTATGAAAGCATGAGGAGGCCTTACTTAAGTATCTAACCCAAGATCTTCTAAGGTTCAATGGGAATCAGCTACGCAGGTTCCCGTGAAATGCACAAAAAACTGAATGATGATTTAATTGGAAAATATAGTCCAAAACTGTTCCCTTAGTAGCAGGACAATGAACGAATTCAGTATTCTTTCCTGTAATGATGAATATTAACGTTAGATTACCAGAAAACATCCCAATATAGTTCTGGCATTGTGTGTGTTCTTTTTACCATTTGCATCAGAAACCCTGACCTCATCTGACACAGATATGTAGGCCAAGCACAATCATGACAAACAGCGAGCAGAAAGAAATCATTACTTGAAACTCTACACAAACTCAGTTTTCTGTTCTGGTCCAAATGTTTAGAGCAACAGCGTCTTGTTTGTTGCTAAAACTAAACCTTCTTAAAAGGTGCAAGAACTTTACCGCAAACCATGAGTGAGGCTACAGATACACCCTACCACTCTTAACAAAACTACTATTCTGAAAAAACAGCTAAAATGCTTCCAAAAATGTATCTATATAATTATTTGTTTATACTTAAACATGTCCAAAAGTTACTACTATCTTTCTATAATAAATGTTTAACCACTTTTTCTCTTTTACATCCTGATCCCCACTATGCATGAGTCTCATGTTGGCTTCAGATTCTAATGAAAAGATCTAAAGGAATGTAACACCTGAAAACCATAGAGTTTATGATCTCCATTAATGACAGACCAAAAATTATGGACTGGACTTGAAATTCAAATATTAAACAGGTCTAGAAAAGTAATTTTAATGTAACAGACCCTGAAGAGATTAATATTTTTATAGACTGGTAGGTTTTTTCCAAAGTGTCTACTAAAAATTTTCACCTCTCTGATAAACACTGGTAACACTGGCCATCTCAAGTCCAAATAAAAGTTCAAGGACAACAGACATGCAGATCATAGTTAAAATGCAACATTCTGCATCACTGAACATGAGTATTTGGAAGAGACGAAATTAACCTAGATATTTGCTCCTATTTCTAAAACGGCAATTCCATTGAAGATAATAGGATAAATAACATGGTCCTATATTTCATAAACAGCTTGAAACATTGAAGATAGAGTTTGTTATTTTCTATTAAAAACCCAAACAAAACAAAAAAACCACAAACAAACAAAAAACCACAAACAGTGGATATACCCTCCCGTGTAGCAATGAAAAGGAATTAAAATTTTCTTTTGCCACAGCAGTTTTTTTGCTAAAAATGACACAACCTATATTAATATGCAATTGTCATAGCTCGGATTCAGTATGCGTTGTAATAAGGCTTGATTTCTGTAGGAAAGTTCATTGAGGAGCAAATTATCCAATCTGTTTGGAATGCCTTCTGTGGGTCATTGTAAAACCTTCTTGTCTGGGTATGCTTCTCTGTGTCTTAACAATGTCCACCTCAGATGAACAAACACATTTTCTTTTCCTTGAACAGTGGTCAAATATGCAGCCTTTTCCCTTTCATTTTTGCTGTCATGTCACAAGCTTTGGTTCATGTAACATGATCCATTGGTCGAAATTTGCAGAGGAAAAGCATTGCAGTCAGATCACGTTTGCTCTTCATGTGAAATGAGCACCCACTTGGTCAAATAGTAGGAAAAGGCACCTTTTTCTGGCCTCAATTTGAAATCATATCGAATCTTTGATGGACATTTTTTGTTTCCTAAAGAAATACTTACTGGTTGCTGTAGGTGAAGATGCCTCACCTTCAGTGGATGTAGTGATGGGTTTAGTATCTGTCATGGTCAGGGTCACAGGTCGCACCGCACTGTGATGGGGAGAGGGTGCCAAAACTGGAGTAAAATGGCCAGGCACTTTTCCTACTACTTGACCACTGCTGTTAGGCTACAAAACAAAACCAAAAGAATGCTTTGTGAAATATATACATTGTATTTAGGGAACCTACCTACCTATTTTAGGTTTTTTTCAAAATGCCCATCATCGTAGTATCTGCATTTTCAAAGGTGCTGTTCTAGCAATGCCATGAATTTCTATGAGATATTTGTCATCAAGGAGGTCTCTTCTCAGATAGGTAGTACATGCTTAAGTAGCAGCACTTCTTGGTAAGCTTTCTTTCTTTCTGGGTGCAGTATGTATCAGATTGCTTCAAAATATATTTGCTGTTCACACAGTGTCTGTGAACCAAAATCCCACGATAGGAGGAGTAAACTGACCAGGCAGAGGCACTAATGTATGAGGTATTAAGAGCAAATGACTGATGAGAAACCTCTATTTTCACATGCCATACTAGTCTGGCTTGGAGGATAACCAAGACTTCACCACAGCTGTCCACAGAGATTACTCATACTGGAAGGCTAAGTAATAATTCACACGCTTGGGAGTAGGGTAGAGGGTTTGGATATTATGCACTATAATGCACACATCATAACATCTGGCCAAAAGCAGCCTATCAAAAACACAGAAGTGTTTCATAATGGGAACTTTTCAAGTCAAGAGCATAAAAAATAATGGCACTTCTTTCATAGATACCAGAGGCAGTCTGCATATGACCTTATGGTGCAGGTCATAAGATAATATGCTGCTTTTTACATACAGACACATCTGAATCTTGTGAAATTGACTGGTAAATGTACATGTTTATCCAGTGCTTAAACATGCCTTAGACATTCTTCTCTCATACTAAAAGTTTCCTGTATTTAAATTTTTAACTAACCAAAGTTGTCGGTAAGCACATGCCTAATGGGACTTCCACAAATATAATTCCTCTTCAGCAATGTTAGCTGTCCTTGAGATGTGAACTAAGGTCCTCTTTTTGACAAAGCATATCACAGGAAATGGTACATATGAAATTTTCTTAAAACTTCAGGGTTCTTCCTAAGTGTACTAGATTTGAAAACAGTCTATGAAAAACACTCTCATGCTCTCCCAAATTCTGTTATAGGTATGTCAGTTATAGGAAGCCTTCACAAAACATTCATACTTGTCTTTCTTACAATGAACCACAGTGAACCAGTTGAACAAAATGAAATTTAAGTTACCATAATTAGTTCACAGCTTATGATCATAAAAGTAGTACTAATAAACAGATTGTACAATTTTCTCAGAGTCATTGCTTTAGCCTGTCTTCAGAATTGACGCTGATAGTGCTGCATTGGTTTATATTCAATTCGCATTTCTATGGTTATCTTTGAAAATACAAAACTAAAAGCTTGTGAAATAAAGGTCTAGATTCTTGATAGTTAATGGCAGTACAGGCTCATGAACACTGGCTGTTTCAGATGTCTCAAGTCCTCTAATCTGCTTTAAGTTTTTAGGACAAAAAGGGAAATGCTCTGGTCAGGAACAATCCCCTCATAATCTTATTGAAAACTGGCAGCTAGAAATAATTTCTGTGATCTGTTCTCCGTTTAAGTTTTACAGTTCTGTCAAAGGATATTTTGGCATGGAAACTACATATCTATTTGGACAGTATCCACTTGAATTACAAGTCCAAATATATACAGCACATCACTTAATACAAATTAATTTTGTCCTTACATAAGTTCTAGGTTCTAGTTCCAATTTTCCCTCGAGATTCTTACAGACAAATGCACTACAGGTGAAAAATCAACTGTTACCATCAAATAGGGCATCAGTAAGTCTGTGTGATGGATTCACAGAGAGATGATGCCTGAGGCATAAACCTTAAGCAAATTCCTCCCATGGAGGCAGCTGTCTTAGATAAACAAGCTGTGCACTTGAAAATTGGAGAGGGAAAGAAGGAAACACAATGAAGTTTTGGTAAATTTAGCCCTAATGTATACAGGTATACATTCTTCTACTGTTGGACTGGAGGCCAATTTGATTTTCAGATGTGTTATATTTTCCAGTTTTTTAATTCCATACCATCTTTAGTTGCCACAGACTAATTCATTCATGTGCTCAAAGCCACAGATTACTTGTATTTGCTGTCATAGCTGTAACATAACTCAGAATATCAGAGTGTTCCTATCTGTTGTTAACACTTTCAGTTAATCTCAGGTCTGAAGTCTGAACAGAAACTTGTAACAGACATAAATATGGACTTGAAGTCAGGATTCACTATACCTTTTTTTATCTGTGAGATTTTACTAACATACTTATAATCATTAGTTAATCAACCTCCTTTTGGACTTCTGTTCACATATATGCTCAGGTATTAACACATTTACCCTCAGGTATTCAGTTATATTTCAGGAGTGTTTTGTCACATAGATCACTATTTCCAGTGTTACAAAAGTCTTTCTAATGCCATAGTGAAATGGAAACCACTAACATCTACAGACGAGATATCTAAACATAACAGAAACATGACATACCTATCTAAATAACTCACACAAAGTATTTATTACTTGAATTTTCAAATATATTTGATGTCTAAATCTGCATTTCTTTTTAAATAACTATCACTATAACTCCAAAATCCAAATAAAATAAATCAAATTTTCTTTGGAATCTTAAATACATAGCATCTTCAAATAAATAATTAACAAAAGCCAGAAATCACCTTAATCTGTGCATGTCATAGATACAGGTACATACGATATTGTGTTAGGTGTTTCAGAAAGAAGTTCCAGGGCTTAATAAAAAAATTACATTATTCTAACTACTATACTTGAAGAATAATATATTTGCATCTCAAATCACAGGTTTTTAATAGAAATTCTTTGTTTTGCAAGAAGGTTACCTTGTTAGAGCCAGGTGATCAACTGAATACAGTATTTATAAATAACCTGTCACCCATTTCCTCTCAACAATTCCAGTCACTTGTAATGGAAAAGTTCAGATACTACAGTGGGCAATATCACTGCAAAACCTTAGAGCAGTGTAGTTTTGAGACTACTAATTGAATTAATTTTGTTGATGAAGTTATAGAAAATCCAATTCTGCACATTTTGGTTCCCTGCTCCCATATCAAATATCTTACTTTAACATTTGCCTACTAGACACATGAGTAAACCTGGAGATTACAGTTCATAAATCATAGTATGAGATCATTGTAAGTTCTGTCTGTGAGCCCATGTCACTGTGCTCCATGGTATCCACAGAGGGTGATAAATGTTTCAAAAAATCTACAAGTAAAAGAAACCAGAAGTATCTCTCATTTTTCTAACTCTCTCCCTCTCCTTTTTGCCTAGGGCAATGCTACATTACCTGTAAAAATCCAGTGGCCATGTTATTGTCCCACTGAAGACAGTTCAGTGGTATAGCAGACACTTTCATGTATGGAACACATATACTCAAGTTATTAACTATCTGAATAATAATAATAATAATAATGCCTTTGAGACTCTGCTAAACATAAGGGAATGGCATTATTAGAGTACCACCAGTGAGACGGCAGAAGGTATTACAGGGCAGTTCCATCTCAGGTTGAACCTGGTGGGTTTCAGAAAGCATTTGCTTAACAAGAAACAAGACTACACAGATCTCCTTTTTGCTAATGAACACTATGGTAGCAACAAAAATGTCCTTTGCCTTATTATAGTGCCCCTTACCAGCTTTCAGAAGTATGAAACTCCTCATTGTGACACCACATTTTACGCAGACCTCACTCTGACATGTCATACAAAAGCTTCATGCAGTGTGACATGCAGCTACCTGTCTGCTCCATGAATTAGCTGTAGAAAAAATCATGCTGTTGCCAGTTCTTGGCTGACAACATCCCTTCTACATCCTTTCTACAAGGAATCAAGATGTTGACTTTGATCTGTAAAGCTCTTAGTCTCATACATTTGAGAAGGCCTTGATGAAAATGCTGCTGAAACTGAGAACAACTGCAGAGTTTCAGCAGTCCATGTTCAGAAATGGATACCGTAAGACAATTCAGAGTCCTCCATCTTGAAGCACAGTTTCATTGAGCTCACAAAATCTGAGTTTTTTGGCAGCAGGTAGAGCACAAGAAAATAGCCAGCTTTCCTTGTATATTTGCCTTAACAGGGTAAACTTGTATGACAGAAGCACGGGGAAAGGAAATCTCTTTGTAGATAAATGTTCAAAAGATATCTTTATGTTTCATTATATTTCATACACTCCGGAGATTTATACCCATGTATTGAGAGCAGACTAAATACAAAGTAATCAGTTACAAGTGCAATTAATCTTAAAATGCCTTGCCAATAGATAGCCTTAAGCTAGGACTCTCTCACTCTCTGCCTCACAATCACAATTAAAAACTGCACATTGCCTTACTAAATCTTCAATAATTTCTTAAAAGTTACAAGGAAAGACTTGTCCAAGAAGCTGAATATTATTAAATGTCAACAAATAAAGGTGCTAGCTATACCAAAGAAACCACATGTACACAATATTGCTTTTTTTTTTTTGCTTATTCTGTTAGCACTCTCCCAAGAACCAACAGGAAACCCTTTGACCAGCCCAAACGAATGCTCATAAGATTCTCTTCTCAATGCTAAATGACTGTAGTTATTGAAGAATGACAAAGCATCCGCCTGGTGTTGCTGAACAGTGTGCCTGTCTTTCATTGAAAAAAAAAAACCAAAAACCAACCAACCAACCAAACAAAAAAAACCCAACCAACCAAACCAAACTTGAATAACCCAATCAATTATGGGCAGAAAACAAGTGGTCTCATGAGTTTCCAAAAGCAACTCTTCTCAAGCACTTCAGATGTTTCTGTCTTCAAAGATAAAAACAATAAAAAGATAAAGCTGCAACCCAGTCCACACTGCAACAAAGTGTTTTATAAGACAGAGGAATTTTAGTCAATATGCAGATAGCAGTTCACTCAGACTGTAGTACACCATATATGTAAAGCCATTTATTGTAAGAGGAAAAGAGTCCAATATTTTACTCTCCCAAAATGGAGTCAATTTGCCATATGACTGAAAACTACATGTCATCAAAAAATACTAGAACATTTCATCTAAAGTTACATGTAAACTCTGTCCTTAAAATCCATACTCAAAGAGCTTGAAAGACTCTTTACTTCTGTTTCCTTGGTTCAGTCAGAAAAAAAAAAAAATCTCACTCATTCCAGGATATTCTTCAACAGGATTCACCTCCGCTGTTTACCTTACCGTTGTTTCCTTCATCACACTTGCTGATCCTTCTTCTGTGATTCACCACACCTTAATCAGGAAATTTTTCCATTTAACTCAATGGTGCATTAAGTTTTTGAGCTTTTAATTTTGATTTCAGCTACACAAGCAGTGTTGTGTTTGGTGATTTGTTCAGGCTCACTGGAAGCCTGATTTTGATACTATATACTGGTTCATACATTCTTGAGTGTTAATACTTTTCAAGTGTGTGCTTATTTATGTGTGTGTGCACACATGTACATAGACACAGAGGTAATATTTTCTTAGATTAAAAGATTTACCCATCTGGAATCATTCATAAAAGAAATACGTGCTTGAAATTTGTGGTAGCTTAAAAAACTTCAACACACTGTAGATGGATAAACACTGTAGGTAGATTAGACACATGTCAATAAATTAGTTTTTGCTGAAACTTACAGTAAACAACTAGTAGCAGGTGGAGATACCTGCACCCCATCATAATACAGCTACACACTCAGACACGCAATCACAACCAGCAATATGAATGCATAGCTAAGAACAAAAGCTTTGAAATAAGTATAATAAAAAGGACTCAGAAGAAGTTCTTAATCAGCAGTTCTTAAGACCCTGGGAACCTTTCAGATTACTAGCTGGAGACAAATCCAACTCTATATTTAACCAGGTTCATTTCTGTTCAGTATATTTGTTTGCTTATTCTTCAGATTGAGCAGGGGATAAAAAGCAGATATTCATGAAACTGACAGCCACAGCTCCCTTTTGTTTAGAATCATCCATTGTTGAATCATTTTTCACTGCAGCCAAAGGGCCTGTTTGAACTTCCTGACTGTTCATCACACATAATTTGGAGTATTTAGCATTATGTCAAGAAAATTGCCCACTGCTTCCCGCCTTGGAAACCTATGGGAGCTCTATATCTTTAAACTAATTTTACTTAAAGCATTCCACTGAATAGCATGACTGTCTCACTATAATCAGTGCAGCAGTAATGTAATTAATCTCAAAATTGCTGTGGGGATACAAGGCATCTCAGCTGCTTGTCGTAACAATCTAAATTAGCGTATTACTGAAAGATGTTGGGGAGGAACAGTTCATTTTAGGTAAATGCTGCCAGGGTATCCATCCCTTCTATTTCTGCAGATGAAATTAAAACTATCATCATAGTTCTCCTTTTGAAATCCAAATGACTATGTTTGGAGGTGGGAAAGTATCATTAAATTTGACATGGTATTCCTACAGATGCAGTTTTGCAGTTCATAATAATTAAATTTATTTGAATAAAAATTCATGTTTTATTTAGAAAAGCAAAACTGGTTTGGCTTAAAGCATGCCATTGTATCAGAACAATTCCCTTTTGTCACTGAAACTTCACAGACGGTTGTTGTTTTCCTAAGCAAAAAAATTAATCCTGCTGTTTTACTCTTTGTATAGCGAAACTTTGAGTGTTCTATTTCGGAATATTTTGACTGGGTACGCAACTACTCCAACGTACAGCAAATATCAGAGGTGAACTTTAAAGAATAAAATTTTTAAAAGATTCCATTAATGATGGTGATTAACCATAATAAAATGTGGTGAATAGCTGATGCAGGTGCCTGGAACTGCATGTTTGGCATTATTTATCCTATCCCCTCTTCTCAGGAACTAAATCAAACATTGAACGAAATAAAAAACATTGCCCTGATCTAAAGGTTAGGAAAGGTGACGGAACAAGTACATTTAGACCAGATAGGCCTGTTATTCCTCATGGTACCACAGCACAAAAAGTTTAGTACTACTCTGAAAAAAATCAGCAGAGTAAAATTTTATCTTTTATGGTCTAAAGTTTATTCTTTAAAAAAAGTAAGGGAAAAGAACTTAAAAAAAACTTAAAAAAAGAACTTAAAAGTAAGGGAAAAAGAACTTTCTTTTCTTAAAAAAGAACTTAAAAGTAAGGGAAGAGAACTGGATAAAAAGTTGAAAGCTCAATGAATATACTCCCCAATGTTAAAACTGTAATACAGCACATTTTTCAGCTTTTGGAAGAAAGTTAGGTATTTCATTTAGATGCTGTATTTTTTTCAGTAATGACCTAAAGCAGAATATGGAACAATCCAGAGAGATTATCACCTAATCTGCTCTTTTAACATATATAAGAAATCAAAATGTAAGTAAAACAATCACTGAATAATTAAAGAAATGCATAACAGTAAGGGCCTGATTTAATTTGCATGATTTCCTCCCTTAATAGTGCCTAATTAAGACATCAGTTTAAAAAAAGAAAAATCCAACAGAACTCTGAGATTTTCCTCACTGAATAAACACTAAGGACTTTTAATGGGTGTCTTAATTAGACTTTGTTATTCATGGAAATTTTACACAAATTAAAATCAGGTCCTGCATGCAACATTCCCAGCTGAGTTGCAGCAAAAATGCTATATGGGACTGAAAGACTTTTAATCCATACAAAATCTGTATTCTAAAGTCGACATACTTCATGTTCACTTTTTGGTTTAATTTGCATTAGTATTGTAACCAACAAAAATCACATAGTTAGGATTTCTCCCTTCAAAGTAAATTTTGAATTTTTGGACCCACTTTTTTTTTTTTTCCAATTAAACAAATAGAAAGTCCTGCAGCTGGACCAGGGAATTAGCCCATGGGGACAATAGCCACCATGACCTTCCACACAGCCCAAAGGGTCTGTATCTCTTATTCAACATAGAAAGTTTGATTCAGTCTCAAGTTCTATTGCTGTTGTCCAAAACAAGTACTGAAAGGCCTGTCATTATTGGTGAAAAACAAAACAAATGAAGCAAACAAATGAAGTCCAAAACAAAATGCTGTCATAGCAACCCCTTCATCCATGATAAGACAGTCCTTCCAAAGGAACCTAACTCTTAGGAGCAGAAAAACCTGACCATTGTCTCTTCAGTTTACACTCCCAAGGCTCTTCCAAAAATCATGATAAAGCACAAGCAACAGGGCTCCACAAGAGCCTTTCAGACAAGGCATCAAAAATAAATAACAGCCTGAGCAGCAAAGATTAGATTACACTGACATTGGAAATATTCCCGGTATTGACAAAGTCTCAACTGCAGTTTATCCTATAGTGCAGATCACATGCTAACTCTGTGTGCTGATGCTGTCATGGAAAGTAGTTTTGCACAAAGTCCTTCACAAATTACTTCACTAATGAAAAACTTGTTAATTTCCTAAATTAGACACAAGTCTGAATCACTGCAGCTGCCAGCAACATATCTGCTACTGCACGTTCTCTACAAAAGGAAGGAAAAAAGACTTTGTGTGTCAGTGCTGTGCTCAATACACAAAGAAATTTCAGGTGCCTATGGAACTGGGTAAGGGTTACCTTGCCAGAGTTTATTTTCATTGCCAGTCTATAAATATACCATGTTCATGTGTGTGCTTGGACATACGTACGTATCAGCGCACTCTTTGCTGCAAAGCAGGAGCTTTGCCTCTGGTGGCCCTGCATGAACAGAGACAACAAGCCTGCAGGAGGAGTGCAGGACCAGGACCTGCCCTGTTACTACTGCCAAGTCATTCAGTCAGTATTTTTCTTACACTTGACAGAGGAAGAGAAAGTGGATATTATTAACCTGTACCCTTTATCCAATCATGACAAATAGAAGAGTTGTTGAATCACTTATTTACCATCTCACAGATTTCTCTGAGACCAGAACTGGAGCGATACCAGTCTAGATGCCCTGGAAGACACACATTTCTCACAGGACTTGTTTTGAAGCGTTTGCATTGGTTTACAGTACCTGGCTAGTCTGCGGGCTGGACGGGTCATAAGAAGGTACATAATTCTTCAGAGTATCCTGAGGATTCAGGTGGGGAGGATATCTGATCGTTGGATGAGAGAAGTAGCTAGATGGGGCAGGAGGGAGAATAGCTTGTGCTGGAAATGGCAATGGTGAAGGTGGAGGTGGTGTTCTAGTTGAGATGACTGGAGAAGATAAAATAAAATTAAAATTACTTCACATCTTGTTTCTTCTAAAATTCTTCACCTCTGTGTTACAGCAAGAAAAATAAAAAGTCAGTTATAAATCAATACACTGTACTCCTGCTTTATGGCATTTTTACAGAAAAACTTACAGTTCCTCCCCCATTGGGGAAAGCATTCCTTTCCCCAATGGAAAGTGCAACAGTTTCAAATTTGTAAATACTGTGTCTTGTTTTGGTTTTGTGAGTTATGCCATCATATTTTTTCCATTCTTTCTTTAAAGAGTAAAAGTTCTCCACATAAAACACAGTTTTCCCTCCTGGAGCCTAAATATACAAATCAAATATTTTACTTAAGAAATAAACCCCATTGTTTTATTCAAAGCACTCCACCACTGAGGAAAGTCACCAAGCCCAAACAAACAGCTAGCGATTTCTCACTGCATTGCACTCTACCTGCCTCATCTAGGGACAGGGCAATATCTACTCAGCAATATTGCCATGAATATTTCCTGACCTTTATGAAGAAAAGCTAATGAACATTCAACTTCATAGCCTAGAAATCAAGTCCATCCAACAAAATTATCTCCAACAAACAAGAAATACCATACACAATTTTTCCCTTTGCATTTTCTTTCTTTCCATCCCCTACAAATACACACTTCTCAGGCTATAGACTGGGCAACATTTAAAGAACCATCATTGTTTTCATAGGGCAAGGAATGTACGACATGTCCTTTTTTTGCCCAGTTGTCAGTCTGGAAGTAGAGTTTTCTTCTCCCAACACTGCACAAGAACACAGTTTCCAGCTTCACTACACACCTAGAGAGCACCTGTTTGGCGAATTTAAAAGCGCTACTAAGTTTAATGGAAACAGAGAAAATATGTTTACATTTTCAGCAGAGGAAAAGTACAAAATGAAGTTTGTATAAGCAAAGCTTTTTATGAAGTGCTCATGGTTCTCTACCGTATATGCACAAACACACCAACACAGCTTTTCTGGGCCACCTTTCATATCTCTGGGGTTTTACAGTTTAATTTTTAAAGGACTTGCTATTTTTTGGACACTGCTCACTGACATAATAGAACAGCCTACAAAGATAAAATTGGGGTTTCTAAGCAAGTAAATAGCTCATCTACAAGTTAGGTTATGACTCAAGTATATATATTTGAAAATTATACTCTAAAGTACATCTAAAGATCTACACATAACTATAGGATCAAAAATTATTTCTTTTGTGGCAGATTCATTTTAATCACAAACCCACCAAGTTCAGTTTAAATAAAAAATGCTAGTTACTGCTCTGGCATGTCAGAACTGTGCAAAACAAACACAAATGAGCAGAAATCTATCCGTTTCATTTCACTCAACATCTCTGATGTGTGACTATTCTGATCTATGTGCCTGAGTATTTGCTGGTAGTGGAAACCTTACAGAGACCAGAATGAGCATCAGTTCATTTTCATAAAACAAAATAAGTGGATATTAAGGGGAAAATAGTCTTTACACATGAACTTAATGGTAGGAAGTTGAAATCATGGAGAAATCATAAAACAGAAATTTCTCAAAGCAGAACTGTGTGTGAAAGAAGTTTTCAAATCTGTTTTACTCCTCTAGTCACCGAGCTCTGCTCAAGAAATTAAACCCTGTATATGTAGTTTATAAGGAGACATGATGAGATGCTGAGGGGACACTTCTGAGGATTATGTTCTCAACTGAAAAACCAGGGTTAGTCTCACCTCTAAAATTAAACAGACTATGATGCTGCAATTTCCCTGTCATTACTGATAAAGCCTCAAGACAGCATACATTCTGTCACATTACAAGTATCTCCTTCACATTTTAAGTGAAGTTTTACTATAGATTTACTACGGATTTCAGAAAACAGATGTTGAAAATATTTATCAGGATTCTATGTCTTTAGACCAAGCACTCAAAAGAAGCACTGGTACTTATTTCATTGTGTCAGTGAACATAGCTGTGATTTCTTCTGTGTATTAAATCCTACCTATGTGGTATTTAAACACAACACAGTCATAGCAACAATAATAAAAAAGGGATTTAGGTGTAAGAAGGAAATACCAGAAGGATTTTTCCTGTTTCTTCACACAGTTTACAGTTTATTTTATTCACTGGTTAATCCTTTTCAGAGACTTCCAGCAGTCAGATTACCTAAACAGTTTAATGAACACTCCTGTAAGGATATCCCAACTTTTCCTATTTTTACCCTTATCAGTGTTATAAATGGGATTAGGTCTCTAAGGAAGCCTGCTAAAATGCATCACAATCTAATTATGGGAAGGAAGAACAGACCAAATGAAAAAGGGAGGTTTTTTCTTCCTCCTCCATAACCCTCACCACTGTGTGCAACTCCTGGGATTCCTGGGTGGTGATGCTGGGGAAAAGTGCTCAGTCTTGGTGAAGAATCCTGGGGAGAAGTAGGACTAAACAAAGGCTTTTCAGGTTTCTTCATTGTAGGAGAAGACATATCTGTAACAGAAAAACAACATAAGAGTGACATTAGCTTAGAAGCCTGTCTCACACACATTATTTCGTAGACTGAAGATCTTTTTACTGTTCTTGCATAAATAGTGTTTGGTGACTCAATTCCCTTATGACAAATAAACTAATGTTAAACTATTGCTTTCAAACTTAGGAATTAATAATAATCACCTGGTTTTTGTCCTGAAAAACAAAAACTACATTCCTTTCATATTAGACAAGTCAAACAGTGAAGAAATGCATGTCTAGAACTTTGCTAGACAATTCTCAGCTCCCCCAGAACATCACCAAATCATCTGTTCCTTCAACAGCCACTTAATTTTTATTGAATTTTTCAATGGAACACCTACACACAGGTGTGTAAAGTAACTGCCATATACATGCCAGTTTATGATATCTATTATTGTGTTATTTCAAAACTTATACCTTACCCTCTGCAAAATCACAGTGATACAATGCAATATCCCTAAGAACAAAGGATACTTTTAACTTTTCTCTCTCTTATTTTCCATATCTGAAGAAAGTCCTTCCCACTTCTTTCTTCCAGTTTCCCCATAAACAAAAACGTTTCACTAATGAAAAATTAGTGGGGACAAATGCATGATTTCTACCATGCAAGCTCACTGATATTTCATATAGCAGAATTACTGGATTCTTTCTGAAAGTTAAATTAATTAAACAATATTCGTTGGGCTTTGCACCAAATTATTTCAAAGTTAATTACAATATTTTTATAGGACACACACTAATTTTGTAATTGGGTTCCATTTCAAATCAATGGTACTAACTCATGTTTAAAGCAAAGGTCAGTTCCTAACTACTTTACTGGGCAGGAGCCACATTGCAGCTGACTTTGTTACAATGGACCACGTTAGTTTTACACGGATTTTTGACACTTTTAATATTGGCACACGATATTCTGCTATTCTGGGGTGCATGTAATCATTCCAGAAGTCATAGACAGATCTGCAAAATGTGAACATCCCATTGAAACCAAACTGGACCAGTGCTTTCTGAATGGGCTAAAGTTATGAGTGGGTTTTCACCTGGAAAAGAATACTTAAGAGCAGGACCCACAAAACTGAGAGGCCACTTGTCTGCTCTGCCCCATCCTGTTGTCAGGCCCTGCACAGGCACTGGTACCAGACCCAGAGCAGATTCTGGCTGTGACCCTTCACCAATCCCTCTGCAACTCCTGCACTCCTCTTTGGTCCTGACTATTAAGTCTCCTGATTGCATGGATATCCTGCAAAGTCCACATCTTCAAGAATGCTGCTGAAAAAGGATTTAGTACAGCAAAACCTTTACTAAGAACAAAGAACTGCTTACAACAGAGCAATTCAGCATTCATTCTGCTTTAACAGATGTCAAAGGTTGTTATTATGATTTTATTATACTGATCAGTTGCAATCTACTGTTATCAAAAACAGAGTACTGACAGAGGCACCTCTGGTTTTCTTTAAAAATTTGGTAAATCAATTTTTGTTGAGGAAGAAAATGCAAGAATATTTTGTTTCTTGGAATAGCTCAGCAGGTAAAATAGAGAAACTTGGCAAGTGCTTACAGCTCTTGTGAATATATTCTGCTAAGCTAAGAAATTTATTTTTTTTTAAATTTCTAGACTGATTTTTTTTTAAGTTGAGCTTTGCACAGGCAAATTATGCTAAGAATTAATCCTGGAATGATTTCTAAATATTTCATTATGTTTTACTTCCTGCTGAAATGATAGCCCTAGCTTCTACATATTAGGCCCACACTTCCACAACAGATTTGGAGAAGGGTTCAGGACAAAATTAACCAGCTATTGTCCTTGTACTGTGGTTTCGTGCATGCACAATCTGTTTCTGCAGAAATGTTGCAATGTTATAGTCTGAGAAAAAAGATGAGTATCTAATAGCTTACAGACACCACCTCTGACTACAGCATTATGGCCATCAGAAATTGTCACAGAATTTATCAATGACCAAGTATTTCAGTGACTCCACCACATACAGGCTAACACAAAAGAGAAAATCTACAAACAATTTATTTCAAATTAAAACTATTGCACTTAAGTCTTCCCCAGGGGAAAAAAAACAAACAACAACAAACACAAAAACATGGACTGGAACTGGAAAAATCTTTTCCTTTTGTAAAACCTGTATTCATCAAAAGAACATGTGAAAGAAAGAGTGGCTTATCTCCAGAAGGTCTGCATATGTCAGCAGCTCTGATTTCTGGAATTCAACAGAGATTCAATTTGATTGATAACTGTTACTTCATTCAACGCAAAATGTTGTTGTGTTTTTTCAAAACCAAAACAGTTTCACTGCTCAAAGGAAGTATGCTATATAAAGTGCAATCTAATCAGAGTTCCATTAACCTCCCAGTGGCATCACAAATCTGAGAAGAATCCACTGAGGAGGTGATTGGTAACTATGATAACCCTAGCATTCACTTTAAAAATGTGTAATTTATTCCTGCTCCCACTTTAGAGAAATAAGAATTGTAGCTAGCACATAGAAAACATACTCAATGAACTTCCCACATGGGTAACTCCCTTCTATTCATGGTGAATGTGAGTGGTAGTCTGGAAAATAAAACTCAGTGCTTTCACAAAAAATACTCATTACCCACCAAAACAGCAGCTTGTACACTGCCCAGCACACCACTGTGGGATACCTTCAGAAGTGTTCTTATATATAGCTCAGGCAACTGAAATGCAGACAGCCGCTTCTTTTGTTAAAACAATGCACTTTGCATTGAGAAGTAATTCAGTTAGTCCCTTACCTCCACAGCCCTTATGACTTTCCCTGTGTGTGTCTGGCCATCAAGAGGGAGCACTCCTGCTTCTGTCACTACCAAGTAACAGATGAAGCCAACAGGATAAACAGAACAATAATGGTTTGTACAGGTTAAGAAGAAAGGCTGCAGCCATCTCCTCCTTGACCAAAAGAGGAAGCTTAGAGGTTTAAGAGGAACACGCAAGTTACGTTTCTGTGAAGAGTTACAAAAAGAAAAAGTGTGTGTGTGGGAATATTAAAAAAATGCAAAGCAATTATTCAGTGCCTTTAATTTTGTTCATAGGAAACAATGCCTTTGAATACAGCACTTTAAATCACAAAATCACAGAATATGCTGAGTTAGAAGCAATCCATTATTCCAAGAGTCACACAAGGGATCCTTAAATAAAGGTTGAGTTAAAGCGGCAGTGAGACTTCATATGATTTTACTAAGTTTCTACGTAATAGAAAACACATTTTTCTCATTTTAAAGCACATCTTACTTTTTCTACATTATGTGATAAAGTCTAATAGCTACAGAGACCTTAGCTATATACTGATAATTGCATAATGAATGACAAAGTTCAAAAAATAAGCCATTTGCTCTTATGACTGTGTTGAAGTTTAAGGAATGGGATTCCAATCCTTATTACTTAAAGAATGAAAATAAAACAGACTTCAAAAAAAAAGCAAAAAAAAAAAAGCTAAATACAGGTAAAAAGCTGAAATACCCCAAAAGCACTTGGGCAAAGCCATTGAAAGGTCAACATTAATCAGACACCGTGTCCTGTCCTGCCGAGAATTTTCTTCAAATGTGAAATTCTCAGTGCTGTTCCAAATCACTATTGCCTGTATTCTTATATTACTTTGGAGATGCAGCATGCATGTACCTCAAACAGGTGGCATGTTATACATTTTAAAGCATCATATCAAAGTAAAAAGGGCTTATGCAAAGAAAAATAGTTAAATCATCTCATCTTCCAACAAGGTAAATCTGCCTACATAGGAAGGCAGAAGAGCTGCTGTGAAGCATAGCATATGTAGCCTGTTCATCAGCAGCTTGCACAAATGGTGCTACAGATGTATATCTGTTCAAGACAGCCCAAGGCAACAATTTTGATCAATTCTAATGTGATAAAATGCTGCAGGGAAAGTGCAGAAATGTGTTTACATCAGCCTTTAATTAAACTGTTGTTTGCTTCCAAAGAACCCTAGGAAGCACTAATGAGACATGAGTTTTGGCAACTTCCTCATCAAAGCCAAGACCTTCTTCCTCACTCTGAAGCAGCCTGCCATCCAGGCAATTCCTGGATGAATGTCACCTTGGCACACCACTTGGCAAGCCACCTGTTAGCAAAACTCAGCTGGAATCAAGCAGTGACCCAGAGCAAGTCTAAACATCCACCTGCCGGTTTGTGGACACATGACCTGCTCTCTAGGTCCCACCACAACATAGTAGCTTCTCTTTCTTGCTGAGACATACTTATGAGATGAGTTAGAAGAACCCATAAACAAATATTCACTATCTTTTAATCCAGTTAACTCTTGAACTCTTCTTATTAATATATTTTCTACTGTTTAGTTTCATAAATCTTTCTTTAAAAGGTACACTTGCAAACAACAATTAGTAAAGATTTATTTACAACTTATTAGTGTAACATCACCTCTAGAGAAAGCAAGATAAAGCCATGTCCAACTTGCTGTATGTATCACCCAGTGAAAGAGGAAAACTATGGAGCCCATAGCCCCACTATCAAGGCACCCTTTTATGCTACAGTTTTAAATGAAGTGATCTTTCCTCAAAGGCAGTACTTGAGAAAATTTCTGGTGGCAGGACACACTATATGCATCACATCCAGTTGGACCTCACTCTCTACTGTATCCACCACATCTGGTAGGCATGTGAAAACTTAGGTAAAATTTTGGATTCACATTGTATAGTTGTATGATAATGAAGAATCATGATAAATCTCACTGTGCTCAGGAGAATTTTTTTACGCCTTACACCTGTACACATGAAGAAGAAGCAGAGGCACTCTGCACAGGCAGAGCACTACCAATTTTCAGATAAGCTCAATCTGATTTCTTTTAACACTGAGAGCATTATGTATTTCCCAACTGTGGGTCTTAATAAAACACCTAACACTGAATACTGACAGCTGAGTAACTCTAAAGCACAATCATCTCTCACTTATTGAAAAAAACCTTTGCTATGTCTGTCCTAACGATTTGACACTGGGATGGAAACCAAGAATCCTGAAAACTGAAACATTTTTGTTCATTTATCTTTTCAACAAAAAGTTAAAAAAAAGAACATTTTTGTGAATAAATAGAAGAGAAAGGCAGATGTGCCTGAACAGCTGGGTGTCTGAGATACTTGACACTTATAACAGAGAAGGACTGGCAAAAGTTCCTACTCTGTATTAGAGAGATACCAATCTTTGCAACTAGCTCTTCTCTTTTACAAATCAGTACCCTAATCATTGACTTGTTGCCTCTCACTCCCTTTCACTCTAAGTTTTATCTTGGACTAGAGAGATGCCCTCCTAAAAATCCTTTTATGTACAAAAAAAATCCAGTTCTAGTAAACTGTTTTTCTGAGTGAAAAAAAATCAGCAAAATAGAACAAAACCAACAAAAAATCATGATCATTCTTTTCCATTGCTTTCTGAGACATGTTTAGCAATTCTCAGGGTGAAGGCCTTACTTTTGAAAGAAACGGTGGGGTCTTACAGGAAGATGTGTGATGCTGCTTAGCAGCTGAGAGTGTTCTGAACTTTAGGAGCAATCAGTGTTAAGGTTTAGAGAAAGCTGCTCACTTCATACTTAAAAAACTGATTTCAGTTTCATTTTTCTTTTTATATTAAATGCAGAAAAAGCATTTTAGATATGAAAATTTTATACTAGATTAGAATATTTCATTGTAGGAAGATTTGATAGCTTCCCATCTTCAAATCAGCCTACTTAGTGCCAATGTTATTTTCACAGGCATACCTCCTTTATTACACAATCCAGTCTACCAGACTGTGACACCTGTTTTCCCATCAGGAACGATGCCCAAGGCTAATCAAACACTCTGTTGTGCTGTTATGCTATTTCACAGCAGATAAGCCATTTCAATCTATTATCTTTTGTGATTTGTATTGAAAATCCTAGGAAGAGGAATTAGACTAGAATTTCTACCAATGTAATTTTCAGTATTGTAAGCTGTCAAGCAAAACACTTAAACAATATTGCAATTCAAAAAAGCTACAGCAAAATTAGTATATTACTTGCAATGGCAACTGAATTATCTCTTTGTTCATTAGTCTTCTAATAAAGTTCACTGTTATATTTTGTATTGCTCAATAAGTATTAACATACATAAAAGAAGAAAGTGATACAAGAACTTCCAGACAACTAAAACACAAAAGCTGAAAACCCTTTTGATGGACTTGACATGTCATTCTTCTTGTCCTTACCCACATGAACTTGCAGAATACTATACTCCATTGCCAACAGCCACTTTCTGTGGGCTGTGTTAACCTTGGTGATTTTCTTTTTCTCAACAGAAACAGGTTTGGACAAAAGATAGAACCTACCTGCCCTTATATCTCTCAGCATATTTGGGGAGGGGGAGGATGGGGAAGTGAGGTGGAAAAACCAGATGAGTCTCTGTACAATCAAATGTAGGATGCTTTTTATTGGTGGTTGTGACCAACTGTATAAAGTTGGACAACTGAAATTGTCAATTGAATTACTTATTATCTTACTTTTATGGACACAAATCAAAACAACTCAGTACAGCTCCTGTTAAAATTATATGCACAAGGTTTTGAAAAGTATAATTCTAGCACATGGTCATTTAAGTTAGGGTAATTGGGAAATCTGCATAGACATTTCCTAAAATTAACTTTTTTTAAAAAAAAATTCAGTTTTAACAAAAGGCCATTTATGAAACAGGGGATGAGGAAATCATGGTCAGATTAAAGCACTAATATTGAATATGTGCACATCAAAACCATTCACATTCCGTAGTAATTTCAAAAAATATTCAACAGTAGCATGGGACATACAGACCTAATCCCATAACAGTTGTTTGACAGTGTCATATGACATATAAGTAATTAACTACCATACTGAAGAGATCACTCCTATTTAAATTTACATTTATTTATAGTAAGATTAGGCTGAAACTACAGCATGCTGTTCTGCAGGAACTGTGGGCAGCAATTTTTAGTTCCCATCCTTCAAACACACCTTGACTATGTTACCATATCTGCACTGTTTCTTGCAAGGAGAAAACATACCTTTTTTTCCTATGCATTGATCTACTGGCATAAAGCTGGTAAGCCTTCCTCACCTTTCCTCACTTTCACTTCATACCAGAAACATTGTCCAGCTGTAAGAGCCCCAAGATGAAGGTGCAACCATGGAGACCATGGGGATCTGGGGTGTTCCTGTTGGAGGGAGGTGAGAATGCCTTCATAAACCCCACAGAGACCCACAGGGACCAGATACAGAGTGTCAGACTTCAACTCTGCAGCTTCTCCTGTCTCATGTCTTCCTACAACTTCAAGCTCAGTTTATTCATCCACCTCTGTACCATCATGAACAAAGCCACATGAGGCTCCAAGAACTCTCCACTGCCATAAAAAACCTTTAAGCAGTTACAGTGTACTTACTTTAGGTACTTGACTACATTTTATTTAACTTTACACTTCAGAAATAGATTAGGCTATCTCTGAATCATTATTAAGAGATGTGATTCCAGTAGATAGCTGTGAGAGAAAATCATTCTGGGAAACTGACAAAATCTTATTAAAAAACCAAACAAATTATAAATACTTTGGAGTACATTTCAGTCATTTATTAAATTATCCTACAGAAAGTCATCCAGACTTTGAGGAAAAATGTACAGCTATAACATCTCATAAATGCTGAGACTCCAAGGATGTTTGGCTAGAAAATAAAATCAACAGTGTAACTTAAACTGCAAAAGTCAGAAAAATATTTCCAGTTTTCAGTGCAATAGGATTGAAGCAGCATTTGAGATAAAATAATGTAAGGGAATGGTTTTGAATGGAGATAAAATCATTAACTCACACTTAAATATACTACTTTGATGAAGTTTGATACAAATTGTATGAAAGCAGTAGAAAAAGAAAACCTTTTTAAATATGCCTATAGCACAGAAACAAAGAATCTAATAAATGAAGACAAAAAGGAGAGGTGCCCAAAGAATGTGCACTAATTTTTTTCATCTCATGCATGTAACCATAACTGAAAAGAAAAATGAAAGTCAGTGAGGACCCCTATGATTCAGGAGGTACTAAATACATATTCTCTTCATAAGAGAAGACATTCTGTGCTACATAGGTTAAATCACACTGAATAATAAATACCCTGTAAGTTCTAATAAGAGCTTATGGGTTTCAAAAGTACTAATAAAATCTCTCATTCAGCAATACTGGAGTATGAAAATTACACCTAATAGTTTCTGGGCCAAATCATGCATTACGACATGCATTTTATCATGTAATTTCAATTAAAGGACATCTAGAATAACCATCAAAGTAACAGGATGTTGCCATAGGATAAAAGTCATCACAGAATAAGTGCTATGTATACAAGAAAAATTTTCTTTTGCACTTACATCTTTCACTGATCTATATGGGAGATCTTCAGTGTATTTGACTCAGTAATTACATATAGAAAACATTAAGCAATATAGGCCTTTCCACAATATATTTGTCAGAACAGAAGACAAAGAACCTGTAAGGAGACTTTTTACAGTGACTTTATTGAGCAAATAACATCCATTTCTACGAATTCAAGAAAAAAAGTAAACTTTTTTTGTATGCTTCCTGCTGTATCTTCTACTGTGTCTGTCTTCCTGTCTGTATTTCTAAATATTTTGCTACTCTTCATTCATTCAGAAACTGAAGTGTTCATGGGTTGAAGGAAAAATCAGGTCCCTTCTTTGTCCAGAATAAAACTTCCTCATCTGTTACTCTGAATATTTGAAGATACTTATGAACAAGTTAGAAATTAGTCTAAAGCTATTCTAAACACAGAAGAACAGTTACAATCTCTGTTGCTTTATTGTTTTGGAGAGAGTGTAAACTTAACATCATTCCACTCAGTAATGTAGGATGTAAATTTTCTTGAGGTACAAGCAAATTCACTCAAGTTTAAGATAACAATTTGGCTATAGTGTTCATGGATTATTTTCTCTCTCTGTGTATTTTTCTTAAATTAGTATTTGAAAGTGCCTTCACCTATTTTTCTATACTTAGTATCTTTCAAACTTTAAGAATAAGATAGCACTTTTCATCTTCATGAAAATAATATTTTACTTACTTTATGAACCAGCAGCTTTTCATGCAAAGTCACCACTATGGAAACAAAAGGTAAAGCAATTCCCTATTGGTTTTAAATTTGTTTTAACTAACACGGCAGAAATACTGATTTTTAACAAGTAGACAAAATGTTTATTCAATGAATACTATTAATGTCTTCTTCTGCAACCAGAAGAAAGAGAACCCAAACTGTTGCCTCCCAAGTAAGGTTTCCTTGCTAAAGCTATTGTTACTATGATGCCACTTTCAGCATCACAGCAGACAACAAGCAGACAACAACAAAGAATTTTCTCTGGAAATACACTTTGAGAAATTACTCTTGGTCAAAGGTACGTCTCACTTTATGAATGTGAAGTTATGAGAACTTATCAACTGGCAGCATTTGAGTAGTGCGCTTAGCATAGTCACATTATACTAGCCAAAAACACTGGTTCAATGTGTCTATACTAGATACATTATAATAGTTAAAATTACATATATTACATAGAGATACACAGATATGAAGTGTATGTGTATACATTGTTTAAAGAGTATTTTGAATTAATAAAAAAAACAAGGGCAAAAATAACAAGTTACTAACAAGACACAAATTGCTTTCAAACATTCTTTGACAAATGAGGATTTTGAGAACTCAGACTGAGTCAAAAACACACAACTGCATTTAACAGATATTCATCAAGGTAAATCTTTGCAAGATGAATGAATCTGTTATGTGGAGACTGTGTTTCTAAAGCATTAACCTTCAGAAGCAGCAGCAGGAGCTGCAGAAAATCCTGAACCCTTTCTAACACACGACACCAAAAAGTCAAGGTGACTTGTTACCGTTCTCAGTTCTTGGACCACATTAATGACTTCCTCTTTCAGTTCCCTCACTTCAGAAATGAGCACATCCATCCTTGACGGTTGATGAGAAGAAGGCCCAAGAATGAAAGAGCCATTGGGAAGGACCTCAATGGGGAAGGAGTGTCCAGTGGATGGGGAGAAAGCAAAAGGGGAAAATTGTCCAGAAGAGGGGTATCCAACTAAGGGGGTTGGGACCTGAGAAGTGGAGAGTCCAACAGTTGCTGGCCAAACAACAGGTGAGGGCGGTCCAGCTCTTTCAGTTTTAATGGTATGCTCGCATCTTGACTCTTGACTGTTGGCAGAGGTGGGTGAGGTGTAAGAGAGTGAACATGATGAAGAAACTGAAAAATTAAAATTCACTTCATTGTATACACTCAGTATTTCTAGACATCTGACTACTAAGGAGATCTACATGAATCTCTCCACTTTTATAATGAACAACGTGCATTGTTGATAACCCCTGTTTAATTGTACGCAGTACTGTAACAGTAAAATAGATCTCAAGGACAAATACTGAAATTGTCTGCAATTCTGTTAATGAACTTTGCCAAGCTAGCTTTCAGAAAGGATGCCAAAGATGTATACACTGTGCTCCTCTATTCTCATATTCCTGTTTCCTTACGAGTTAAGGAAAAAGTGACTGATTTGCTTACCAGTTAGTAAATCAAGATGTTCACCAACAGTTCTTAGACTGGTAGACTCTAAGTACTCTTTATCATCTGCAGTAGTTACTAATTTTTAAGTATATATTTAATAACTTTCTCTTCCAAATTGTGAAGCAGATTTTCTATTTGTTTTAACTGCATGAAATTTCTAAATTGATAAAACACTCAGCAATTTTACTCATGCAGAAACTTACATCTATTTCACAAAGGTCTTACTACTTCAGGAACTCAAAATTTTGTTTAATATGGAAACATGTAAAGAATTCAGTAACAGCAACCAGGAAAAAGGAAGACTGGAAGAGATCTACAGCAAATTACTTTTGAGATATAGAATATATATTCTATTGGTAGAACTGTAAGATCTGATCCAGGCATTTTTGAAGTTATTATTAAGACATCCAGGTGGGAAAAACAAAGCACAAGACAGAACAAATAACTTGCACAACATCTGACAGAAGACAAAGCAGTTGAGATCCTAATTTGCTCTACTTTTAAGTAATGCATTGTTCTCAGAGATGTCTTTTTACTTTCTGGGACTGTGGGATTTTTGAAGGATGGTTAGTTACTTGGAAGGCTAATGGCAAACAGAAGGTTTGGGTAAATTTCTGCAGCTATAAACCTGCCTATTTGCTCCATGAGAAGACTTCAAATTTGTCTCAAAGAATCATGCAAATAAGAGTGATATTTTTAAGTATTTTAACATAGCAAAAATAATGGCATGAACTACAGACTCTTCCCGTAATGGCTGGATGGCTGTACAGTAAAAAAACAGTATTGCAATTCTACAGTATTTTTTTATCTGGTTTTGAAACTGTTACACATACTCTTGTGGTTACATATATTTTTAAAATAATCACAAACTTTTTTGCAAGCCAGTGAAGTAAACCTCCAGGACGCTACCATGGCCTCATATGATTTTCTTTTCTTCTATATAATCTTCCATAAATACAAATAAACATTTATTTTTAATATTAATTTTGGTTAATTGGGGAGGTATATTTTTATAGCATATCAGTAATGTAATTAACTCTTTGTGGACTGTCTTTGACTAATTTTATGACATCTTTAAAGTTCAACTTTTCAGGTATACTTATTTCTGCCCAGAATTACATCTTCACACAGCCAGCTCCCTCAAAATAGACTATGAAGCACAACATCTGAAAATCCCATCAGAATATTTTTGGCAGCACTATGACAGTTAACAGAAAAAGGACAAAATCCGGAATTTTGCAATGAAAGCAGAGTCTGGTATGAGCAAGATTTTACTGTAACTGTGGTAGATTTCTTTTTCTAGTTTCAGAAATACCATGGCCTGGCTACATCGCAAGTACTCCTGTAGTTATATTCTTACCTGTCATAATGCATGCTTGCACAGAGAAGCTATGGAAGCTCAGAGGATTACAACAAAATCACTCATCTCCTAATAGCTACTTACCTACTAAACGACATGATATTTGTTCTTCAAAGCAATGAAAGGTTGATCTAACTTTTCCACTCCACTGCAAATTGTCATCTGTCCTCCTTTTAATTTCAGTGTATTTCTGTGGTACCCATTAATTTTTCTCCCATTTACTCTATCAAAATTGCTAGATACCCCTTACACACCTATGAAACTCCTAACTACTTTATTCCGATCTGTTTCAACTGACACTGCTTTATTATGACTATTTCCAGTTCCAAACTACCACTGTCAAGATATTTCTGTTTTTTTACAGAGTTAAAGATATGAAAAGCCTTCATGATAAGAGTCCTTCAAAACTATGCAATTTCAACATCTATAAAAACATATTCATATATAGAGATGAAGAAACTAGATCTATTTAAGCTCAGAAGTTAGACGTCTCTCTGTCAGATTCAAAACTGAGACAATGACATTGGAATCAGTAATGTTGCATCTTAGTATCAATTCCATTTTTCATTTTATTTCCCTTTGAAAAGTTAAAACTGCATCAGAGTGAAAGAGCAGCTATCTACCCATAAATATGATATATCCAAGTAGTCTTACTTGTGAATACTATTGAAATATTCACATTTCTCATGCTGATGACCTTTGGATATTGCCTGAAGAAGCAGTACTTGTTGTGACTACATTAGCATTCCCTGTTGACACTGTATGAACACAAATGTGAGCCCAAATTACTTATTTCTATTCTATTTATCCCTTGCTTCATATGGCATGCAGATATCCATAGGAGAGAGAAAGGTAATACCAGTGAGATCTCTGGCATAAAAACGACCTCCAGACTTTTATTGTTATTATCTAGGTGTTTGCAGGCATAAAGTACCAGAAAACAGGTTTTCATAAATACCATAGTGTGTAAGTAAGACAACAGTGCCCAAAAGGAGCTTTATACAGATACATATTAGTATGAATCATAGAATCATCATACAATATCCTCAGTTGGGAAGGACTCACAAGGATCCATCAAAGTCCAGCTCCTGGCCCTACACAAGACAGCCCCAAGTGCACCATGTGCCTGAGAGCATTCTGCAAACACTTGAATTCTGTCAGGCTTGATGCCATGAGCACTACTCTGGGGAGTCTGTGCCAGTGCCCAACTACCCTCAGGGTGAAAAACCTTTTCCTAATATCTAACCTAAGTATCTTCTGATAGAGCATCATGTCATTCCCTCAGGTCCAACAGCTGGTCACCAGAGTGAAGAAATCATGAAGATGATACCAAGCATGTAACAAATGAGCAGCAGAATAAATATGTCAGGAGCTGCCACATACCCCTTCCTGGTGAGGCCAAGCATCAAAGGACAGGCATTGCAGTTACTAACTTACAGATGTTTTGCAGCACCTGGATGACCTCAGAAAATTACTGGAGTCAAACGTAATTGTTTGGGGGCAAAAGGCTTAGGTTTCCCTTGTACAATGGTTTTCACACTGGACATTGGTATATCTGTGCCTCTGTGGGAATGGAAGAACATCTTAAGGACACACAAAAAAACCAACCAAAGTCCTTTATAATTTCCCAAAGACAGCCTCTTTGCCAGGGATCCAGTACAATTTCACTAGGCTCCATAGTGCTGAAGGACAGGATATTCAGAGAGGGATGTAAACTCCAGGAAATAAAAGTAAAGTAAAATACATTCATTTAAGTCTATCTCCTTTATTCTCTCTTCCTTATATTGTAGTTCCCTGGTTTCTAAAACACACAGAGTTAAAGGCTGTTTCAGTCCAGAAGTCTAGTTATGCTATGGCATAGAAATTTAGTAAAGAGTCATTTTAAATACATTCAAGCATTATATATTATAATATTGTTCACTACTGATAATTGTAACATGAAGAAAGCTGGTAAAACTGAACAAATACAGTGTTCATGCAATATGGTTCTTTTCGAACAGAATGATTCAAGACCGAGAATGTAATTGAGATACTTGAGAACCATAGAGACCATCTGTGAAAGGCTCAGGAGTCTACGTGGCACTGCACTTGTCGGAAGCTCCTACAGCTCACTTAGCAGCACAAAAGGACTTAATTTCACAAATGGAGATATGTGGAGACCATTTCAGAGAGGAAAAATAAACTGTTTTCCCCACAGCTACAAATAATTTATCTAAAACCCACAAAATTTATTTGAAGTACAATCTGTTTTTTCATTGAAAATTGTACTTAAGTTTCAGGGCCAAACAGGTAGGAAAATATTTTGCATAAGGAGAAGATAGTGGCTGTCAGAAGTCCTATTATCTTTTCTTAAGCTTGGCTAGTCAAAGCTACAGCCAATATTTTTTCTAAAGATCCAAAAGTGAATGCTGCAAACAGCTAAAAACAGGACAGTACCCAAACCTCCATCAGAAACAGCAAGTACAGAAGAAATTATGAAGAAAAAGATTAGTAAGCATTGTGTGACAGAAACAGCCTAATGATATGAAGACCGATCAGAGGGTAAACAGAAGCAGATTAAAAGGAGACCAAGTATAACGGGAATGAGAAAATAAAAGGCAGCTAAATTAAATACCAATCACATGCTACCTTGCACATGGAGATGAAAGAGAAAATGTAGCAGGGGAGAAAAAAAAAGAGAGAAAAAGAAAATTTAAAAAAAAAGAAGCATTAAAAAATAAAAATTATATAAGAACAAAGGGTCAGTCAGTTACTGAAGGACAGAGGGCATTGCGAACAGTGGACGTGGAAAAGGAGGGCATACATTGGAAGATCACCAAGGGAAGCAACTGCACGTCTTTTTCTCAATTTCACTTTTACAAACAGTGCTGAACTTTCCACAGACTCTACAGATAGCTGCAGCACCACGCATTGTCCACAGGATCCATTAAACAACACTGTTCAAATATATGAGTTTAAAGACATTTTCATATCAAAAAGGGAAGGGAAAAGACTACAGCGGCATCTAGGTTTATAAAGGATCAAGATAACATGAGGGAAAGTTATGACAATTAATTTCAGTGTTTTGACAGCCATAATTTTCTTCTCCATGCAAACAGGTTTATTGTTTTGGATAACCCAGAAGACAGTACCATTTAACCACACCCTTAAGCATATGGACATAGTCTTGCAGAGCTATGTGCGGTCTCTTCAGAAAGAACCTATTGCACCTATTCTGAGTCACATGGTATGGACTAAATGCACATATAGGAGCCTGCATGGTATAACAGCAACTGTGTAATCTAGTGTTGACTAAACCATAGTATGGAGATGTTTTGGTTTTTACTTGAAAGCACTGTACTCAAAATTCTGTTGGGATGATCACAGCATACACAATTTCAAGTACTTCACTTGCCACATATCTTTTCAAACAATAAGGTTATCACCAGATGGAAAAATTATTATGTGGTTGTTTATACAATATCCTGCTGACTGTTAGTTTTAACTACATTTACAAAACCAGCAAATACGTACACCAGACAGAAAAAAAATATTCTTCTAAAAAGCCATCATTTTATTGCAGGAATGAAAAGGCAGATGGAGCAATTTATTGTATACTTGAATATACTTTGAAGTAAAATAATCCCATGTTACTCACCTTGATCTCTTTCATGCCATGTTCGACTCCCCGCAGCTGGTGAATTTGGAGAAGGATAGAAGTCTCCTGTTGGACTTGGCTCCATATTTTCATCTATGGAGATAGTTTTGGGTCTTTTGCTGTTGAAAAATTACGGGATTTGGCAGTGAATATGATATTCAGCTAGTAGTGGTATATAAACTGGATTTCAACAAATACCTCAATAGAGACTAATTCAGGTTTAGAAAGCAAAAAAAAAAAAAAAAAAAAAGGTGGATATTTGTGTCTACATTAACTTGCACAGATGATGTTACTTAGTAATATATAATGCAGGTATGTGCTTGCATTTTTCATATGACTTAATATTTCAGAGACAGCATAAATGGGTAACATAAAATTCTACCAGCACTTCGCTGAACAACCAAGAAACCTGTTGCTGTAGCCTATGAAAGAAAGGTTGTGTCATGGAGGTATTAAATATTACACAGAAACCATGAAAGCAAAACAAATCACTGGAAAGTATTACTAATAAAGACAAGGTAGAACAGGAACTTTGGTGAATGTGTTAATGAGGAAAAAATGTAGTTTACTCTATTTCATCAGGTCAAACTTCTAAGCTTTTCAAAGAGATCTAGCCTGGAAAAAGCACTTTTCACTTTTGACTATTTATTCAAAAAAACAAAAGGCCCACATTTCAAGTCACACTACATAAAATAAGGCAGAACTTCAATACAGTGGAAGAAAATCAAATTTGTTCATAACAATATATACTGAAGCTGTTATACTGACTGCCGAAGAAAAAAAAAGGCTGAAGGTTTTAATGGTGTGTTATTGTTGTTATTACCACCACTACAACAACACTGTCATAATTAATTCATCTATTCTAGATAATCCATATATTCTAATAATTCATCCATTTCTACAATTTACATGGTGTCTGTCTAAACTGAAAGTATGATAGAATGAAATTGTGGAACATGAGCAAAATAACCCAGGTGTTATCAGGTGCTGGTTGTAGAAAACCTCAGCTTCCTGACACTTCTTTTAAATACTGTCCCCCTGTGAAGACACTTCCTGACTCACTGAATTACAGAAATGGGGGGCAATGGCAGGTCCTATAGTGTTTATGATTTCATGGTGTATCAGATAATTTCAGAAAACCAAAGGGCCTCAAGGGCCAGAGAAACAGTACATTATCTGGGAGAACCACATGTTCTCTCCCTCTGTGGGGCCACCAGCTGCTCCTGGGGGAGGAAATGGAGTATTCCTTCGAGATGGGAGAAGGGAGCATGTTGAACAAGGAATAAGTGAGTTCCTCCAATCAAATTGCCTGTAGCAGGCACATGGAGCCTGTAACTATCTTACACCCTCCTCCCTGTTCCCACTCTGTTGGGAAATGCTCCCTGAAAGACTGAGGCAGGAAACACCCTTTCATGAGCAGGGCTTATGTTATGGATAAAGACATATATGCCTGTCTTAATGCCTTTTCCATAAGAAATAGTATCTGGCCCAAAATATCTCTCAAGATGAAGGTCCAAGAGGGAGCTCCCAAAGACAGCCTTTGTGTGTGCAACCACCCTGAGCTCTGCCAGTAAGTTCCCTACTGCTAAACCTTCCTGCAACTCAGCAGCATTTTTGGGATGTGTAGCTGTTCTCTTGATAGATGGTTTAGTGAGCTCTTCAAATGCTGACAAAAGTTACCATCATCTGTGATATCATAAGAAATGACAGGCAATAATGGCACCACTTCAGGTTACAAGATTTGTAATTTACATATCTTTACATAGATTATGGTAACATATGTAAGTAGCTAACCTCGCAAAATCAAAAGAAATTCATAAGATAGTCGGTTGTTCACAGTATCTGGGAATTGTCCTATGCTATTAAACGTGGTTCATATTAGCACATTAGTTTTTACCTGCTTGGTGGAGAGGACAAGGACCTCTGTAGGTTTACACCCGAATTCATATCATGGTAATATGGCTGGCTCGGAAGCTCTCCAATTGGGAAGTTCACTCCAGTTCCCTGGGTTATAGGTGCTGAAAAACACATCATAACTTGTCAAAGACAATCTTCTATATTTTTAGCCATCTTTTCATTTTTAACACTTGGAAAAATATCAAGATGTTACTACATGTATCTAATTTTCTGCCTCCTGCAGAAACCAAGTACAGACAAGTTCTACCAATTATATCTAAAAATGTAAATTATCTTCCTCGGTGCCTTGAATTCCCTTAGCAGTTATGCAGACATAATACATTTGTTTTATAAGTGATAACCTGGAAGTACCAATATGAAAAAAACCACAAACCTCAAGCACTATAATGAATGAGGTGGAGTTTATGAGGGCAGCTAGCATTATATATTAAGGAACTGAAAGAAATTGAAATAACAAACCTGGTGATACAAAAATTCCTATTCCCTTAATGTTAACTCTTTTTTATTAATAATAGCCTTCAGTGTTGACAGCATGTTTTGCTGCCTTCCTTTTCTTTCACCCGGTGCCATGGGTTCTGCTTTGCATATGAACACCTACACACAAACACATACACTCAGGGTTATCTTCACCTTCTGTGTACCACGCAGACTGGCAATTCAAGAATAAATTATATGCTACATATTGTGGTGTATTTACCTTCGTTCATTGTCTGTGCATTGTGCATTTTAACTACCTTTGGCACTTAAAAGAATAATTGCATGTTGTGTAATGTATCTGAAGGTTTGCATTTTTCCTGACAGTTAAAGTACAACTCTTTTGTGGCTTGAGGTTAAACAAATGCATGGTAAGAAATCCCACAGAAACCACATGCTTTAAAGCTTATTATTAGAAGTATATCATGTATAACAGCTGCATAGGGCACAATTTCATGGCATAATTACAATATTCTTTCCTTTTTAATCTCAGTAGCCTGCTACTTTAAAATGTACTTAACCACCTGACCAAAGAAAGCTGTAATTCACACATCCTTAGCCTCCTAAAACAGCAAACTGTATCTTCAGTAAGCACAAGAGTATGCCTTAGTATTGCAGGATGGCAGTGCTCACTGTTTTGCTGAGAGACTTAAGATAATTTTAGCTCTTGAATATTAATTTCTGACCACAGCAAATGAAGTAATACATGCATCTGAAGCCTCAGTAAGTTAAAGAAATTCCTCAAGCATCCTGATGTGGCATGAATTAACACCTGTGCAAAATGTGGACAACCAGTTTGGAAACTTGTGCCTCATTGGTTTTAACTTACCTCATCAGAGAAGTTATTCTGGACCACTCATTTTTTATAATGCTGATATCATCACTAGAGACACTTCTAACTACAAATTTCAACTATTCTTTTTCATTTCTTAATGAAGTCTTAGGAGAAATACTTTAATAGTGTTGACATTAAAGGGAAAAAAGAAACAATCAGGAAGCGATGTAAAATGAACATGAGTGCATGGGTTTTATGTCATACTATTACAGCACATTCTTAAATGTCAACAAAGTAGATCTTACTAATATGCTTTTTGGTTTTTCCTTCTGCAATAGAAGCTTCACCTGTCCTTTTCTATTGGCATTTTATGGAGGTTCTTGTACATTCATACGTGTAATATTTCTGATGCTAAAACAATGTAATTAGAAATTCAATTACCACCAGTACTATGACTAAGACACAGAAGCATTTAATACATAAAGTTAATAATCTTTTATATCGATGCGGTGATTTTTATTTTAAGAGCTACAAATTAAAAAAAAAGACTAAAAGTATAATCAGTCATTTTAGCAAAATCCAAGGATGTGTAGGCAATCTTAAAAAGCTGAAAATCTAACAAATAGAAGGTTTTGCTACATATGGTAATTTTGTTGATATATCAGACCATTAAGGTGGGAAGAGTGAGACAAAAAAACCTGATCCAATCTTTAAATATTGCAGACACAGAAGAAAACTCTGGTTTATTACAAACACATGCAAAATGAATAGTAATACTGTGGTCAAATATATCAAAATTGAGTACGGATGTAGGCATTTCCTATCCAACTTACATCTTGAGGAGAAAAATCTTCAAGGAAAAAAACTTTCACTAGATTATAGCAGCTTTGAATATGATTAAACACAAATGATAACTTACTTCTTGACACCCTCACAAGTTCTGACACGTTGAATACTCCAGATTTCACAAAACTGTCCTCAAGGTACACTGAAAAAGATCACAGTACCATAATCAGTATAATTAAAAGATTAATAAATAACTATAGATAGGTTTATACACCAGCGAACAATGGTATCAACAGAGTCCCAGAACTATAATACACAGATCAAAGTACACCGAAAGCTGATCAGACGATCTAATGAGAGCTGAAACTCAGGCAAAGGTACAAAAAACCTTGATGAGCTGTGAGAAAGCAATTTTTAAAATGTTTACAGGAACTAACAGGTGATACACTGAGTTCCCAGCTAATCATGCAAAGAATGTCTGAAAACTAGTATCTTTTACCAGTACCTTCAAATGTTAAGCCAGAATTGAACTACGATCTGTATCAGGTGGACTAATCAATTTCACCATAGAGCAGTTCTGCCCTTGCTTACATTTCTGCTAAACAGATTTTTACTTAACTCTTACCCTGCTGATGGTGACTTTACATGACATGTTCCATTGCCAAATCATAATCTCTGAGGCAGTTGAGGTGTTTGCTATTATTTCCAGTAAAAAGAGAAACTGGACAGAACAGCTGAACTATTCAGTGCATTTTTCATATACATGTTCAATTATGTATCTAGAAACCTATGTTTAAGAGAACATATATTATTGATTTGCCTTATGTTTACTTATTCTGAGATAAATCTATATAATATACTTTCCCTGCTGTGAAATCCAAGCTCAACTTGAAGTACTGCAATGAAACAGCAGCTGATAATCAAGACTTATCTCAGTACTGTAATCAGACAACCTTATGAAAAGAGAGTTAAGAAACAGTTTTCTTTGGAACTCCCACATCAATAATCACTGTAAAAGCTGAGAATACATAGCATCACAGCCTTTACAGGGAGTAATAACAACTATTTACCGATAAAAATATTTAGATCTATACTTGGTGCATATTGCTGCTTCAACAGTGTTACTTTTTTATTTGCTTTCATGTGAGACAGTGCACTAAGCATGTCTTATTGTGGTTTCTCTAGTCTGTTTTCTGAATTAATACAGCTTTTTTTCTTGGAAATAAGTTGTCAATTTTCTGTTCCAAATGTTTGAATGAGTAAGAGCATTCTGAATATCTTAGCTAGCAAAAGAAACAAACAAATAAAAATTGCACCTACTGGAATATTTATTCATTTGGAAAACAATGGTTCAGTAATATGTTCTTTGGGTTTCTTTTCTCAGTTACTTCTTTCATCTTCAAGTAATTTAGTAACATGGCCATTATAATCAGAAACGTGACTGTAAAAGCAGTACACTGCACTTGAGAGGTCTGTCCTTGGTATATCTGGACAAACCTCTACTTACTTTTCAGGGTCAAACAAAGAGGACAAAGGCAAAAGAGTGGTTTTCATTGTTTGCTAGCAGTCTGTGAAATCCCACAGAGCTGCTTCATCCATCACCTCTGGTATATTTACCAGTGCAGGTATAAACAGTGCATCTGACAGCAAAAGCTGAAAGAATGTGAATGAATCTGACGAAGCACATTTTCTGACATCTCTGTTATGCTGTCAGACCCATAGGGAGTGTCAGTCTTTCCCAGCTGAAAACCATCCCAGGATCAAGCACCATGGGTGTGCAGAGCACTGCAGGCCTGTGGGATCATACTAAACTGTGTTCTGCCAATGCCATCATTTTCTCATCTTCCAGTCAATGTCACTTCACACACTACTCCTGCATAACTTTATTTCTACTAGTAGCTCTGCAGGTCTCCCTCAATTCCCTTCCTTTCACATTTCTCTCTCTGTTTCATTTTCAAGAACTTCTCTCCATAACCATTACTTTTTCTCTTCTTATTATCCTTCACCTGGATGTTGCAGGCCTCTGCAATTTTACATGTCTCCAGTAAGAGCTTTTCTCTTTCACCTTCTGCATTCTCTTGCATCTTTCCTCCATGTTTTTTTTGTGTGGATGAAAACACGACATGGCTTCTCAAATATTTACTTCTTTATTTGACAGAACTGGGCATACCCGTATCATAAAAAAATGTAAAGAGCAAATTTTTATTTTTCCTTTCCTCGGTTTTCAGTTTTTAACCTAAGAATGGGCAAGCTGGATGAATGCTAGTAATTCCTTGAACAGTGGCAATTTTCCTTTCTCTGCTTATTTCCTCCAGAAGGAACAATCTGAAATACTACATGGAAGGGAGATTTCCAAGGAAAAAAATCGGTTTCCTGGTTTTAGTTGGCCCAAAATGAAGTGTGGCTTAAAGCCAGCACACAAGCCTGAAGCCAGCTCTGAAGCTGGTAATGAGACATGACTGAACTTCTCTGCTGTTTATCCAAACACCAGTACTTTGAAGCACAACGTCTCTCATTCAAGTCAGACTAACTTGAGAGGAGCTTTTCTCAAGTGGAGATTAATCAAGCTATCATTACAGTGGGAACAAGGCCTGAGGCTCACATTAAAAGAAGAAAAAGCGTATGTTGGATTTTATACAAAGATATGTACATGTGTATGCGCATGCACACTCAGACACATATTTAGTCTTGAGTATTCTCTTAGAAATTCTTAGTTTTTCTCACTGGCAATATTGAGAATACCCATACAGCATGAAGAGCAATAACAGCGTTTCTCTCCTTGTGATAACAAAATGGGAGCAGGGAAAAGAATCTGACACCAAGTGGTACCAGTATTTATCATCCCCTCACAAAAGGATGCATTGTTGACTGATGCATCATATCTTTCACCCAGGTTTCATCCTGCCTTGAATGGGCCAAAAATAATGACACCCACAGATATATGAAAATGCTTTGCTTAGCATAAGGAAAGAGAGGGAAACTGCACTTAACTGTCAATCTCAATCAATTTAAAACCCGACTTTTTTCTCTATGTAATGTAACAAAATATTATTAAAAAATTGATGCAACAATAAACAGTCTATGTCACAGGCACTGAGCAACTTTAACCTGAGCCTTATGTTCTAACAGGGAACATGGATTCCAGTGGTGCCTCTGGGTGCAGAAAAATGAACACAGTATGTTCAATTTCCAGATAATTTCAAGTTTCACCTAGTTAGGAAAATAATCTTTCTAGCATGTTACAGACTTATTCTAAGTTCCCAGCAGTGCAATAGCAAAGTGTTCTGTGCCATTAAACTGCTGTAATTTTTTGCAGAAACATGCACTCTATATAAGACAAAGGTTAAACAACAAGACAGTGTGCAGAAGGTCAACAGAACAGAGCATTTTCACTTTATGGTGTGAGGCAGTGCCTTTTACCTTGTGAAACTGATCATCCTACCGAATAAGAGTTAACATTTATATTCATGTTATCACATTGCATGCAAGACAAAAATATGTGGTGATACTACATAAAGTACAGGTCTTACTGTTTTTATGATTAAGCATTCCCTAATGCACTGTTTGCATTAACATGTTAAAGAGCCTTAAATTAGCATTCTTGGTGTGTATTTCTGATTGTTCAGTACAGGCACTAACGCACTTGATAACAGTCTATTGTTGTATTCCTCACAGAGAATTTACTGTCTCTTTTGATGTTCATGATAACACTTCGCTGTCTTTATCACTCAAACCTAATAAAAGCATTGAGTATTGTCATTCACTAAAACTCATCCTGTCTGAGATGGTACTTTCTGAAATGCATTTTACTAATTGTCATTATTTTTAAAGATTTGATTTTTACAAAAAAGAACATTTCTGACAAAAACCACTGTAGTAGTGCAATTCTGTATCGTCAGTAACTTCCAAAACCCATATATAACAGCCGATTTTTTTTCTCTATGTCTTCCTAGCTTTTGTACAGGGTGAGTATAAAAATCTGTCTTCTCTCTTACCTTTTATACAGAAAACTAATTTCTGAAAAATTTATTTTCCAAACAATTCCACAGTGGCCAGAACAATGCAATCAAGTATGAAAGATAAAGAGGTTAAAGCCAAGAAGCAGTTCTGATCAAGCTCCAATACGCAGTTGGTAACAGGAGAAGCCCTCAGTAATACCTCCAACTGCTACAGAAGTCATTCTGTCTTAGTCCTTCTACTCTATTCCTGTACTATGTCTTGTATTATGCCTCCAAGAGACAAGTTACAGGTATAGCTTCTAACCATTTTAACCATGCAAAGACTTAAAATGAAGGGGAAAAATAAAGTTGTTTAAACCTGCTGAAAAATAAATTCAGTTTGCACTCACAATTACTCTAACAGGCTTGTTCTCACATTACTTAAAAGCTTACCAGTGATGTTTAGCTTTACAAATCTTTAACCAGTCTTTTTATGTCTTCTGATTCAATTGTACGTTTATGAATAGAATGCCTGTTTACATTCTGCTGCATATTGACTAGGGCCAAACCATAAAACTGTTTCCTGGTGTCATTATATACCTAGTTTGTTCACTGACACTGCCTTGTTTTTGAGCAACTTATAAAACAGGGCTAAGGATTCTAACAGTGTTGGAAAGGATTTGTATTAGTGCACTTTTATTTCTTGACCTTTAAAAAGAGGAATTATACAGTAGTAGATACTGTAGTGTAATACTACTACAATACTATAATTCTACTGCAAAGTAGAATTATGCTAGCAATAAGACAGATACAGCATCAGGAACTAGACTGAGAAGAAAGCCTAGAAACTTCAGCTTGATGTATAGCAGAGAGCAGTACATAAACTATGGAACATAATATTCTGAATGCTGCTATAATTTTGTACAGCTATTTACAGTCAGAACTGGTAGTGAAAAATTAGTCTCACACTGTTCTGAGTAAGTCAAAATACAGTCAGCAGAAATGCCATTTGCTTTCTTAATGCATGCCTTTTGAAACCAGTATCTGAAAAAGAGTACCAGAAACAAGTTGTCACCAAATCAGAGTATATTAAGGGCAGTTACTGGTAGACAGTGTTAGCCAGGGAGTGACAAAGAAGATTCCAGTGACAATGTCATCTGAAACAGCTGAACTAAGGTTTAGAGAATTTAGAGAATGAGGCTATATTGATTATCATACTACCATTTCCAGTCCTGTGACATACCCACAGATTGTTTTGGGTTTTTTCCTGAAAGTTGTGATTACGTTGTAACTGCGACAAGAAAAAAGCATGACTCCACTGAACATTTTGGCATCATGAGGAACTAAAAAGCAAAACTGGTCATTTTCAGAAAAAATTGAGATTTCTTTATACCCTCAAGATTATAGTCAGATGAAGAAGCCCAGGTGCAATGGACTCTGGAATTCATGCACTAGAATCTAAGCAGCAAGTTGCCCTGAAACCTAGAAAGAAGCAGAAAGGATAACTAATACAAATGCATACTGCCTTCCACTCCAGAAGGTTTCAGGTTATAGAGAAACTACATCCAAGGTTTAAGAAGACGTTGGGGGACTGCTTTATAATGGCTATAGGACTACAAGGTACCAAAAAGGGATTTTCTGCTGCCAAAGCAGCTTTCTGGAATTCTATCTGGTAACATAAGATTTTTTTAGTAAGTTCTTGCTCTGTGCATACTTTGAAGGAAAAGCCATTGCACCCACCATCGAATACAACAGCATCTTAAGTGAACTCGGTATCAGAATTATCCCAGCATCATTTCTTCACAGAGTAGATTCATAAAGAAGAGCAGTTGATGCAAACAAGAATTCAAAAGTAATCCTAAGCCAGTAGATAGTAGTAGCCATCACATCAAGTTTCAAACCATCATACAAGGCCATCATGCAACTCTTTCTTTTGGAAAAATGGGCTCTACAACCTCTGTAGGTTTATGATGCCCATTATAATAAAGCTGGGCACTGCCCCCAGAATGCCCCACCTGGCTCAGTTTTGGGAAGCTGATGAGGAAGAGTATCACCTTCAATTGTTGGCATTACTAATTTGTAGAGCATTTGGGGAAGGGAGAACCTCACAGAAAATCAAGCCCTGACCCGACCGAAGCCAACCCTGTTTTATTTGAAGATTGTTATCTGAGATTGCACAGTTGTAGGCATATGGGAAACAGCAAGCATTTCAGAATATCCAGTCCCATGTCGAAAAATAGAAGTGAATATGTCTTTGCTTTAGTACAATTCTGTCTGAATCCACAAACTGCTAGTATGGCATCACCGCTTTCAGAAGAAAAGCTGCTTGTAATGAAGAGGTTCTATCTCTCCTATTCTTATTAATTACAGGGCTAATTCCCCATCCAGGAGGGTAACTTGCAATAAAGTGAAATAATGAAACTATCTGCAGTCTGAGTCATTCAAAACTCAAAGACATTTGTTTATTGCATTTCCAAGAGTGCAAACGTTGAGACCACATTACTCCTCAGAAGTTACTTCTGAAACTACACATTCTAAAACTTAAAACTGAAATACTTCTATTTGAAACAGTCATATATAGGTGAATTTATTACACTTCTTAGGGCTTGATCCTGTTCTGCCTATGGCTGCTATCCCATATGAAAGCACAAAAAAAGCCTTTGGGGCTCAACAGCTGCAAGACAGATTTGCATATTGAGAGATAGGTGAGGCTCACTGCAGGCTTTTTGGCAACACCTTCTTTAATTAAAAAAAAAAAAATTAAAAAAAAACCAACAACAAAAAACACCATAAACCCAAACCAGTCGTCAGAGATGGTGATTTCACTCAAGTCTTCTTTGGAAGGGGTTCCTAGAATAAAATTTCTGGTGAAAATAGAAGGGGAAAACCAATTCCAGAGCACTGAGGCTGGGAATTCACCCTCATTCATATTAAGGATTCTATCATTAGGCAATTTCCCTGACAACATATCATGGGCTAGTGTGGAGGAAAGAAGGGAAATAGTATTGGAGGAATGAAAGGCAAAGAGGCAAAGAGACAGTTTCTCAATCTCTTTGTCTAAAAATGTGTCACTCCATATAAATAACTTATTCATCAGCATACAGGCTCAAACTTAAGTCCTCTGCATTCCTCATTCAGCCCTGACTGATCTTAGACAGTCTACAAAATTTATAGAAAAATATTCCTTAAATCAGCTTGAGTGGAATAAATTCTATTGGGAGAAAAAACCCCCAACCAAACAAATTAAAAATCTAGCATGTTCTACTTTCTAAGAAACACGTAACTTTATAGCCTCTGAACTGAACTGCTTGGATAAAAGGAAAAATCTAAACATATTTGTCTTCTCTCACCAACAAGGCTCATAACTGTCTATTTCAGGATGGCTGGGTTTCCTCTGCACCTTCTTTTGTCCCATGCTGGACAAGAATAGCTCCAAAATCTTGTAGGCACCTGTACAAAAAGAGGCTGGTTGCAAGCTTTTTGGCAACACCTTATTAATTGAGTCTTTTTATTGTCCTATTAAGATAGTGTTTTACTCTATCAGAATCACTATTTCTTACTCTTATTTTAGTAGCTTAAAAATGCTGTTCAAAGATTTGAGCAACATGGCAACAACCGGACACAGTCATGTTAACACTGGTGTATAAATAAATCAAGTTTCCAAGTAGCAACCTCAAACGAATGGGAAATAGTAAGAATCTTATTAATGTCAAAACAGTTGGCCAGCAGGCAGAAAAGAATAATAAAGCAAAACAAAACTCAGAAAATTCTCAACTACAAGAACTGGCTAGTAAAAACTGTACCTCTGGAGACCAAATTGTTACAGCTGTGTCAATATCATTAGCTTACTTGTAGTTCTAGGTATTTTTCTTTTTTTACCCATCATCATGATTTTCTTATGCCCAACAGGTGAACTTCGAAAGATCACATCTCAGTGCATATTCTGCCATACTACTGCAGGTTCTTCAAGACACACATGTGAAGGCTCTTTTTAAAGATTTTCTTTCTGAGACCAGCAGGGAGCAAATAATAACGCAGCATTACATGGAAACTGCCATACTAGGTTTCTTTGAACGTCATGCTTCAGCAGTAGCTCTGAGCAGATGCCCAGTGGAATAGTAAGAAACAAGGCAGGCCTAAAGGACTTGGGTTGCTTTTGTTTTATTGTTGTTGTTTATTTTTAGTGATCATTTGCAAAGGTATAAGTATTTTAAGTTTTAGACTTATTAATCCAGGTGTGCATATTCTGTCCAGTCACTCTCGATCGGACCCATGGATATGTTTCTTCTCTCTTTTAGATCACATGAACTTTTAATAGTTAGGACCATGCAAGCATAATACAAACTTCTAGATACCAGGAACTTAATGGCTGATGCAGACAACAGTAGTGTTCAGATTCTTCTCCTTTCTCAGTCCAATTCAGCTCTTTATCTGTCTGGAATTTACTTAATAATCCAGAGATTATTTACCTAATGCAGAGAGGCAATCTTTACAACACAGCTGCCAAAAAAGCAAGATTCATTCTTTAAAAATATACCAGATGAAAGTTATTGAAAAATAAAACTAAGAGAAGGATACCCCTGGATTTAGCTACAAAAGCTACATGGCACTTTCCCCACAAGCTGCGCCATCTTCATACTGTATTGGGCTATCAAAGAGTTCAGTATATTTTTAGGAATGTATTGAAAAGAATTCCAACAAGTGTTCTTAATGTTCTTTTGTTTGGCAAGAGACATTAACCTCTCTGTGGTTAGGACAGCAAATTACCAGACACCCTAAAGAATGCAACAGTCTAGCCAAACCTAGAAGAAAACCCCCTTTAACACCAACAACTTTGCCAACTACCACTCAGTTTCCAACATCCTCTTTTGTGGCAGTATCTTTTTCAAGGTGGTGGCATCCAAAAGCTAACAGCACATATCCGTTGCCAGCACCTTGGCTCTGACATACAGGCACTACAACAAAACATGATAAAAACCAAACCCTCCTGGCACTACCAGTCCACATGCTCCTGGCCTGGGACCGAAAAGAAACCTCAGAGTGGATATCCTCTGGGGTTCTGACAGAAGTGACTGTCTGGCTCTAATAAAAAGAATCACGCAAAGTTTATTAAGTAAGAACAGGACACTAGTCCTTTTCCCAGACAAGTTGAATGGAGCGCAACTCCCTCTCATTCTCCTGCACAGCCCTAGAAGTCCTGTATTCTGCTGTCTCACAAACCTCAGCAATTTCACCTTGCCAGTTTAAGTCGTCCTAGGAAACTGAACAAGGCTAGAAGTTCATGAATCCTCAGAGAGATGACATTAAATTATGCCTCTGTCTCTGCTTAAATGAAGGGTTTCAAGAGAAGCAGGGCACAGCTTCCATTTTCTGCCCCCACTTGGCAGCCAGTAAAAGAATAATACTGGCAGCAGTGAGTCCAAATCATGTGCAAGTGTTATGCTCTTATTTTTAAGCAGAAAGGTTCATGATGAAATCAGCAGCATGTTTCTCTGCTTTCTATGTCACTCCACCTTCTGAGATGCTGGATTTTGTCAAACATCAGGTACTGATCCCCAAAACCACCTTAAGAAAGCCTACACAGCTTGTTTGCAGCCCTCCCCAGGGCTCTCTTGCTGGTAGAAAGATTACTCCTTACTGGAGTTAGGACTGGAGAGACTGGACTCACAGAGGATGTGATCCTCACTACTAAAATACGTACTTCTACCTTCCTACTCCAAATGCTAAATGGTACTTTAAAAACAGAATTTTGAAATATATTGAAGGTGAGTTTCCAGACCCTGCCTCCAGCTTCCAAAATGCAGCAGCTACAAAGGATCCTTCAAAAGGACAACAGGTAGGGTTATGCATTTGTTTTTACTTGCACTCACAAACAGAAATACTTGGAAACAAAATCAAATGCTCTACAGATAGATGCTCCAAGTTTAAAAAAACTATGATTATCCATGAAGAAAATTTGCAGACTTAGGTGTAAATTTGCTCCTTTGGGTTTTTAAACCACTATTCTAAATAATTTATGGCATGTATTTAGCAGAAAAATAGAAGTCTGCACTTAAAATCGCACAGAGTTTGGAAAGAAATAACATTCAAGTCTCCAACCAAAATTATATCAAATATACATTATTCCTTGAAGAAAAAAAATGACTTGAAAAAGACCTTATAATGATCTTATTTGATTTGTTTTGTCCTCTTATCTCTAAAATATATCTGCAATTTTCAGGTATATATATCTGGGTTTTATATTACAGGAATATGCCTTTTTGTATAATGATCTATGATGGTATTCATATGCAACACACGATATATTTCACAAGTATACTTTGATTGTATGCATAGTACAAAACTGTACAGCCACAAGGCAGGTTGTTTTTTGTAATGTTTGAACAGAACCAGAAAATATCTCTCTATATGTAACAGCCCAGCATCACATAATTACTTCCTGATCAGAATATGGTTCATTTTGCATTTAGAAAAACAGCAAACTGAGTTAGTTGCAGCTTATTTCAGAAAACATATCTTCTGAGAGCTAAAATGAGAAGATACAGCATGATGGTGGTGGCAGGAGTCACTCCGTCCTCATTAAGAAATAGTGTGTCTGTCATATGTGTTTATCTTACCATAATAAAATTCATAACATGGAAAGAATTTACAAGATTTACTAGCTCAACTCAATTGATGCAAAGAACAACTTCATGAAAATGCAAAGAACCTTTTGCCTAAACAGACTGGAATGGGCAAAGTTTGGGTTTGATTTTCTCTTGAATTTTTATTTTAAGAGAATCATTGAAAGGACCATTTACTCTGACATCTCTCTCAAAAAAATGCCAATTGTCACTAGCATGACCTGTTAAAAGATTCAAAAACTGCTTTGAGCTGATACAAAAAATATTAACATATTCGAATCTTATAAAGCACACATATAAAAAGTAAAAAAAAAAAGTTAGCTCATGCCACAGATTTTAGATGTAGGTCTATTGCATTTTCTCTGAGATAAAAGAAAAATTGTAGCACTTAAAGAATGTTATAAAATTAAAGTTATTTGGGATTTTGTCTCCTTACTCCTCTACCCATCCCCATTTGGAAAATTCTAAAAGCCATGTAATTGAAGAAAAATTCCTTAGATTAAATGAATGTTGATGAAACTGCAATTGAGGTACTGCAAGTTTAAATGAACTGAAATAATCACAGCTTGTCTTGATTACATATACTCACCAGTGCAAAATAGGTTGCTGACCAATTATGCTCTCTTTAGCTATGAACAATAGTATCTTTGTTCTCAAACAATGTTGGATGCACATGTTCTGGAACTTATATTTACCTGGTGGATTCTTGGCAGGATCATTGTGGCTTGGACTTCCTGGTTGTCCAGAATCTATAAAGAAATGAAATAAATGTTTTAATAATTTGTTTTGCAAGTATCTCACAATCTTTTAATACTCTCCTTCATTATTAAACTAATACTTTACTTTATTCTCTAAAGGTCATTTCCCTCACTTTCTATGTGAAGCATTATTGAACAAACACTGTATGTAACCTACTTTATGCGAAACAGAAACGTTGTGAAAGATGCAATGATCCTAATAAGATGAACTCATAGATCACTGAAGAAGGACAAGAGAGTCATTCAGGTAAATACCCAAGCTGTAAACACATTTACAAGGGTACCTTTTCATTGCCTTTCACTCCATCCACCAAATATAATATTGCATAATCACCAAAGGAGAGGTAGCTTCTTCTCAAGCAATGACTAGAAAGACGTACTGGATCACGCAACTAGTGGCACTTGCAGTGATGAGTTCTGTTTCTTTAGTCTCTCCTTAAAGTACAAAGGCCTGCATTGCTTCCACAGATTTATGACTGTATGAGGATATGACAGTATGTTTAAATACAATATAGGCTTTGTGTTCCTAGCCTGTGAGAACTGCTGTTGTGAAATTAAATCATGTAATATAAAAACTAACCCGACTCAAACCCTGTAGACCTCAAAGAGTTTTTTTCATAATGCATACAGCTAGTGAATCAAGAGAAGAATGCAATTGCATGTTAATACACTAAATAATAAGCAATATCCTTATCCATAAAAAATTGCTTTCAAAACCATCTACTTTTTGCTGTATTCCCACATCATAATATAACAAAACCCCATTCCACTGCAAGAAATTAACAAAGACATGACAGAAAAAAAATGCAAAGAGGTAAGAAACTAAATAAAGCACTGCCATTTTTTCCATATATAGGTATCTGGTTTTTCAGTCTGAATGAAAAATGTGAATTTTTTTAAATGTACCAGTGCTATTAGTAGCATAGGAGCATAGGATCACCAAAAGATTGCATCACAGCACCTCAGAAATTGCTAACACCAAATGGACTCCAGACAGAAGTAGAGTTGTTGAATGCATTGCTTCTTCCAGGGCCCAAGATAAAGAATAAGAAAGGTAAAAAAGAAAAGTACATATCAACAAATACTTGCCCTTTGATTCCCATCACTTCTTAAAGCCAGCATAGCCCTCAACCTAGACTGAGAGATTCCCTCTACCTGCTATAAGTTCCTTGAAATCTGTGCCACCTGTTATATAGCTTAATAAACATGGCTTGACTCACGTCTCTCTTGTACACAATAAAATACACTTTGAATAACAAATTTCACATGAAATTTCATCTATCTTCTTCAACCTCAGTGAGGAAGCACAAAGGGAAAGGCTACAGGTCAGATTCTGCACTTCCCATGTTTTGGGCACTTGGGTACTCTTAGGAGTGTAATTGTAGAGCACAGAATGTAGCCATTCAGTATGTCTGTTTCTTCTCGTGTTAAGATACAGCACATCCCTTTAAAATATCAAGACAGTTTGAAAACTTAATCAGTTACAAGAAATGCTAAAAATATGTATCTCCACATATGGACCATCCTTATTCCTGCACTGCAATGGGAAGGTTCACCCTGCAGGGGGTGAACTGTAATATTCTTCTGCAAACCATACATACTGTTATTTAAATTTAGATTATCAGAGAGAATTAATTTTACACAACAATGGTCCAAGTATAAAACTACTGCAGATCTGTAGCTAAATGAAGTGTCAGCATACTAGTAGATGCATCCAATAAAGCTTTAACAGCATAGCTTGGAGATTTGAAACTGAATTAATGAGACCTACCAAAAAATAACCTGTGAAGTTTTCTCTTGTTAAAACTCACTATAAAGGAAAAAGGGAAGTGATTTTTTAGCTCCTGCCTTTAATCCTACTTTCTGGATCCAGGATTTTAAGATTAATGGTAGTTTAAACAATTGTGTTTCATATTACAATAAGAAACTTTGCAAAAAAATTTCAAGTTATAGGGATAAGCAGTTGGCTAGTTATTATAATTTTCCAGTCAGACTTAGCTTTGGTTTAAGTTAACTACTCATTGATCATGATTTTTACAGATTGATTCTCAATCTATGTTTGGAGCAGTAGATGCTACTAATACATTCACCAGTGAGGTCTCAATGATTTTGAGAAGGAAAAGAATTACTGAAGATGAGTATAAGAAGCAACTTATCTAATGTTTTGCTTAGCACAGTTGAAAAAGCAGAATTATATTTGGCATGAGAGCATAAACCTACGGAACTCTGCACTTAAACACAGAGAAGCATCTGATCCTCAAGATGAAAGATATAGATGGTCTGTGATGATCCAATTCTCTTACCAGCGTCAGTAATTATAAAGCACTCCTCTGTTTTGATTGGATGTGAATAGCTTTGCAAAGGATACAAGAATCATGATCCTTATAGGATTAAATTATATAAATAACTTATAAGCAGAACATTGAATGAACAGAGAGACATTGGAGTAATGCTCTTCTAAAAGAGGGAGTAAGAGGCAATTTAGAATGCCACAGAAACTAAGAAAGAAAAAAAAATTTACAACACTTAAATCTTTTCTTGTCCTCATCTGTACAATATCATTAATCAATATGAGCCCTTTCTTTCAGAGTGATGGAGAAAGATATAAACCAGACTTATTGTCTGTCTAGCTTGCTTTGCACTCAATTTTCTCAGAAAATAACTCTGTGAAAATTTTTTTTAAAAAATAAAACCACTTCAAAAAAAAACCAGAAACTCAAACAACTTCCTAAACTAGAAGTTGTAAGAAAAGATACACAATAAGAAGCAAATAAAACCCCATCATGTTTATGTAATGAAACTGAACTTTTCAACATTTTCATTTAGATAGCTCTCAACTGAAAGTTCCCTTAGTTTTGTTGTTGCTACAGAGCAAAAGCTCACCTACACATGCCACTTTCACAAAATGCACCTCACAACTACAGTAAGCATATCTTCTCTCTCTCTTCTTGGTGCTGACTGATCCAACAGTCAGCAAGTTAGGCCTTGATAAGTTATTACCCCATGGATGAACAATTTATATGAAATAGGTTTAAGCCAGCCTTTACTCTTACCTGGTCACATAACCCTGTACACTTTGCATATAATTTATCTTCAATGAGCAGGGCTATCACTAAGAAATTTAAACTCTATCTCATATTACTCTTGCCTCTAGGATACTGTATGCAAGGATGAGTCAAGAAGTTGATACATTCTATACCTAATTGTTTTCCCATGTTCTCATTTCTAGGCGTCAATCCCAATGAGTATCTGTGAGTGCAGGCAACAAACCAGAGTTAAATAAGGCCCACTGGAAGTGAGAAAATAAGCATCCATTTCTCCTGTGGTATACTAGGAAAGGTGCTCTTGGCAGAGTGGAGGAAAAAAAACAAAACAAAACGATGGCTTGCCATCCAGTGGACAAGACACTCTCTCCCTTTGTACCACCTTGTCTTTGATGAGCAGGAAGGACACTCACTCCAGAAAAGCCAAGAAAGTCACATCACCAGTCACCAGCTCCCTGAGGGAGTAGTCTAATATTCCATTTTTCAGCTGATAAGAGAAGATACTCTCTTTAAAAACTAAGGTATGCTATACCTTCCTTATGCCCTATATTCTACAAGAATTTTTGCTTTTAAGGGTCTCTGTAATAGCATAACATTGAAGGCCTTGAAAAGAGTGTCAGAATCTGTAAAAAGAAAACATGCTTTCTTGAGCCATCCTGAGCCATGCTTTAGAGAAACCAGTAGATTGTCCACAGGTGTCACACTAATCAAATAAATTTCCTCAGTGATTTCAATGAACACATTTCTCTTTTCTGTTTGCCATGGGCTAGGAGACAGCCTTTGTACTCAGTTCATCTCAGCTGACAGACACTAGTTTAATTATTCACCAACAGGTAAATACATTCTTGCTCTGTGATAGTCCATGATTTTGGTAGGTGGAATAAAGAACCATACAGATATGGCATCATGTGTATCAGTTCGATGTTCTTTAAGGCTTCACATACCTATACAGCACTTCACCTGACAGCTGAGAAAATCACAATTATAAAAAAGAAATATAACTACCTTCCAGACTGCCATCCTTCACGATTACTTTGCCACCTGACATGAAAAACTTGAGGCAAATGGGTGACTGAAAATCACAGGATCGCAAGTTACCATAGTGTGGTACAGATCTGGGGATGTCTCCAGTCCCAGCACCTGCCTAGAGAAGGATCAGCCACAGAATTAAACTGAGTTGCTCAAGGCTTAACAGAGGCAAGGCATGAAAGCTATCAAGGATGGAGACAGCCCAAACTCCTTGGGCAAAAGACTTTCCTAATCAACTTTTGATCTTTTAAAGACTCTCAGTACATTGTCATGGTAAGAAAGCAATCATGGCAAAAAAATAATAAGGTATCTCCCACCCCTTCAAAGCAAATAACATGAATAGTAAAAATCCATAAAACAAACAAATAAATAATTTCATCTCTGTACTTTAAATCACTATCCTTTATTATTATTATCCTAACTTTACTACATACTTGCCTTCTACTACCTACAATATTTTATGTTGACAAAGCAACTGATTGGATTAACAAACTTCCCAAACAAACACTTTTATCAATTTCATTTTGCAAAAGCTGTGTCTTTCATTGTACAGTATTTCTCCATCTGACAATGCTAAATTATTGTACAATTATATAAGCATTATTCACACCAACCCTAGTGATACAATAGTTAATTTATGGTGTTTTATTGCTCAGAGTGTTTTATTGCATTACATATCCCCTAAAATGCTATAAACATGGAAATGGAATGGGTGCAGTGTCACCCTTGTTTTCAGAAATATTAATTAGAGGGGGCATTTATTTTTCACATTTTCACAGACCACTACATTTCACTCAAATACTGTCCCTGAAATTTCTATCTGATTTCATATGACAAAATGTTCACACACGTAACTGTCTCTGGCAGAGCACAGGTGTTATGAGGATCAGCTGTAGGAGCTGGGGCTGTTTAGCCTGGAGATAAAGAGACTGAGAGGGGACCTTATTGCTCTCTACAACTACCTGAAAGGAGGTTGTAGCCAGGTGGGGGTTGGTCTCTTCTCTCAAGTACCAAGTACAGAACAGGAGGAAACAGCTTCAAATTTCTTCAAGGGAGATTTAGATTTGATATTAGGAAAAAATTCTTCAACAGAAGGGTGGCTAAGCATTGGAATGGGCTGCCCAAGGAAGTTATGAAGTCATTTTCTCTGGAGGTATTTCACAGACCTGTAGATATGGCATTTAGGGACACAGTTCAGTGGTGGACTTGGCAATATTAGGTTTACAGTTGGACCTATATGATTTTAAAGGTGTTTTTCAACCTAAATGATTCCATGATTACTTATCCCCGACAATACACGGTATGCAGCACAGTTCACGTAAGGAGAAGCAGCACCTTAAAAAACAAACTGGGCTTCACTGTGAGAAAAAGATGTTTGCTGGACTAAGCATCACATCTTTTTCCAACAGCATATATTCTGTTAGCAATATGCATTCATGACATCCAGACTGAAAACCTCCATAACACTGAAGCAGTGACTTCTTTTAAATATGATATTCTGCTACCTTATTCTACAAGGAGTTCCTCTGTGTTCACCAAGATTACTCTGTTGTTGCACTGGGTAAGTTTTTTATGTGTTTCATATTCATACAACTGGTGGTAAATGAGCAGTGTAGAAAAGTGAAGTTGGACATGTAGATCCAAGTCATGAAGAGTGTCTTCAGCTCTGAAAACCACACTTCACTGGCAAATCCTATTGGCCATTCAAGAAGGATTGCTTCTTGTTTAGTGTGCAAAGACTCCTGGCATCCTCCAGTTATGAAGACATATCATTAGCCTTGATCCATTTGCAGATCTGGTTTCACAAATTGAAGTGCGCATACCAAAGAAAACTATGTGCAAAGACTCTTAAGCCAGCACAGAAATAAAAGTCCTGGTTGCTATTGATAGAAGGTGTATTCACATACCAGGAAAGCCCCAGTTCCTCAGTGCGGACTCCATTTAGGCAAGTAATTCCCAAGAAGTTTTTTCTCCCTTTATTAGTTTGCACTCAGTAGGCATAGGAGGGATCTTTCAGGAAACCAGTGCAACAGCAAGAGCTACCCTGCAGGCTGCATGTGGCGATACTGTGCAGGCAGTCTTCACCAGGACCCATGTGCCACACCAAGAACCGTAACAGTGACCTATGTTCTTTACCTCAAAAGTGTGCTGCTATCTAACCTTCACCTACCTTAAACAGGCAGCAAGGAACAGAGCTGATAGCTTGCCCCAGAAAGCTAAGGTATCTGTTGATGTTGGTACCTAGGCTTTAGCCCAAGCAGGCATGTCATTTCAGAAAGCCTTCAGGGCTCAGGCATGGAGGGGCTTCTCCTGGGAGTTGGCCAGCCCAGTCAGCAGAAGCTGGGCTGTTTTCACTTTGGTATAAAACTGTTTGCTTTGGACTAGGGGCATAGCAGAACTAAGCCATCAGCTGACCTGTTTCCCCACATGCTCCCATGCCCTCCCACCACAGGCAAGCTCACCTGTGGCTGGCATGCCTGGCTGAAACCCCATGCCTCTGCCACTGTGGGAGCACCTCCACACTTCAGCTGATCAGAGCCATCCCAGCATCACATGGGCTGACAGCAAGGTGGTGTGTGATTGGTTGGGGCATCAGAGTTAGACAGGTCACAGCAAGCTCCCTGTTTCTCCTCCCCTTTTATCAGCAGCTCAGATCTGCTGCTGCCAAGTCACCCAGCCGGCCATTGTCGAGATTGTTAACTTTCCTTCAGAGTATTTTAATTAGGTAAATAAAAATGGTAATTAAATCAACATTACGTAATGTGTTTCTGATTTGTAATCTCATTTAAATTAATTAACTGACTCAGTTCTTGTTTAGTTTTTAAACTGCCCTAGTTAAGAAGTGAAGCTCTGGGAGTAAATCCAGTTTTTGTATAGTTGAAAGAAATTCAAGGACCTAGAAGAACTTAACAGAACCAAAATAGCAATAAGCACAGTAAGCTTTTCAGTTTTATATCCCATCCACAGATTTCTCTTTTTAATTTAAATTCCTTTATTTGTTTATGTAAAATAAGTCACAACACTTATTTATTCAAAATATTTCTTACACAATTTATAAAGACCATATGTTGCTCATTTTGAAAACCGAACAACTTTCCCCAGCTGTGTTTTAAGATAAGTTGTGCATGGAATATATACATATCTATGTATGCATGCACACACACACATTTTTAAGTTAAGGGTTACATTTTTTCATGGCCTGAAACAAATGTTTTCCATATCTCATAATATTAATTCAGCTCTTTTTTGACAGGTACATTAAGAAGAGATTTACATAGGTATCATGCCACATGTGGATGAATGTGAAAGAATGAAGTTTCTTTCCAAAATGTGTTCGATTCAGTAGGAAAAGATGAGATATGAATGCCTAATTTTATCCATCTGGAAGATACTGTGGATACTAGCTATAGTTAGAAATAGTCAGAAGTCTTTTCTGAAAACCAAGAAACGTTTTACTTTAAGGTATGTTTCATGAAGGTCTTTTATTACAGATTCTTCAGAAAATGAAAAGCAAAACGTAGAACTTAATGAAAGACTTATTTGGATGTTTAGAGAAAAAAGAAATTATATAATAGACTATATTAATTTAAAATTTTGTTTGTAAGCAAATAATAGGAATTTCCTTGCATACACATTCAGCTAATTAATAAACTGTCCACCTCATTCTGTTCTGTAAGACAAAAGTTAACCCTGATCTTCATGTAATGTATATTACTACGATCTTCACAGAATCACAGGACCAATACAGTTGGAAAACACCTCTGAGATCAAGTCCAACCTATCACCAAACACCACCTTGTCATCTAGACCCAGGCACTGAGCACCACACCCAGTCTTTTCTTAAACACCTCCAGAGACAGTGACTCCATTACCCCCTGGATAGCCCATTCCAATGTCTAATCACCATTTCCATGCAGAAATTCTTCCTAATGTCCAATCTAAATCTTCTGCATGGATTCTGTTTTCATGGAAACCAACACAGATTTCACTACTGACTCCAATGCAATCGAGATTTTGTTTTCTGTTGAATTTTAGAGCAATAAAGCAAAAAGAGTTCAAGGGAAATAAAATTCACATTTCCACTACATAAGGCAACGTTTTTAGGCATGGCATAGTGATGACAGGACTAAAGGAAAAAAAAAACCAGTTTTGTTAACATGTGTCAAAGACAAAAATTGTTAAAATCAATAGAAAGTTGCTCCACCAAGTTTTGGATGAGGCACTTTATGGTAAATTACAGTTTAAAAGTACAAAAGAAAGCACAGTTCAACAAATACTGTAGGACAGATCAGCATATTTTCTTCCCCATTTAAAGTAATAAAAGCCAGATTATGCAGCCTTTCAGAAACTTACAATCATATGCTACATCACAAGTCTAAAACATCATCTGACAAATAACTCAGAAACATTAACAAAGGCTCACAAATAGACAAGATCCCCTAAAATTCCAAGTATTCCACTACACTACACACTAACTGGAGGAAATAGACAGCAATTAAACTAAAATGTTAGGGCTTTCCATATCATGGAAAATACAATATTAGACTTGAGCACTGCCGTGTTCAGCATTTCTTCAAGCCAGATAAGAACAGCATAATGTAACATCTCTGTCAGTAAGTGTAACTGTGTTTAGGAATCCCCTCAATAAATAATGTTTTCTCTGACATAGAGGGGGGAAAGGTTTAAAGAGTTGACAACCTGAACATCATTGCAATGTTTCTAAACACTATAATGTTTACCAAGGGATCTCCTAATTTTGACTTATGATCTGCCATTCTACCACAGCTATATTTTATTTTCAATTAATTTCAACTTTATGACTGGTGATGAAATGCAATCTTCAGCATAAAGAGTATAGAACATACCAAGAAAAGACCCCAGGTTTGTGTTCATCTGTGCCTTCCCAAGACAATTCCGTCACTTTGTGGCTAATACCAACTGGGAGGATCTGTTTTGTAATTGTGTAACATTCACTATATATTAAATATTAGCATATCCCTCACTTCTTCTAAATTCCCTAATTTCTAATTTCCCTAACTTTCTAATCATTTACATAGGTGAAGTTCCCTGACATAAGCACAATACCAACTGCAGTTTTGCAAGATTTTAAAATACATTTGCTCATTCAGTATACAGCAGAGGCTGCTTTTCCCCTTTCAATTTCGGTTTATTTACGAAAGTTGGCACATGTTCTTGCAGTACCTAAGGGTATTACACACTTGAAAAAAGTATATAATTGTTATCTGAAAAAACAGATGTATGGATTCAAATTCCAAGGCTTTCATTTTTATTGCTTACTACATTTTTTAGTTTGCGTGAGTAAAAATTAAGTGCTAATTGGGGGAAGGGGGGACAAAAACCCTAACTCAACATTCTTGTTGCACCTGGAAATTTTCCAGCACCTTGAACATTATTTAACCATTGACGGTTTCTAAGGCTTATTTTCTTACCACTGCTTCATCACAGCAGGACCTTTAGAAAGTTATCAAGACTGATTTTGTCTGCAACTATAAAAAAAAATAGTCTTCAGAGTTAAAAAACACTGTGCAAGTTTCCTGAAAATACATCAGAAACTCAAGTGTCAGTTTCTGGTATAAAGCAAAAGGGGTTGTACCACCCAACAGCTCTAAGACATGAAGCCAGAATGAGTAAACTTAGACATTCAACATGTCTACTATAACTGCAGATTTACATTCTTATTAAAGACTCTTTAAAAAATAACTGTCTTAAAAAAATAAAATTTAATCCAAACAGACCTTTGCATTTTAATAACTTTGCATACTTGTGTATGTGTGTATATGTATATGTGTGTGTGTGCTTTTGTGTGTGTTGAAATTATAAATGCTTCAGGGTTATCTTACTTATAATGTTTGGGGCTTCATAGAGGGGAAGTTCTAATGGGTTAAACATGTTAACTCTCTTATGCATTACTGAAAGAACAGGAATAAATGTAAACAACAGCATCTTCACAACAGCATCCCTTACAGAAATATTTCAGATTTTTCTATGAACTTTAGAGCAAAAAATAGCAACACAATACTTGCACTGCCCTTTTATCATGAATGCTACTGATTATTTTCCCCCTTGTACACCCATACAGCAGGTTCAAGATGCAGTTTAGCACCTTATATGTATTCAAGCCCTTTGGTAGTTATGCACTGTATTTTTCCTAGACAAACAGGTTAAACCCACTTGACCTGAGTTAGATGAGACACGATACACTGCACAAGAGTTCAGTTGTATGCACTGTAATTACAGCAGACCCTTTTATAACTGATTTCAAGCAAGTGACAATACTGTAATGGGAACCTGGGAACTCAGATTTTGCCTTACCTTCCTCCCTTCTGCCTGTCACTCCCTGCCCTCTGCAAATAAACAACATGCCTTGTGTGATTCTGTAAAGAAAACATTTTTACAGCTCCCTTTTTTGCCCAGCCTTCTTTCACTGTGGTTGCTGCAAATACTCCAGAGCAGCATAAAGTCAATCTGCCTGTGCTGCTTGAGCAACTTAATGTGAACTGAGAAAAGTGTGCAATGCCCAAACTAGCTTTCATTTGGATCAGTCTCATTTTGAGACAGGTTTGAGTTAGGTTAGTTCAGGTTTGCATTCAGTTGCTATAATTTGCATTGATATGAGACTAATTAGCTAGTTAGACAAACATTTTTATCCTTATGAAGAGTTATATCCAGCAAATCTCCAAAGTGCTTTTATGCTTTCAAGCAGTTTTCCAGGAGGTGTTGTACCTTTGAATAACAACTGTATTAAATGCCACTTAAAAGTGAAACATGAACAATAGAGCCTTTTCAGGACAGAGGTATGATAGCAGTAATGGCAAGAACATGAGAAAATGCAATTCACTCATGAAATTCACCTTCACCTAGAGCTGTGTTTCTCCACCCAATGGGTGTGATTGACAGGCAAGTTGCAGAGGGCCCACCAGTCTGTCACATGTCACACTTAAAAAAAACCAAAGAAAATAAAAAAGAAAGGGGGGATCCCAGGATGCAGCAAAGTTCAGAAGCCTGCTCATCAGCATGCCTCCCAAATCCCCTCCAACTTGAAGCTGCCTCCTAGCAACAAGCATTTTTCACATTATGCTCTTCTGTTCACGGGCCCCCATGCACTTCCACATTGGGGGGGCAGAACAAGGGGGTGTGTCTGCCTGCAGCAGAGCAAGGCAACAACACAGCTGGCAACAGAAACACTCCACCAGCAGCAAAGCAACCTCCAGAAACCACACATACACCATTACATTGTTTGGCCAATTTTTCCAAAGGAATTCTGTCATTAGTCTTCCTACGTACACAATTATTAAAATTAAATCTGTGTAACAACATTAAAACACGTTTCATATCAAGCTAGTTTGTCCCCTGTAAGTTTAAAGCCCTGTGTTCCCCTAGGAAACACTAGCAACACTGTATGGACCCTTTCTTCTATTTTAATCAAATGAACAACGAAATCACTTCCATACACAGTTATTGATAACAGCATGGTGTAGGTGTTCAGGAGATGGAAACAGCACATGAAGACAGAGCACCATGACAATAAGAATAAAACTAAGCTTTATAACAAGTTCAGTCTAGAGGTTACCACTGTTTGTTAGACAGTATGTGATTATATATAGGAGACAGAGCAGAAAACATCAATCTAGGAAGACTGTTAATCTTGCCAGCCTACGTTGTTTTTCATGTGCCACTTGGCTCAGTCACAGCAAGCATGGGTATCTTTGCACAGCTCTCCCCGATACCACTTCAATATACCACAGCCTAAGCCTAACATTAAGTTCATGTAGAATACAGGCAATCACGTAAGTGTCTCTCAGCAAAGACAAATGTTAAAACCAAAATGATAGCTGCCTTCCTAAATTTATTAGCACAAATCCATTTTAACAAGCAGGAGATGGAAAAAAATGTAATCAGCATGTAGCAGCATTAGGAAAAAATAGACTAAACACACATAAAAAATCATGTTGAAATATAACAATTATTAAGTTACAGGGCATGAAAAAGAAATGTAGTGATTATGGGGGAGAACAAAGCAAATTCTCTGGACTGTATCTTTCCATGAGATTAGTAGGGGAGAGCAACAGAAAACTGACATATCTTTGTGTATGTGTGGCTGTCCACAAGCAATATTTCACCCTAGAAAGGGCACTGTTACCCCATGAAAGAAATTGGCAGCCCTTTTAACCCAAGGTCCAGGTCTACAATTAACTTTAGTAACACTGTTTATAAAATTGTTAAAGGTTTACTACAGGATGACTTACAGCCACCTGTATGAATGAACAAAAAAACCAACACCACATTCTTTTCCCTACCTTCTGTTTGCATTCTTTCTCTACCTTCCTCCTGCCACCACCATATGCCTAGGAATATTCTTCAATCCTGCAATTTTCACAGTGTGCAGGAAAACATTTTTAGTAAAACAAAGTAAAACCACTAAGAACACTATGGTTTCTTGCTAATCTGAGTAAGACAATCAAATACTGCTTGTTATGAAAGGTCTGTTGCTAAAAGCATCTTTCTGTTTTTTCTTTTGCTTCCTTCTGTTCCTTTAAAAAAAACACCTCTTTAAAGGTGTGTAAGGTAGGTGAGAGGATGATGAATAAAGTGAACAGTTTCTTTTGAAGACTGACTAAAATAGTAAGCTATGCTTTGCAACCTGGGCTTTGATGAATCATCTGAACAGAAGGCTTACCCTACAACTATGCAATTTTACAACTCATGGCCAACAGTCATGCTGCATTTATGGCTACTATTATCAGCCATAGTGTTTAGTCTAAAACTCGGAGATTAGAGCAATAGGTGAATATCATTATCATGGTAAGAAACATTACAGAAATAGAACATATATTACAGAATAGTAGATATACTTTTCTGCTTCAGTTTCACAGGGTGGAGAGAAGCTGAACCAAAATCAGGAAAATAAATTTTATTTGGGGTGAAATGTACAGAAGTGTACAGTTCAGGAGTTTTCAGATTTATGTTGGTGAAGGTTAGGTTCTGAACAGCTATATACTTGTGAGTAGAACTTCCAAGTTATAAATACTACTGAAAACTTGATTTTCTTAGTAGTTACAACAAATTACAGATATTAATGTAGCTGCAGATCCAACTGCAGAGATCTGTAGTACTAAGTTTCACAGGAACTTGACTCCTAAATACAGTAAAACAGCAGAAGTAAGCAAAAACAAATTGGATGGAGGAGGGGAGAGGGATAAATTGATAAAACTGAAAGGTTATTACATTTATTTAGCACTTGGAATTTCTCTTAAAATGTTCAGTGTTCACTGCCTCTGTGACCAGTTTGCAGAACTGTAATCTATACACTCTTTTGCAAAATTTTCTCTGTGTTCCTGTGTCAGCTATGTGGTGTGTACCTTCCATTTAGCCAAATACAAAGGAATAGAAGGAAAATACGAGTGTTGGCATAGGTGATTTCAAGCCTTAGTTGTTTGACCTTTTTGTATAAGCTTTTGGCATCTGTGACTTGGCAGCGAGAATGCGGGCCAAGCCAGAACAAAGAGGAAGACAGGAAGCAGAAAGCTGGCCATGTCTCCTTGGCAGCCAGTACTGCAACAGGGTGAAAAGCCACGTTGTTGCCAAACCAGAAACAGTGGGGGAAGCCCAGATAGTTGGCAAGTCACATACGGTTGTATTGTACATCCTAAACACTAAATGCTTGATAAACTTAAGTGCCAGAGCCTAATCTATTTAAACTGTCTTCTGCTGTACAGGAGAATACTTCATTTGTCCTCCTTTATGTGTTTCCTAAAGAACTGAAACATCATCATTACTACCATCTATGGGCTAGCAACTTAAAATCTTGATGCTACTGTGTGAGCATGAGCTTTCAGCATCTTTCTAAAGAATTCTCTAAGACAGTTCTAGAGTAAGGGATCCCCTCCACACATTATTTTCTTGCCCCCCAACCCCCACACCTGAGAATCCAAGCTTTCAGCTGCCCCCAGGATAGGCAGGGCATGGCCAATTGTGCCCAACTACATCTACCACTTTGAAAATACTTTTTTAATTCTTGCCACATTGGCTGCGCAGTACTACTTGACTTCCAGGGTTTGACCAAACATTAGGTAAACATCCAGCTTCAAACCTGTGATCTAGGATAAGAGAAGGGCTTTGGGTAAAGGTGGCTGTTGGCCACCTCTGCTTCCTCCCAAACACCTGAACAAAGGAAGACTGTTTCAGACTTTTCTGTGGGTACAGTTCCCACCCTGAGTGCAGAATTGGGTAGGTTACTTCCAGCACTGTGCTCTGAAGATTGCTGCAGGCTACTGCTACCTGGGGCAGTGCAGCAGTGGTGCTCATGGCCACAAAGGAAGGGGTGGGAACACCTGGGACACTGCCAGCATGTACAGAGGGAGGAAGACTATAGATGTTTCTTCCATCAGTTAGGCAAGGCTTCTTGCACTTCCAGCAGACCACAAATTCTAAATGGGATGTGGCAGACTATAGCACATATTGTTCTGCTGCCCAGGAAGGTCTGGCTTTGTGGTGGAGCTGGAGACTGGCTTACACAGGGATTCTGCTCTCCCAGAGTGCTATAAAATCACCTTGTCCCAAACCCAGCTGCTGAGGAGGCTTATGCACAGGGGAAAAATATACACACTATTTCCTTCCCAAGTATCACCAGGTATGTGAAGCCTTGGGAAGGGAGGGATTGCATTTTATACAGATCTTTATTTACTATTTATACATTAAATTATTGTTGTCAAAAGTGTCTGATAATCAATCTCTTTATAGGTGTGGAATGCGTTTTTTACTTCTTCCTTTCATATCTGGAGCCAGGTTTTCACTATCTTGACAACACATGTTACTTTAACACAAATAAGTTACAAAGCATCATTTTTTAAAATGCTGATTCTGCCTCTGGGCCATAATCAGCATTCTCACAGATTTCCATGGCCAAATAAAGGAGATAATAAATATCTCACTTATGAGGTCCTTCACCAGCAAAAACTAAACTGAAGTTGAAGGCTGAAGTCTATTAAAAAGTTTCATACTACTCCTAAAAGCACTCTGCTCTGTACTGTACTTATACTCTAAACACAGCAACAATGCTGAATAAGAGTGTTCATAATTAAGGGGTCAGCACTTAAGAAAAACAGGTAGATAATTTCAATTTATCAGCAAGACTAATTGATTAATAGAGTAAGGAGACTATCAATTTAAAGTAATGATCGCTTCCTACAATAGGAGTCTAAGAAAATGTGTTGTGATCACACGGGAGAAAAAGTTATTTTGGATTCCTGCAATAATCAGTTGTATGGGATCCCATCCATAAATGATAATCCCCTCCTCACCACTAATCTTTATAACCCAACAGATTACAGAGACAGAATTATCTTTACAACTAGACCTTACTTCATGTTGTTAGTATTTTAATATCTGCTTTTGCTTTCTTCAATTAGCTTTTTAATACAACTTTATATTATTTATATTTAATATATTTAATTTATTTATATTCTTTAGTACTTACTAGCCTAATCACATTTATTTGATGTCTACTATAAATAATTAAATTATGTTTTAAAAAACAGCATTTACAATTAACTCACTTCAGTGAAAACTGGGAAAGTGCAAATTAGTTGGAAGAAGCTCCAATCAAACTTTCTAGAATCCACTGAAAAAGTGAAGCAGTTAACTTCACTCACTTGCTTTTGGGCCATAACACACCTATTTGAAAACTTCCTGGTAAACTATGCCCTCAGCAATGTCATTGTATCTATTTCCATATCTTTCCTTCCCTCGTTTGAAGTTTAAAGTAAAAATACTTAAACCAGTCCTCAACAAGTTTCTGCATGTCAGATGTAAAAATATGCAAAGGCACCTTGGTGCCTCTTCCAAGTCATCACCCTGCCTCAAGCTACCACGTCCTGGTCCCACACACATGCAAACCAAAGCTGAACACTCTCTGGGACAGAGACCATCATCCACACTGGTGCAGGATAGCACATAGCCTTCTTTCTACTTTATGCTACTGCATAATTATCAACAATGAGTGTTCTGGCCTGGAAATACAAATGTCAAAATTAAACCAGACAAGACAGCAGTTTCTTGAATGCTAGTCCAACCTTTGAAATTAAGGTCTTGACATACTTTCAAAAAAAACCCAAAACAACACAACAATCTTTCCTACTCCTCATCTTGTCCAAACTGAACAGATCCTTTGAATCCTGAAGTCTGGCATCCCTAAAGAACATGTTAATCTATCCTGTGACTGTGCTTACTCTGTTTTGCCTAGCTCTTAAATAGAGAGCCTTCGAAACTAGGGACAACACCCCTGAGATGGTGCGATCCCTCAGGATTTGGGAGCTCCTGACTGTGAGGAAGGACTCCACATTTCTGCCTTTCAAGTCACACTCAAGCTTTTCATTCCCACCAAATGCGAACATTATTAGAGAGAGATATTTTAATTGATTTGATACTGAGCAAAAAGATATTATCTAATATGTCTTCTTATATTATAAAACATTAACCAGTTTCACAAAGAAAATTAACTCATCTCATCTCATTATAAAATACTGTAACCTCCCACATTTTGAAGGTTTCAGGAAAGGATCTTTGGCTGGTTTTGCCATCTAAGGCTGAATAATGCTTGTGATTGGAAATTATTTTTCTTTTACTCTGTAAGAACAATTACTGCAGCTATCACACAATTACTGCAATTACAGTCATAAGAACTGCTGTTTAGAGCTATTCTCTGTAGCATCATTCTGCAATGCCAGGAACATTTGTCTTTTCTAATGATCACCACCAGCACAAATGTCCTTTTGTAGGTCTTTAAGTGATTTCATTTCTTTCTATTAATATCCTGTTCCTTGCTTTGGGAAAAAGCAAAGGAGACAGGCCCCAATTAATATATACTTTAAAAGCAAAGGCTTTTAGTGAAGCCAGAGCTAAGGCATTTTAAAACAGGAATTGACACTTCCCTTTACGACAGCCTAACATTTTCAATGTGCCTTGCTAAATGGATAGAAAGCCCCCAAAATACTTCAAATCTGTGTTTCATAAACTGTACTCTAAGAGAAGCAGCAATAAACTTTATTGCAGACCTAAAGTATCTGCATAAACCCGGTTAATTGAAAAGTGGGTGGAGAAGGCTGCCAAATTAAATGTTTACATTAGCACAGCTGTATTGTAAAAACATTCTGCACCCTGTGCTTTGTAATTATAAGATATTTCTGGACTGTGTATCTCTGCAAAGTTTATCTCTACTGCCAAGAGTGTTTTGGCACAGAGTGTCTGCAATTTTTGGCAGCCAGAGAGCTCTCAGCGCAGGCAGTATCTAAAATGGCTGCCAAACAGTTAGCCTGAAATGTCGTCGATCTAGTGTCGTCCTGTGTGAAGGGCATAAGCCAAAGCTTGTTCTAAAACCATCAAATTGTTTTAAATGAGGCAAGGAACTGAGTTTCCAGACAAGAGCAGGATCTGGCATTGCAGATTGGTCACACCAATCTTACCAGTAAACTGTGCATGGAACTGTGGGTGAGAAGGCATGCTGACTGCTCCGACTATTCTACTACTTGGAAAAAAAGGGGGGAGTAGGGTTTTCCTGAAGGGAAGCTTATTTTATTGTTTTAAGTTATGCACAAACCATCGTATGCCTCCCCTGTTGCCAGGAGCATATGCATTTGGACTTTTGCAAAGCACAGCTACTCTGTGCTTGGGCTCAAGGCACGAGCCAAGCCCCAGGTGCCTGATATCTCCTTCACAATGATTGCATTTATCAACTTCTAAAGAAAACCCTTCTCTTTTTCAAGCAGCTAGCAAAAGGTGCAAAACCCCTCCAAACATCTCAAGCCTCTGCTGTTAAAGTCTACTGTATCTGAAATAGACATTCTCACCAAGCTAACCCACCCTTCCCCAGAAATAGGAAACCTTTGCTATTATGTCCTGGGCCTGTATAATAAAGACAGGAAAGTGTTCTTTCACTGTGTCCAATGTCAATTTAAACATAATTTGAGAGATTCCTTCAGTCTCTTACACTGCTTTAATTATAACTGGCCACAGCTGCAGCAGAGGCATTTCAAGCTTTGCTGAGACGACTGCTTTTCTACTGTTCACTGAGCAGTTTCATGGGATTCCCAGGTAGATCTAATGGTTTGGGTAATGACAGCTGACACTTGAGAGTATCATGACATTTTCACTGAATTTCCTTAAAAAAAATAAAGCTCTACAGGTATTTTATCACTTGGAATTAAAAAAGAAAATAGGTAGTGTCCACACCATAAAAAAAATTCCATTAATAGAAGAATCACAACCTTGCAGACACTAAGTAAATACAAGGCTTGTCTTGTGGGTAATGCCCCTGTCTATTTACTGTCCTAAGCCTCCCTATCAACTGTTATTATATAATAACATCTGAACAGGAGCTTCTTGTGAAAATGCTCGTCAACTGATCCATGAACTGCTTATTGTCAATGGTTACATTGCTGCATCAGAAGATTTCAGATCAAGCCCAGTCAACTATTTATACAACTTCATTTAATTTTTAATCTTTTCTACTCTATTGAGCAAATTTTTGTCCCTCTAACTAGAGAGGACATTCAGTATGATAATTATGTCCACTCAGCTTCTGAATTAAGTTACTTTCACCTCTGTTTAGTTAGTAATCAGGGTCAAAGTCACACAGCTATGCAAGGCTGATGTCCTTGTAAGGTTCCAGTGATCTAGGGTTACGGTTTCAAAGAGCATGGGGATTGCACTGGCATGCAGTTCTAATTGGTCTCTGTTCTATTAATATTTAATAAGTGTACCTCTAAACTGCTCTGTACTGAACAAAAAAAATGGGACAAAACTAGCAAGGGACTATGTTAAAAATATTTTACCAGTCAAATATGCACAGAAGCATCTTTATCACCTCTCTTATCTAAAGAATCTGCCATGGTTAATCACCTGAATGTAAAACATTATCTTCACAAAATCAGGCCATTTTTTCTATCTTATCTGCTGCTTATCTACAGCTTCTACAGATGAAGCTTCATTCTGTGAATATCACGTCACTCTTCTTCCTTTCAAATGCACACACGTATTTAAAAAATAAATATTTACATGTTCCCCATTTCTCATCCTTGCTGGGTTAATATCACACTTTTAGTTAAAGCACTAAACAAATACAGGCCATTTTTCCCTGTCGAAGCACCCAGTACTTATCTTACTGGGAATCCTGAAATTTTCCCTTTTTACCTCTCTGGATTGCAGGAAATTTTGAAAGTGCTCAGGAATACAATAATTCTGTTCATTTAAGAAAGACAAAACACAGATGTACAGGAACAGCTTTGTCAAACTCAAATTCCAGGGTCTCTATCTGACCAGTCTAATACCAGGCCAGCAATAATGATTAGTATATATTTGCATCTAACTCAGGACTTTTGTGCTATAAGCAGTAAGAGAGAGAGATCACATCCCATTCCCTGAGTTCTGCATGCTACTGCCAACAGGTTTACTAAATCCAAAGTGAAAAAAAATTAGCTATTCCAGCTTTCAATGACTGTGACATTCCACATGCGTATTAAGAAAGGCCCGTATCAACTGGTTCACATTTTCACTGGTTTTCTGAAGTATTCCAAGGGAAGAATGATGAAGAGGTATTTTCTTTTTATTTAGAGTTACTCATATGTTCTTTTCTTTTTGCTGAGAATTTTCAAGTCAGGAAAACTTAAAGTATTTTCTCTGTCAGGAGTGTCACCACAGATGTTTCAGTTTTACAGAAGTGTTGTGACTAAGACCTCCCCTCTCCTTGCATTCCTTAGGTAATGGCTGGGTCTGAGTTCCATAAAAATCTGTTGGACAAGAACACTGAAATGTGTATTTTACTCTAAAAAATGAGAATAAAGTTATCATAAGTTATGCAAAAATCAAGGATAGATAGATGCTTGAAAGGTGTTTCAATCAGTGTTGGCAATACATTTTTTATTAGCACTCTGAGCCATATGGAATGTAAATTTTTGCAATCCTTTGTTCAAATTCTGAATCAGGTGAAGCTAATGTCTTAAATATTCATGCATTGAAGGTTTTATATAAGCTTAGAAGCCAAATTCATGCTGTATTGATACTTAAGCAGAACCTGTGCACATATATATGTGCAAAATCAAACAAAAAATATTTATTTTGGAAATAGAGTCTCTATTAACATAAGGGTGCCTCCATTTTATTCGGAAAATATATTCCTGAGTCCAAATCTTTATTGAAGATGATCTACCAAATGAAGCATCTTTTTATGAGCTTTGTTCACTAACTACATGTGCTCATGGCCATCTTAGCTATATCAGGCATAGAGCACTAGATGGTTCTTGTATCAGAGGTGAAAGGGAGGAGGAATCTAGGCTGAGCTATACCTGCAATCCTGACGCACTGTTCCTACAAAAGTACTGTGCACATCACTACCAAACCTAAAATAATCACCAGCACTGTTTAGTGAGGGTCCCCAGGAAATAGTTTTTCTATTTCAAGGTATTTTTCACAGGAAAATAGTGTAAGTGAAAGTCACAGATCATTCTATTTTGATACCAAGAAGGACTGTACTTTATGAGTCTCCTTAGACATGCAAGCCATTGCCATCTTTTTTGCTCAAATTACATGCAAAACATGACTAAGTGAGCAAGCTTTGAAATTTTCAAGTCCAAATGGGAGGCCTGAAAGCAGAATGGAAACTTTTCTGTGAACTTAACTGTTGTCAATAAGTGCTAATATAGTAAACTATTTAAACAGACTGAGGCATTTTTATTTAAACTTTCTGTTTTGCTGCTAACTCTTCATTCCATCCACTAATAAATTTCACATTTCTTTCTGTATTTCCTACTGTCATCTTCACTAAAGCTATGGTTATTTTTTTTCTCTGATAGTATTTATCAGGTTAGAAAAAGCTTTCAGGGACTGAAAATTTGTGTGCTTCTCAGTGAACAAGGACTCTAAGTGATCACTTTTTTATTTTTTAATGATTGAAGGAAAAGTAATGAAACTACTTTCTATTAAACAAGTGTTCACACATCTTTATGCAATGAACAATCCCTGTTCTTGTTTCCAGGCATTAGAACACACTGAGAGTATTCCCAAGTTTTACTTCATTGTCTGCTTGAAATTTGAATTTTAAAAATGTCTAACAGAAACTAATTCATCACCTCTTGAGAAGAACTGTTTGCAAAATAACACTTAAATTACATCAGACAACCAGCCTATCAACAGCTGGTTTCTGGCATTAATTTTGAAGCTAGTTAAATTATGCTGGCACGTTATGTTATGATCTCTGTGCAGACTGACTACATCCCCACAGCCATGTAGTCTTCACAGTCTTTTATGGTAAAGTCCAACTAGAAGCTTTCAATGCTTCTTTTTCTGCAAGGGAAATAAGGATTCTCAGGGCCAAAGGTGGGTCCTGCACTCAAGGAAACATTCACAACACAGATTTAACATTCTTGCAGTGCAAAGTTTTGCATTATAAAGAGAAATATAAAAAACTGGCATTAGCAAATATTAAGAATATCATCAAAGACTTCAAATTTACTGGAAGACAATTGCTTGAAAACATGGTTTTAATTCTGCATACATATTTTTATTCATTAAAATGAGCAACCAATAAAATCCCACACTATGGTGTCCCAGCCTCATAACACATTAATAAAGATTCTTAAAGGTTTTGGCAGGGGGCCAGCACAGTCCATTAACTCCTTGCAAGTTGTAAAAAGAAGTAAAGTCATTTTGGGCTGCCTTGTGGTTATGAATGAAACAGCAGGCAGTCTGTATGGAAACGTCACTTTGGATATGGCACTGGTAATGGATGCTTTGCTGTTCAATCAAAGCAGCATGGGGATAAGTTAATGCACTGAATCACAATCTAAATCCTGATGAACTGCAAAACTAATTTAGTTAAAAGTGGAAGGAAAATACCAAAAGGTTCCAAGTTGCAAAGCTCTGACTATTTTCCTAGGAGGCTACCACACTGTATGAGGGTAAACATGCCCACAATAAAACTAAAAATTTACAATGACTTATTATACAATTAGTTTTCAATTATTCTAGCAATTCTGTATGGCTGCTTAATAAGATCAATCACAGTTTGGGTATTACTATTAACAAACAACATAATCAAATAAACTACCATTTTGCCTTATCTTACCCTTTTCTCCCTGAAATGTACAAAACGTTTTAATTTTCTTGTTTTCTTCTTTTACACAAAGGAGCATAAATAACTTAAGCAATTGGTAACTAAGTGGCTGTCTTTAGCTCTGTCAAACAATTTGAATTAAAGTGCTATACTTTCCCCTTAAGCTTTATGCTACCATCTGTTCTCCCTTTTCATAACATTACAAGCATTCGGTTTTGGAGAAGGGATTTAGTGTTTTGCATCCTTTTTAGAGGAAAAGGCAAATCTGAATGGTGTTGAATATTCTGAGAGCCAACAAGATTTTCCAAGTAAGGGAACAAGTAGGCTGTAGGATTAGAGCATTTTCGTTAAGGTGTGGCCAATCTTTCTTCTTGCCTTATCGTTAAAACATCAACATGTACTTTTTGATTAAAAACATATTCTGAAAAAACATTATATTAAAGAGGTTTTTGTAAGGAACCATAAATGAAAAACAACTTGTGGAACAAAAGTCTCTGCACTTCTTAGCAAAACAACCAAAATGCCACAGACTATTCACTGACGCTGTAATAATAGTTTTGATGACTATTTCAAATTAAAAAATTGAAAGTTACATAAAATTTCCAGTGTGTAAAACTCCCTGAAGGATTTGGGAGGAACAACCAACTAATCAGCTGGAATGATATATTAATCCTTTATCTCTAACAGCCCCACTTCAAATATGGCTTAAATAAAACATGCAGAAGTTGTTTGTCTAGCACCTAGTGGGACTTTGCCACAGCACAAAACCACAAATTCTGTGGAAATTAGCAGTGTCTTCAGAGGACATCAAGTAGTGAAATAGATGGATTCTTGAAGACAAGGGGGAAACCCAAAAGATCTAACTACAAAAGCAGCTTACAAAATAAAATGACACAACTATGTCAAATTCCCTTTGATTGCCCTGCCACTGGGCACCAACCATTTCATCCATAAGCAGCAATGACATATTTCTTCATCAAAGACAGACTAACACTTGAATTTCAATACACAGGATAGTTTTCAAAAACTAATTTAGATGACTGGAAATATACCAAATCCATTTTAATGGTATGAAATGTATTTACTCAGAATCACACCTTTCTGACACAAAGTATATCAAGAAGCCTGGTTATCTAAAGATTTTCCGTTGGCTGGGGATGGAAAATAAGAGAAGACACAGCAATGTTAAAATGGCTAATAAATTCTGTTAAGATGTTTAGAACTTAACATTTGTTAATGAAACTAATCTGTGCAGTGAATGGCATCTCTCAGTGACTTTAAGGTAAACTAGGAATAGTTCTACAGACTTCATTTGAGCTAATGCAGATTTATGCAAAGATAATGCAGACAAATGCAAAGTTTGGCCCAGGAATTGCATTTCACACACAACTGAGATGTTTTTTATGACACATACGACTCACAGACACCACAGTTTACAAGCCTAACCTAATAAATCTGTATTGTTGAATACATATCTAACTTACAAGTAGTCGTACTAGAGCCCAACAGAATAATTTAAGCAGAAACTAAGATATTCCATCTGAGCTTTTCAAAAAATTAACTTCCATGCAGAAAAAAATCTGCCAGTCGTAACAATAGATCTGTCTACCTTGTCATTGTGAAAAACGATACTGTATGTGAGAGAAACATATAGTTTCTCTTTCATCAAGAATTTAAGCTGGGCATGATACATGTATCTAGGCTGAATTGGTTCAAGTCTTTGGGCTCTTAGGATAAAACATTCAAACTCTTATTTTCCTGCCAGCATCCACTGTAAGTGGGAGCAGAACATTGTGAAAGCTGTTTTTGAAAATCCTCCCTCCTTAGCTCCTGGAAAAGATTAGCTGATACCACAGATACGTTCATCTTCCCAAAAACACCATATTCCATTAGGATACACAACCCCAC
>VWZF01005106.1:165979-177869 GCA_013396755.1 Sclerurus mexicanus | reverse complement strand
AAGTGTATTGTGATTGAGAACTTTTATCCTTTTCCATATATATATATATTTCCTAATTAAAGTTTTGTTTCTTTTCTAAATTTAAAGAGAGAGGATTATTTTTTTTCCTGGTCAACATTGATATCTTAGTCCTCCTTTGAACTAAGACATACGCATAATAATATTCCCAATAAATCTACAGGTAACTTTCATTAAGAAGAATTGGAGAGACATAAGTAAATTGTGATAATCCCAGTATCAGCTAGTGTCTTCCTTTCTAGAGATGGAGTTGTTGTCTATGCCAAAACATATATGCCTCATGGGAAAAATTAGGTATCTCCCAATAAAACTAACTTTACAGTTCCTCTGACTTCCTCTTCCTCCTATCCCTTGCGAAAATTTTCTCTTTCATTAAAGTCTTCATCCAATATCCCTCTAATTTTTTTTTCTTCTAAACCCCCACACATCACCCCCTTTCAGAATCCAGTATTTTTGGTTAGGATTTTTACCCTTACTAGACAGCTTGGGTGCTGGATGCTTATTGCAGGACAGCTCCCTTCTAGCAAAAAAAAAAAAAAAAAGAACATTGTTTTAAGCTNAAAAAAAAAAAAAAAAAGTATGGGGAGGAGAAAAAACATGCTATGCAATACAACTGTATAGCCTTTGAGAATTCAGTGTTTGCTCAAAACAGAAAAGAAGTGCAGTCAAAAGATGTCACTAAATGTGGTTTAAAAAGAAAAACAAACCTAATAAATTTCTTCATGGAGTCTTTCACTTGGAAACACTGCAGAATGCACTGCAGATACAACTGCCTATCCCACTTAATCACACCTCCAAATGTTAACTCATGATTCCCAAGAGTGATCAGCACTACATAATTCTGATGAGGACTCAAAACTTTCACATTGCAAAATTATGAAATGTCAGACCTNCCCTCAACGCTGCCATAAGAAAAGATGCAAAAACATACTGTTCATAGATTGGTCTAGACAACTTCACACACACCAGCTGGCATTGTCATTATTCATAAATATGGTGTAAGAAATAACTGCTTCCCAGATTTTGATGAATCCTAAATACAAGTGCCCACACTCAACAGGCAAGTTGATGCTGGCTTATGTAACAGTTTGGGATTTAAGCCTGCTGAAAAAGTAGTGAGTCACTTAACTGGTGACTCAGCAATTTTACTATATGATTTCCGCACAAGTTGTAGGGTAATTGGACCTGAAAACAAAGGTGGCCTGTTACAGGAAGTGATATTTGCACTTGCTACTGGTTACAGCAATTAAGCACAAAGAGCCTGGAGAAAAGTCAGTAGTGGAATGCAGTTGGTTTTATTTGATATTTCACTCTGTAAAGTGCTTCATGACTCTAGGATGTATACTACACACACCCAAAGGAATTAACTTCCTATACACTCTATTCTCAAAGAGTTCTTGTAGAAGCAGCAAGTCATGTTTCTTGGAAGAATAAAATTAGGCAACTTTGGACAATATTATGACTGCAGCTGGAATTGGACCCTGCAATGGCAAGTGTATTTTACATCTGAACTAAATTTTAGTTTAGGAACATTTCCTCTTCTATTGTTTTCTCTCAATAGGAAAGGGAAAGCTCCAAAAGTAATTTTAAATTCTACTTATTTTGGTTAACAAGATTGCTTTTCTTCTTTTTCGCCTCAAGCACATCTTTGTTTTTGAAAGCATTCCATCTGCCATCTAAATCTTTCAAAGAGGCTAAAAAGTGCTTGTGGTTTGGCTCTCACTGTAACTTCTAGTGGATAGCTTCTGGAAGAACTAATTTATTTAGAATCTTTCATCATTATTATAATTAATATACAATGGCAGGTTTCTTAGAAATTAGTTTTGCTATGGTTCAATCCTATTGGATACAATGTGGAGGAAAAAGTCTTGTTTAATAGATTTTTCAACTGCTTTTGGGGAAGGCAGGGGAGAAATTTGGCATGGTTAACTTTCAGTACCCTACTTCAAGAACAGAATGCTATCTTTCTGCAAATTTTGATTTTGAAATGCAGAGGTTTTATATACTAAAGAGTTTTGAAATATTACCTGTGTGATTCCATTTTAAGTCCCATATGTAGACCCTGTAAAGTAGCTGAGCAACAGTGGTTCATCTTACTCTGAAAACCTATTTCCTGAATTTTCAGGTAGATTTAGCCTGCCCATCGTCTGGTACCAGAGCAGGGCTCTGAAAACCATTCTCCACTGAACTGTCTGCATTTCCAAAGTTTTACTGTTGAAACCAATAGTCAGTTTTGAAAATCTCACCTGAGCCTAATTCTACTCTATTCATCACTTTTTGCTCCTGGTGACACCACTATACCAGGACACCAAGACACTTATTTGACCTTCCTTCACTTTGCTTATGCTAAACACAGAATTTGAGTGGATTACAATGGTAAGATAAAACACTTCCTGAAGATGTATCTCAGGCAATGACCTCATAGATGGAACTTGGATGTCACAGAATTTATGATATGTGATGGTGCACTACTTATGAACATAGTTCAGCCCTCGCATCTTCCTTTCAGTGTATTGGACCTTCAGCCTTTTTCTCCTTCCCTCATTTTACTTCCTGTGTTTTCCCTTTTAAAGCTGCAAATTCATCAATGTGTATAGCAGCCCACTAAAGGTTGGTACCAAACACAGGTGGCAGTGATCCCACAGTGGTCCTTCCAAAGGAAAAGGTCATTTAAAATGTTGAAAAGACATAGAGGATATCTTAGCTGTATTTTCATTTTGAGTGAAATTCACTCTGGAACACAGTACACTGAAATTTTTTCAGCTTCCCTGCTAACTCAGGAAAGCTCCAAAAACAAGAAAAAACAACTGGTTTGTGAGCTCTTCATCTTCCAACTTAAGGAACAGGAAGAGAATATGGTTTTTACATAGGAGGCAAGACTGGAAGACACACCCAAGGTCTGGCACAAAATAATCTCACACTTGTCAATTATCACTCTCAGCCAATGTCAGCCTCCGTGCTCTAGTTATAGTTCAGGATAAAACTTTTTAGAGAAAATGTGGTCTGACCACAGGCTTTTCCTTATGCAGAAGGAGTCTTTATCCTGGCTGAGATTGTAAACAAGTCATACAGAGCCCCCTGTAATGGCTCTCCACCCTCTGTAATACAAGCAGTACCAAAACCTTGTCAACTGTTGTGACTTAAAAGAAACTACTTTGTTTGAATGCAGTACAGAAGGAAGATCAACCCTCTCTGAATAAAACCCTGTGTTTATGAAGCTCTTGGCAGTAGATCTGTTATCACAAACTATTTTGATTGCATGTGAAAGAAAAGCCCTACATGAAAATTATTTATTCTTTATCTATTGTGCAATGGAGAGATTAACTCCCGTAACAGTTGGTTCTAGTTTTGTAGGTGTCATCCTACTTTCATTGTCTTATTTTTACTAATGAGAGGTTTATAGCATGTTTTAACTTAAGAATGATTGCTGGTGGTGAAATGCAGTAATTATATGCCTTATGACAATACATAGAGCTGCAGACTAGGGAATGTGCATAAAATGCCAACTTAATCTTCCTCATATAAAAAGAAATATTTTACAAGCTGACAGATCTTCAGCTTTGAGTAACAAAGCCTCCTTCTTTTCCTTCATAAAAAAATAATGGGTTAACAAAAGCAGGAACTAAAATATGTCTTCTTTCTCTGATTCACAAAACATAGGACTTCAGGAATTTGAAATGCTATGATCTGAGAAGTTATATGAAGCAAAAGAAGTCTCCTCTGATAATAACAAAACAGTCAAATTTGAAAATGAGTTCATAAGCAGTTCATACTTAAGGCCTTTGAGTCACAGAATCACAGAACCACAGAATATACCTAGTTGGATCATATTAATTTAATTTAGAAGCAAAACAGATATTCTAGGTAAAGGGCAAAAGGCATTATAGGCATAGAAATTAAACTAACATTGCGTTCTGTTTAAAAAAGATAAAAAAGGAGGAGGGAGAAAGAGAAAAGAAGGAGCAGCAACACGTAGTGTGCAAGTCAATAGTGTTTTTACTGTTTCTGCATGACTGCATTTTCTCATGCAAGAGGTACTTCTGTACTACAATGAGACTATGGTAAACCATCTGTTTAAGGATCCATCAGCACTGAATGTTCAGTTCAACATAAATTGGTCACTTGTTCAACTTTGCATTTACCATTGTCCCTCAAAACCACTCAATACCAGCTTTTAAATTCTGTGGATAAAGAGAAAATGTATTTGCTGCATGGTCTTAGAATAACAGTGATGTAGCTATAAATTTTAATGTAAATTACAGTCAATATGAAAGTTTTAGATCCAGAAACTGTGCTGCAGCTGTGGAATTGAAAGGCCAGTTGATGACTGTCAACAGGAATTTGAAGGATTCAAATAGTAAAAACTTGAGGCATATCATAAAATACAGTGTAAGCAAGCTGAGTTAAAAAAAAAAAATCAAAACCTGAATATTTAGTCTAAATTTCAGGAAAATCTTTGCATTCATGAGACATTTACCATTGTTCACCATTTCCCAAAGGAGTGATGTAACACTCCCTTTGCCAAACCACAGTAGGTTTGTGGAAGTAGGTGTGTTTGAGATGCATGTTTTAGTGAGACATCTGATGAGAAGAGAGTTACATACGGAAGGTGTTGGATTACAATCCCAAGGATTAGAACATGTACATAATGCTTCTTTTACGTCTCTAAAATTTATTACATAAAAAGCACAATGTCCTCCAATAAAATGTGTATACAAATACAAATGATGTGTTACTTTGTAATACATACATCACTGCATCAAATAACATGCAGCACATTTTTGTCTAAAGGCTTAAAAAGCAGCCCAAAAAGGGGTAAATCTTACAGATTTTACTGTTGATGTCTTACTAAAATGCATCTTGCCTTTCTGCTTTAAACTTTCTCAGCTTATCCTTTTCCATTAAACTTTACCTGTGAGTAGCAGAGCGCAAGCTCTGAAAGAGCACAACACAATTGCAAAGTTTCCTGTAGCCCAGTGAAAGCTCTTATTCAGCAAACTAAACTACTTGCTCACTAAAGACAAAGTATGCAAGCTCCTGCTTAAAAGGCAAAACAAAACCACTAATTGCCTGAGCTTAGAAAGCTACTTCCCCTATGGGCAGGTTATTCTCTAACTGTCAATTAATGTGTTTCTTGCACATTCCACTGGCTGCTATCAAACACGGAGTGCTGCACCAAGAGCTAAGTACGTGATCCTGGACCACTGATCCCATCTGATGTGATAAAATTCCTGTGGTTATAGCACATCTCTATCTTAGCATTTTACATACTTCCACACAGATTTTGTGGCCTTTTTTTAAGGACTGCTCTGATTACATACCATTCCTCCCTGCCCAGGGCAATAAAGCAGGTGTTTATGTTTATAAAGCAGTTTCTATGACCTCTGAGAATGTAACTCAGGATGCTCTGTAGAGAGAATGCCTTCCTGAAATGGTGACTATTCATGATCTGTCAGCAGAGTCTGCCTCCTTCATCAGATAAATGTGCCAAGGAAAGGGGCGCCAAAGTGAAAGCAGCTAAAGAACGCAGCATCCTGTACCCAAAAAATTGTTTTATCTGTTTCAGATACACTGTACGCTTGCTTATTAGTTGACTCCCACAGACTGAAGCATTCACATGGGGAAAGTATTTCTCAGCTTATCAGAAATGCAAGGGAAAGAGAAAATCCTCAATTATGAACTTTTATTAAATCATTATCCTTTTGGAAATAAAAGTTCTAAAGATGCATGTTGGCACTGCTCCTCTGTATGAGTAGGTATATCAAAAACCAGACTCCAAGCAAGGAGTTAATAAGCTGAGGCCCAAATACTCCTGCCCACAAGCCAGTATAATAAAATCTGAGAGACAGAGCTGACAGTAGTTCTATCTCATAAATTCACCAAGCCTGTCATAAGACAGATGACTAGCCATGATTACCAAATGCACCAGTGTTTTTGTTTGCATCTGACCTCACTGAATGATGCTGACACTGAGCAGAGTGTTTATTTAGCAAGACAGGCTAGGCACAAGTTCCTAGAACTACTACCTCTTCCTTGTTCTCACTGTTTGCTACACCCTCTCCTGGCATCAAGCCTTGAAATAGTCCATAAACTCCTTAGGGCAGATATTATGTCTCTGTTGGTTTTGCACAGTGCCCAGTGTGATTAAATTTTGATCTCAACTGTCATTTCTAGAGCTTTTTCAAGTATAGAGGAAGTAGTGTGGCTAAGGAGCAGCTCTGGGAGACTGCATTGTTTTTGTCAAATGTCATCAATATTTTTTTCACAATTTTTTTGACCCCAGACTTTTACTTCATGTGATGAAAAATTGCAATTGAAACTAATAAAAACATTTTAAAATCCTTATTAAATATTCAAGAGAAATCAGAGGTGCATTGTCCTCATGCTTTTGCTGCTCTCATACCCTTGCAGACATTTCCTATCTACATAGCTCCTTTAGCAGAGATGGAAATATCATATTCCTACTTGTTCCACTGATTTAAGTGTTCCTTGCTGGGGGGAAAAACAAACAAACATACAAACAAAAAGACAAAAAAACCCCACCAAACTAGCCTTTTTTAATAACTTCAAATCGTCTTGCACAAGATGAAAAATTCTTGACCAGGTAACAAAGCCCAGGGTCTTTCACCTGACAGTACTATATTTACCTTATTTTCTAAATTATCCAAACAATCAAAATAACATTCAGCAAGTTGCATTTAGTATATATATCTGATTGTTCAATCTCAGTTCCCCAGAATTTACTTTCTGAGGAATGTATCAACTAGACGAAGGCAGAGAGACTCTTAGCATGGCTGCGTCAAGCACTTCTGCTGTCTTTTATGATTAACAATGAATTGGATTATTCCTAGGCATCCCAGGGATAATTGCTCAACTTTAAAGTCAGAGCCTCCCCGTCACAGAAGGCTGTAAGAGCTCCACATCTCTTGCTGTTTTTATTTCAGATTGCATGGCTGCAGACTAACAGTATGCTTGTGTTTCATTGTAAAGGATGTGCTCCCAACTGCAACAGAAATATTTTTTCTTAGCATTCAAGTTCACAAACACTAACTAATAAAATTTTAAAAGCAAAGGAAATATCAACAGAACAATTGAGGCTACCATAAGCATTTCAACAGAAACACAGAGATGCAGTATGGGAATTCTGCAGTTGTTATAGTGAAACATCAGACAGTTGCAGGTTGTCACCTTGCATGGCAAGTCTTATGATTTAAGCATGGACACTTAAATGTATTATGGTTTGGATTTTGGATGGGGTTCAAAAAATCAGATCTACAGAGAACAAGTAGGTGGTTTGCTGGAAGAAAGAGGCAATTGTTTGACTTGATGCCAAGGACAATCAAGGAGAATCCGCAGGGCAGAATGCCATTTCAGGACTACATTGCAAGAATAAGGGCCTTCAAAATATGGATTCCCATGAAATTTAACACACACTGGGATGCTCTCTCAAAAATCTCTTTCATTTGGATAAGACCTAAAATGTAATAAAAAAGTATGCTCTTGAGGAATTAGGTTTGTTAAATTTCATATCATAGTCTGCTTCCATGCATTTTGTGTAGTTCTTTATTTTCCATCCGGTATGTGTAGCACAGTGTGAGGTGTTGAAAAAAGTCATCTCCCATTCTCCAGCTCAGTGACAGACAACATTGATGGTTCATGCTACTTTTGATTCATTGCAAACTCTCTGTTGATATCAATGTATATTGTGCCACAAAACAAAAATGTTGTAGATTAATTGAATTTCAGTGATGGGAAGAGATGGAGACCTGTTTGGTAGAGCTTCTTTTTTGTCACACATAGAAGACTGTTTTGTTCAACATTATTAGCTGGTCATACAAGGACTCAAAGTTCTTGTATGACCTAAGTTAGTTTTCCAATTACACTAAATTGGGAGGAGCTGTTGACTCCCTTGAAGGCAGAGNCTCTGTGGTCACCAGTGACAGGATTGAAGGAAACAGCATGAAGCTCTGTCAAGGGAGGTCTAGGTTGGATATTAATAAAAAGGTGATTGGGCACTGAAACAAGTTCCGCAGGGAAGTGGTCACAGCACCAAGCCTGACAGAGTTCAAGAAGTGTTTGTACAATATTCTCAGGGACATGGTGTGATTCTTGGAGTTGTTTTGTGTAGGGACAGGACTTGGTCTCAAGGATTGCTGTGGGTCCCTTTCAACTCAAGATATTCCATGTTTTTTCTCTATTTCTGATTTTGCATCTAATGCTTCTGCTGTTGCCTCTGTGATCTGTGAGAGATGTACTCTTAAAATTCACTTTGAAGGACTTATTGGTAACCTTTAATGATTGAGACAGGGGTTAGAATTGATCATTTGCTGTCTGAAAGATACTTACCTTCCTCATTAGCATAAAACCATGAGATACAGAAAATGCACCAGTCCACAGGGATTGCAGTGGGAACATGATATAAAATAATCTATGTTCATCTCTGTAAGTCATGGGATAAGTGTTTTTCTTGAAAACATCATTCATGTTATATTATTAGTTTTTGATATGCTGGAGAACCCATATGATGCACATTTCTCTGTTACTGCTAAATCCCACAAAAATTTTTGGACTCTATTTAATGAATGAGGATATATTTTCATATAGTGTCATTGTTTTACTGCTTCCCATGTTTATTTGGACAGATTCATAGCACTGGGTAGGAAATGTATTGGTTGGCAACTTCAGTTTTGGAAGAGAAAGTAAACACATGGTGATTAGCAAACAGTGAATGCCACTGTGTTTAATTTTGGCTTAACAAAAACTAAAAACACACATAGACAAACACATGAACCAGGAACCCTCTTCTATTTTGTTTCAAGCAAGAGCATTTGTCCGTATATCATTTCCTAACCCTTCTGTGGAGAGTTTCCAGGATTGTAGTTTTTTGCCTTTTCTTCAAATGTGTTCACTAATACTAACTGCAGATGTCATTAAGACACTACATAAGAAAAGAATGGTAGGCGACCAATAAACAAATTGCCTCGGAGATGTAGTTGAAATCACTAAACCATGCAGATTAAACACAGTTCAAAAAAACAAATAAAAAATCATGTCAAGTGTTGTTAAATGAAAGGTCATAAGAGTCAGTTATAGAAGAGCTCAGAAAAATATATGGGAAAGCATCTCAATTAATTCCAAGGCTAAAGATAAATATACAGCAACCACCTTTCTTTTAGTATTCCCATTGTATCTTTTAGTTCTTCACTGATTACCTATTCTGAGAGCTGGGGTGTTTTAAGGCATTCATTCTCAGTTCCTGCAATTGAATTGTCTTTTCTGAGATTATGATATGCAAATTTAAGTGGAGTTAAGTGGTCAAAGCAGAAAAATAGGAGCACCAAGTCATACAACCTATTTTCAGTGCAGCCACTGAATCCGTAGCATCACTTCAGGCCAGAAAATACTCTTTTTCGGTGTTTAGTTTCATCTTATTGCTACAATCTTCCTCAGATTCAAAGAAGAGTTGATAATATTTTATGTACACCTGTAAAATAGTCTCATAAAGTTATAGTGCAAGTAGACAGTGCTCTTACAATTCATTATTTCATCTCCCTTGCCACACTTTTCTAACCACTTGACAAGTATTTTTCTGGAGTCAATAACCTCAGAGCCACAGGTGCCTATGAAGCATACAGGAACACACAGCAAAGCCTTTTACACCCTTGCCACATGCAATGCACAAAGTAATTGCTGAGCAACATTCCGTACTCCATAAAGATGAAAAGCATTTCCTTCCACCAAGCCCTGCAGTTGAGGGCCGCATCCGCCAGACCCACTTGGTTGATTTCAAACAAAGGTAGGAAATGGCTGTATCCTAATGTTTCATTGTAGTCTCATGAGTCAGTGCTTTGGAACTCATATTTATTCTTCACTCTTTTGCCAAAGAAGGAAAAAAAAAAAAAAACACAAACCAACAAATTTAAAAAAAAAAAAAATAGCAGATAAACACAAACATGCCAGGCTGTTCAGATAAATGCTCTGTTCAAGAGAGATCTCCTGTTCCTTAAGTTTTCATTTCCTAATCTCAGCTCTGCAACAACATCTACTCAGAAGCAGAAATTCACTTGTGGTGAATAGTTTTACTAATGCTATGATGGCCCAGCACTGAACTGACCTGTCAAAGACATACTGGGGAGAAAGAAAGTGAGAAGGTGTGCAGGCTGAGAAGGTGATCTAGTTACCCTTGTGAGTGGAAAACAACTCTTAGAAAAATAGGGAGGTTATTCACAATAGTAACTAAGGTAGCCAAGCCACAAGAAGTATATTTTCACTTATCAGTGTATTTTTTTCAGGGTTAACAGATACCTTTTACAAATAGCATAAGCATGAAGAAACAATGGAAGTGTTGCCAAAACCACATCACACAGCATTGACCCTGCTATTCTTACTAGCCTACAAAACTGTTTATGATATGGACGATCAGATTAACATTACAAGAGCTGTGCTATTGCGTGCTGATACAGTAAGCTACTGGACAAACATCATAACACTTAAAAACTGCTACCAAAAAAAAAGAAAAAAGAAAAAAAAAGTATTGAAAAGTTTGCTATTGTTTTGCATCACTAGAAATCGTTTTATCCACCATAGATATACAGATGCCTCTGAGGTGAATAGTGGCAAAGGCTTAGCACTGAAGTTAAAAATACTCAGTATTTCAGAAGCTCAGTGTCTCAAGAATGACTGAAGCTGGAGTATGACAAACCTCTGCAAAACATTACAATTAAGATAATCTTACCTTCTCAAAGGTATCTGCGGTGACTGCAAAATCACGCACAATCATTGCATACCACCATAAGATACAGGATAGCTAACTCATTCAGGCAGGGGCAACTTTATAGTTCAAATGGAGGCCCCACATCCATTACAAGATCCATTAAAGAGCAATGTTAAAAACTAAAAAGGGAAAAGACTACATAAGGAAAATAATAGCTGAGCTAAAATGCATTATACCCTCTTTAACATTATTGAAAAATATTACTGTATATTTTACAACTTTAGAAATTATGTTGTAGCATAGACTCAATGGTGTTTTATGTGACCATTTCCAAATGTAAATTCTTCTTTTGACAAGACAAAATTTCAGCCTATAAATGTATGAACAGTTTGTGGATTGAAATAGTGTTCTTCTGAGATTACAATAATGTTACTAAATTTTAAAATCATCAGGTTTTCCTTTTTACAAAAAAGAAGACTCAGGTTCTCCCTATACAAAGCAGAAGATTAAAGTCTTGTTTTTCTTAGAAAATCTTGATCTAACTATTGTTAAGGTACATCATTACATATACTAAAGCTATAGATAATTGTGTTCTTGCTCATTTAAAAGATACAAAAATGCCTCACTGTTTTTGTTTTTCTTTTTGTTTGTTTGGTTTGGTTTTTTGGTTGGTTGGTCAGTTGGTTTTTGGGTTGGTTTTTTTTATTGGTGGGTTGGTTTTGGGGGTTTTTTTTGGGGGTTGGTGTTTTTTTTGCTAACATCCACCAATAAAATGTCATTCAAGTCTTTATCATAGTGTAGGGAGTCAAACTGAATGTATTATCAAAACTGTGTATGGAGTGTATACCATCACATAAAAAGGAGTAAACTGCAAGAAACTGCCTCATACTTTGCCAACATATCAATAGCCAGAACTGTTTACAGAGGTAAAAAACTATGGAGAGCACAGTTTATAAAACAAAAAAAGGAAATGTACTCTATATAACAGGAAAGTTAAAAGCAAAACACAGTAACAGCACTATCTTGTTAGAAACACTCAGCAGTGTTTCCAAAGCACCCACAGTCAAAGGCATGATGCAGTATGTGCTGTGTTCCAGTCAGAAGTAATCCCAAACTCCAAACCTCTCTAGTCATCATCACCACCTCATTTGGCAGTGG
>VWZF01005106.1:110488-160846 GCA_013396755.1 Sclerurus mexicanus | reverse complement strand
CCTCAGTAACTCCACTAAAGAGCACTAGTGGCAGGCTGCCCATCATTCTCTTAGACAGAGCTTGTCAGAGAAAGTAGGGCAGCTTGTCCAGCCCAGCAGTCAACTGATTACTAGCAAGCTCAATGGGGCGGCTGGCCAACCCCTGAGACTGCTGCCAGCCCCTTGGGTATTCAAAGGCCAGGATCCAGTGTGGCTTACTTTGCCAGAATCACATGTCAGTGCTGTTTTCTTAGACCAGAATAACCAGTCATTCAGGTTGCAGCAAATGGCATGCAAACAAATGTCATCAGCTCCCCAAGGTTTGTGCCTGCATTAACTTCCATGCGTTACAGGCACAGGACAGCACACCTCATCCTGCAACATACTTCTGTGATTTGAATAGGCACAGAACAGTGTCCACTCAGGTCTCCAGCTGTAGCTACATTAAAAAAAAAAACTGCTAAAGCAATTGCACTGACCAAATTCAACTTCAGAAACTATGCTTCTAAGTTTTTGTAAACAGATGACACCAGATCTTGTGGTCCGGTACAGCTGAACAGAAATCAGGTAGATATTTACATGTATGGAATGGAAATGAAACTCTTAAAATATGTTAGAAGAAAATCTATATTCATTTAATATCTAAGCAAATTCAAAATTGAAAAGAAGTAACGGAACTGATTGGTAAGTAATATGTTTTTCAAAAGATTTCTCTCCCTGCAAATTTCACCCAACCCAATACACAGACTTGTTCATTTTTATCTGATATACTCAACACCATAAATCATATTGTAGATGTCCAAATCATTTGGAAAGATAATAGAAAAAAAGAATTAGATTTCTTTTCCTCTTTAAAAGTTTGCAAGTTTGTCAACAACATTTCCCTCACAAAGCAGCTGCACTGATGCAGTTAGTGCTCTGAACTCAGTGTGAATTTGGCTAATTGGAGAAAAAAAAGGCAACCCTTTTTCATGCAGTTTTTTGGGAGGGTGAGTGGTTTGCAGGTTGCATTTCCTGTATCAGTGTGTGAAGTCAATAGGGAAACATGAGGGAAATATCCCAAAGGTATTAAGGGGTGCTGCACCTGGGCTGGGGTAACTGCCAGTATCAACACAGGCTGGGGGATGAACAGATCGAGAGCAGCCCTACCAAGAAGGACTTGGGGTGCTGATGGATGAGAGGCTGGACATGAGGCAGCATTGTGTACTCACAGCTCAAAAATTCAACTGCATCCTGGGCTACATCAAAGTAGTGTAGCCAGCAGGTCAAGGGAGGTGATACTGCCCCTCTGCTCTGCTCTGGTGAGACCCCACCTGCAGTGCTGCATCCTGCTGTGGGGTCTCCAGCACAGGAAGGACACAGACCTGTAGGAGTGACTCCAGGAGAGGGTCAGCAAGTTGATCAGAGGGAGGGAGCACCTCTCCTGTGAGGAAAGGCTGAGAGAATTGGGATTGTTCAGCTTGGGAAACAAGGCTTCAGGGAGACCTCATTGTGGCCTTCCAGTGCCTGAAAGGAACCTACAGGAAAGATGGGGCAAGACTATTTACCAAAGCATGTAGTGACGGGACAAGGGAAAATGGGTTCAAATGGAAAGAAAGTAGGTTTAAATTAGATATTAAAAAAAAATCTTTACTGTGAGGGTGGTGAGGCACTGGAACTGATTGCCCAGGGAAGCTGTGGATGCCCGATCCCTGGAGGTGTTCAAGGCCAGGTTAGATGGGACTGAGCAACCTGGCCGTGGCAGGTGGATGGAATTAGATGATCTTCAAGGTCCACTTCCAACCATTCTATGATTCTATATTTAAGAAAGTCCTCTGGACCTCATGGAGAATAACCAGAAAAAAAGAAAACATGTGGAAAAAAAAAAGTGATGAAGCTAACACTCTCCTGCACTTTCACTTGCAAAGGTCCATTGTTTCACATAAAACTGCAGGGCAGGGCAGATATTTTTATGACAAAAGGAACATATAGAGAAATGGTTGACTGAACAGTCAGTCTTCAGGTACTAGAGTAATTTTCAAAGTCAAATTCTACTGCTTTTGACCACCGTTAGGTAGTATCTCTGTATCAGATTCCAAAGAAGCAGTGATGCAAGATACAAACTAACATGACTGTTGTAGAAAAATTGGCTTTAAACACTGAGCTAAAGCCTCAGGCCTAACACAGCTGCCCAGAATAGTTTAGAAAGCCAGGAATTCTCACAACACAGACACAGAGTTGGGACCAAAAAAAAAAAACCTCTGGCTGACAAAGTAAGCATGTCATGATGGCCTTGTGACAAAAGCAGATGGGGATTGAAATGCACGCCCAAACCCTTTTGGCTCAAATGTCTGTCTCTGGAGATGTGTGCCAGTATCTGCCTGCAAAAATGCAGGGACTCTTTTTAATTTGGAGGACTGCTGCTTGTTTCCAAAGTGAATCCAACAGTCAGTAACATCTAGGCTTTTGACTTATCCTTGTTCACCCTAGTATCTAACTTTCTTGTGGAATTATGAATTAGAGTTAAATCATACTTAACTTTAAACCTCAGGCAATTATCAGCAGAAGCATGACACTCTGAAATAACAACAGGTGTGTGTTTCTCACATTTCTTTGGCATCAGCAACATCCTCCTCCCCTCCAGCATTTGAGACTTTTGACAAGTGGCCCTTCTGTCTTGTCCCTAGTCTAAACGGAAAGGGTATAAGATTGCACCTATGACTACCATTACTATTAACTTGAAAGCAGCTATGACTGTAAAATGAAAATAATCTGTCAAATTAGAGAAGTTAAAAAAGCAGTGATCCAATAATAATAAGAAGAGGTAAAAAATACCACTTGGTTAATTTTCTAGACAGAAGAACAAAAGTAACACATGGTTTATTTGATTGGGGAGGGAGGAGGGTCATATTTTTTGTTATTCAGGTTCAGTACCCTTCCACCTGGTGGCAATTATGCTTGTAGTATAATGTTCTTCTAAATCCTAGAATAGAGGTATACCTATCACATAGCATCAGAGACCAACTTACAGTGCATGCTTTTCAGAGTAATGTCACTTATTCTTAGGAAAAACACAATACAACAGCTACACTATACACAAACTAAGTAAAACCATTATTCATGGTAAATTCAAGCACCTTGGTTAAATCTTTTGGAGATCTAAATATTCAGGATTCAAAGCATGGAGCTGGCATTCAAGATGTCAGCTTTCTTTCAAAATCCACCTAAGCTAATTGTTGTGCCTTAATTTACCTCCTGAGCCTAATAAAAATACAAGGCAGTTAAATTCATTTACTGAAAAATGTACATTTTTAATGAAACGTGATCTTCACTGCCACTAACAATGAGTTCTATGACTTCATTTGGTCCCATATGTTATGAAATCTCTCGACACTGTATATAATCTGTCATTTTGATGTGTCACTCTTACTACTTATATCCACTTCTCTCAGTCCCAAAGATGAGATGAATTTAATAAGTAGTATAATACTAAGCATCAATTTCCTATTTCAAGGTCACTCTAGTTTGGGTTTCTCAAGTTACTCAGTCCTAATAGAATAGTGTTCAAGATGCGCATTTCAAACACAGACTGTCTTTTACTAAATACTCTCTTATTCTCAGCTTTTGAGTACTACAAACTACAATATATGTCACATGACATAACATGATTCACTTTTCTCTTTATCAGCAGGGCCTTTTTTTCTCCCAAATTCAAAACTTAACTTTGTTAAATTGAACTTAATATTAAGAAACAGGGTGGGGGAAGCATGGTTTTATATTCTGTTTAAAACACAGACCTACAAAATGGCTTTACACTTACAACTTGCTGTAATGTATTTTACTTTCCCTGAGTGCATATGTCAAGGATTAAGCTGTAGTGAAATATCAGTCAAATGCCCCATTTATTCAAGCACGTCAGAAAACCTGAGACATTCCTGCAACACAAAAATCCAAAAATAGGGATGGAAAAGTTATGGGTGAAAGGCTGTCTGAAACCTCTACACAGTGGTCACAAATCACAGGAATGGAGTTCATAGCAAGTTTTCATACTTCCACAGAAAAGTGGACTTTTCTTGGACTGGTCTGTCTCTAAAGAAAGGTTAAAAAATGAGGAGAATTTCATCTTAATGAAGAAACAGTCAGATCTGACTGAAATAATCCTGCCCATTAAACACCCTGGCCTTTGGTGTTTCAGTAAGTCAAACAGCATCCTTGGGGGCAAGTCCTCATGCCCCTCACAAGGTTGACCCAGAGTCCTATGGCCAGTTTGTCCTGTGACACAGGGACACAGAACAAAGCATGAGGCACTTGGACACTGTATGTAAGCCATTGCATTCTGAGGAGTGGGGAGACCCAGCAGTTCTCAGCAAGTTCTCAGCAACCACTGAGAAGCACAGCACGTAGCAGAAACAGAGCAGTGATTCCTGCCTGTGCCTTGAAGAAATGACTTGATAATTTTTTCAAGAGTTCCATGGCAGGCTTTCACACAACTGCATGAATAACATGCCCAGAAGAGGCAGACAGCTGAACTGCCTTAGAGCTCTGCATTTTTTAACAATTTTTCCTTTTTAAGTCTCCTGTGAATTGTTTGGAAACCTGATGGAGAACAGAACTTTTGGTCAGGAGTGAGGAGAGTGGTATAACTTCACACTACAAACTTCATCTTACTGAGGCAACAAAAAAAAAAAGACAAAGCTGAAGAGAAGACTGGTCTCTTGAAATTCTTCTTTGAAAGTAACTGGATACCAGGCATATTAAATTACAGTCTTTAATGAGACAATTTAGTTAGAGCCTCTCAAGTTCACAATTTTTCTATTTTTCTATACACTGCTGGGATGAAGCACCTGCCTCTACAGGAGTTATGCTTCCTTCCAGTCCTTTCCTTCCCTCCCCATACACATACCACCACAAATCTGAAGGGACATTTCAATCACCACATTGATAAAGGAGATCATTTTGGCATACAGGTGAGCTCCTAGCAGATTAAAGATATTTACTTTCTTCCTGATGGATCATTCCCAGAGATACCAGCACAACACAGCCTACGCAATTAGTTTTCACAGGTGGCTGTTTTGCCTCCAGTAAAACTGCTTTCTTTCTCCTCCTGCAAGTCATAGCAGAGCAAATGTATATAAAAACATTTCAGATATGAAATAAACACTTTCATAAAAGCAGCTGTGATGCAATGCATCATTTCTGTCTGACCTGAGTTATGGAATGAACTTTCGTTGCCAGAATCAAAGACGGTAAGGAGAGAGTGGAGGAAGGGGGCCAGGACAGGGCTGGAGGAAGCTCAGGGCTCAGAATATCACAGTGTAAAATGACCTCGAACACTTAAAGGGTAAATGCCTGTTTGGTGTAAGTACACACTCTCTGTGTACTCTGCTATACAACCTGTGCAAACAGGCTCATGCTGCTATGCAAGACAAACCAAGATGGTTGTCTGTAACCAAGAGTTATGGAAAGACAAGCCTCTCACATATGTGCCACAGTCAGCAACTGATTTCCCCAAGCATAGTAAAAAGCACATCTGAAACTGATTTTATCCTCACACCTTTTAACTAGTCACTGTCTAGGTAAGTATAAAAGAAAAACTCTTTTTAAAACTGCTCTCTGCCATTTTCAAGAACTATACTTTCAAGATACTAATATGTCAATGTGGAAATCTCAGACAAAACATCCATTAAAGATGTTTCTATGTCAGAGGTCTCAAACTGTTACACAGTAGGGGTTCAAACATAATTTTTTGCCAAGTTGTTTCAGGACTACTGCATAGAGGAATTTGGCTATATTTTTTGAACATCTGCCAAGCTTATTTGAAAAAGATATTTTTTTTTAATGTTAGAAGAAAACTTAGGAAAAAATCTTATTTTTTTTAAGTATTTCTTTCTTTACATGCTAATTTTCAAGGAATCTCCAAAGATATTTGAATATTCAGGCTCCGAAACTGATGTGGATTTTTTTCAACACTTTCAGCAATCTAACCATGATAGATCATGCCTCACTTTTAATTGGTACCACTAAACTATTCACAAGCCCCTTGTGAACTGGTGTGTGACACAAGGTGCCAGTTGAGCAAGAAAACTCTCCTTAAATTTTTTTTTCAGCATTTTGCTTTTTCTTTCAAAAATGCAATGCATAAAGCAATGTTTTAACGCCAGGAGAAAAAAAAAATAAAAAGAAAGGGGGGGGATGTCTTTGACAACTCTTTTACCTTATTGAGTTTTTGAACAATTATCATTTTTATCCAGGTAATTTTGTGCACAATAACACAGCAAGAGGGCATTATTACTAGAGGCTTCAATCTTATTTAGGGCAGAAGCTTTTTAGCCTTTTCAGAAACACAAAGAAAAGAGGACCTTTGATTATAATTGTGATGATCTTTCACGTAAAAGTTTTAGTCTGGTAGTGATTTATAGGTAGGCACGTACATCACAGCAGCTTCATCCTCAAATTCAATGCAGCAAACATAGGCAGCAGGAGTCTACAGCTCTCCTAAGAAACATCATTACTGACTAGCAATACCAGTTTAATCAATTAGACTGTAGTTCAGACAATATAATTAAGATCTCAGTGAGCTATGTACGATAACTTCATGAGGACATACTACATCTATGGGGCTAAGCTATTGTAGATTTATGTATGTTACATAATGATTAACTGCAAAAAGGTCAAAAACCCTAATCTGTCATTCTTCTTCATGCAAAGTGTTAATGAAAGCACTCTTTTGTAGGTACCAGAATTGACCAGAAGAGTTTTCTTGTCTAATCCAAATATAAAATTCTGAGTGATACTCTGAAGAAATATGAACAACTGGAAAAATGTGGTCAACTTTATGTAAATACATATATTTAGTAATTTGAACACATACGTCCTTAGTCTGCTAAAAAAGGTTTCACTGAATTAATTGCAGCATGATGGACACTTGTGGGGGGACTTCACCTTGAAAAGGGCAAAAAGAATATGCAATTTAAAAAAAAAACTTTGGAAAGGCTAATATGAAAATTTGTGAAAACAAAATGGTAGGTGTTAAAACACCAGCAACTTGCTTGTCCAAGACCAACCTACTCATTTTGGAAACTAAAGAAGATTTTTACTTGGATTAGTTTTGAAGAGCTTATATAGTTAAGAGAGCACAAGAAATAGATTTTAGCCCTTCTGTTACAGCTACATTTGTTTATTAAAGTTGCACACCTGTGCAGATTGACTCAAGGCAAAAGTGCAACTGAGGACATAGTTTGGCCTGTAGAATATTTGTTACTGGTAATAGATGAGAAGGAACAAGCCCTTTGCAGCTATAACAGCTCAGGGTAAGTATTCAAGTTGATAAGATGAAAACCAGACAAAGATAATTTACACTGTGTTGCTCAGACACAGAAAACTCTCCTTTTTCAGACTGACTAATTTTTACAGTTCCAGAACACTGTCATACCAACCACTGCACACCAATTAATACTGCCATTCACAGCAAGCCTCAGAAGAAAACCTAAACTAACTCAACTTTTATGATGAGATCAAAATATTTTGAAGATATTAGGGTCTGATTTTGTGTTACCTAGGGTGTTTATATTTCTTCGTATCTTTGCCATAGAAAGGCCCTTGTCACAGAAAAGAACCAGCAACTTCTGGTTGTCTAATGACTAATGGCTGCTGACTCCACCAGCACCAGCTCTGCTTCATAAATGCTTCACAGCAATGTGGGTTCATGGCTTCACTATCATTTTTATTTCCAATAAAAAGTAAATAATGTCAAAGAGGCCGGGAAAAATAGCTAAGGTTTGTTCATATCCTCCATTCACTACTGCCACTTCAGCCAGCCAAAGACGAATTCTTGTTCCTTCACTTGAAATGATCCTAAAAAAGATATTTTCTAAAGCTGTATCATTTCCATTAACAAATCAAGTATCATCACATTATATTTTTTAACAGTATAATGTTTACAAGTAACCCACTCTTATTACCCTCCTTCTACTCCTCGGAAATAACTCCTTGTTCCCCACACATTAAAAACCAACAGCTTTTCTTCACACTCACCTATTTGACGAAGAACTGAGACAAGAAGAGGGAACCTATCCCTCTTCCAAAATCCAAAGAGGATCCCAAGAGCTATTAGCAAAATCTGCAGAAAGTCAGCGCTGTTCCTGGACTGGAAATTCTCAAAGTAGCATCTTCAAAGGAATTTTCCAAAGTCAGATGTGACATTAAGTTAACATGCAAACTGAATCTCTGCAAAGGCTTATAACTTGGCTGTATTCAGGCCCTTTTTTCCCACAAGAATATGAACAGCAATACCCTTACACCAGAATGACCTCTATGCCAAACTTCAAGATTTTGTTCAGAGGCATGGAGGAATCAAAGCTTCTCAACAAAACAGCTGTAAGGCATATTCATTAAAATCAAATATATTTTTCTTTAATGTCATTTGCAGGAACGTCTAGCCCAGTTGCTGAAACTTTATAATAAAATTCAGCTCCAGGTGACATCCCGCATGGCAAAGTCAAAGCTCAAAGGAGTAAAGCTTGACAGATTTGTAATCAGTGGGAAGCACACTTGCAACAGGAAGATCCTGGCTACCTCAACTCTTAACAGTGTTACCAGTCCCTCTTAAAAGGAAAGAATGAATATTTTTTTTTTAAAAAAAAAAAAAAAAAAGGGTAAAAGAAAGCAACTACACTTCTAAGGTGGACGTTTTAGAATTGTAGTAACATGAATACAGTAGAAGTCTTTATCTGGGAGAGGAGCTAAAAATATCTTTCCAGGTTGCTGCCAAACATACTAGCCAAGCATGACATACAATATGAATCTTCACAGGGTACAGTGACAGCATTTAGCTTCATCAAAGATTTGTCTTTGAAAATATTCTGGCTGACAAAATCTGGGCCCAGAAGATGTTGACCAGTCTCATTTTCCATCCAGTAGCTTGAAGAAGCCTAAACCACCCTTCTTGGTCAATGAGACATTTCATAGTCACTGTTATTAAGGACTGTTTGGGTTTTAGTCTAGTGTTTAGCTGAAGCTTGGTTGTATCTCTCTCTCTGCTTACCTTCTTCACAGCAATATGGAAAGGACAAGGTCAGATTTTTAAGATTTTCAGGATGAATTGAGGCTTTGCTTCCCAGCTTAGACACACTGTGAGAAGGCCTGCTGTGCACCCTGCCCCTTAAGAAGCCAGGCTCCTTTGTGGGTCCTTCCACTGCTGTGATTAGGAAAACATCTTCCTTCAATAAACTCTGCCCAGTGTCATGACAAGTAAAAAGACCACACAGAAATTTTATTCTCATATTGCCCATCAAGTCTTCAGAAGCTGGGAGCACACTTAACTCTTCCTTTAGTGATTTTCCTCTGCAAATGTGCTTTTGAAAATGCTGGCAAGGAGACAACTATACACAATATAAAATAGGTGTAAAGAGAACAATGTACAGTAAAAACTTGCTAAATCAATCACAGAAGCCAATAATACACACACAAACATGACCAGCTTTTTCTTTAACAAATATAAAATAATTTATGCACTGAGGTCCTAGATCATACATACATAGAATCATACTAAAGTACTGCTTCTACTGGTGGTTTTGTATGACTTCAAGGGAATTATAGTCTGTCTCAGGGGATCCTGCTTCTTTGAAAGGCTAAAGATCACATATATTCTAGCTCCACTCTACTTGTACACTGGGATTCTGGACAGATTAGTACCTCTGAATTCTTGTACTCTATGAAGTGGTCTATTCTGGCGTGGGATAACAGGGAGTTTTTGCTCTTCTTCCAGTTCTGTGTAGGCAAACATAAGAGTCTACCCCACTTTTAGTTATGTTACATAGCACAGGATGGCTGCTGGAATAACATTATGGGAAATGACTGAGTTGAGGATTTGTAAAAACACATAGGCATTTTGAAATATCTAGGTATTAGTTGTTTGCCAACTCACACATTTCAAGCTTAGTGAAATCAGAGTCTTAATACCTATGTAACACTATAAAAAAGAAACAAAATAATTGAAAGATTCTACAGGGCTAGTAAATGCATGTCAAAACAACAAATGTAGATGGTAATGACACTGAGAAAAGGTAACTGTTCAGTCCTTTGAAATAAAACTGATATACAGATCCTCATGACTGTACAATATTTTGTGACTATCACAGATTACTGGTGTTTCTGTTATTATTATATTCGGTATTCTTTTGCAGCAATTAATTCAGTTGATTGCATACCAATTTTTCTTTGCTAAACAAAGTAAAATCATGGAACGAAGTACTTGATTTTCAGAACCTACTGGCTTACTCACCAACCTAGGGAAACACAAACAACAGATGACTCCAACACAAATGTTTCTGCATCTGAACTGAGGACAGGCTCTAGTTTTACTGAAAAATATCACAGCCTCTAGCCATCATTATTCAAGTGGTAGAAGCTTTTGTTTTATATCTGGCCTCATAAGAAAATATTTCACAAAACACTGGACTAGAAACCTTACAAGATCAAGGCAATACTTCCTTTCTCCAAATGGAGCAGAAATAGTGTAAGAATTGACTGACTTGCGATATTTCAGCATGCCTGATTCCAGATGAAAAGAGCTGGAGAATAATTCCAGAAAAAAAATCAGTGAAAATCCAGTTAATTATTTTGCCTCTCTCAAAATACATCTGACTCAAGGTAGGCTTTAACTAGCCATTGGTACCTCAACCAGTGTTCATCAAAACATTCATTAAAAATTGTTCTTCTTGAAGCACACATTAGAGCAATGCCTAGTATCAGTGACTGCTTCTGGACCAGACAGCCAAAATTACACCAGCTACTTGCTTAGGAATTTCCTGTTTACATGTAAGTGATTCTCACATGCATCTTATTCTCTATCATCCATTATCAGTTACTTTTCAAGGTCACTGTTGCTCATGATTGCAAGTGTGACTATTATTCTTCACTCCATGCAGCTTTATATTTGGACAGTCCAGAATCTGACTGCTCAATGTCATTGATTCTTTGCTATTGCATTTCATCTCTCCCATTGTACCTGCAATTTTATCATTGAATAAATTTTTAGGCTTTGTGTGAAATATGACAGAAATGCTTAAAATAGAAAAAGATAATAACATCAGAGAACGGTCTCCATTGATTACCAACTCCATATTTTAGTATTTGCATTCTTCAGATATATTACTGGGATAGTTACATACATCTTGGATCAATATAATAATACATAATGAGAAGGAGTTGAACTTCTGCGGGTGAAGGGACCTTTTATTTCACATTCACTTTAACTTCTCTTGGGTTTTTTCCCTTACAAGAGTGCTAATGCACTAGATTGGTGCCCTAAGGATTCTTAAAAATATTTTAATGTAGCTTAAAGCTCTTTTAACATTTTTTACTTTTCATGATTTTGATACACTATGTAATTGAGAAACTGAAAGACCAACAGGAAAGCACAAAATGATTCTGTGAATATACAGCTAACCATAAAGTGTTTTAGAAAGAGTAAAACATAAAATAAGAAAATAATATTTTTGTATGTTTTTAAATTTTCATTTAGTTTCTTTCCAGGTAAAATTATAAGGCTCTTAAGCAGCAAAATCTTCAGTAAATATCCTTTGCCAGGTGACTTTCTTTGTGTCCTAGCAGATCAGAGAATGTTTCAATTTTTTTATTTTTTTTCCCTATAGCTAGATATATGGTTTTGGTGGTGGATTGTTTGTTTTTGTTTAATGAGGCCAGGACAGAAGACAAGTCTTAATCCTCTGCATGCATCTGAATGAGATATGAGAGTAGCACTATTTTGGAGCACAGTTAAAGACCAATATCCTAATGTTAACCTCTGAGCCTTGTCAATCAAGAGAGAAAAACATGAAGGATAAAATGGAACTAATGCCTGAATGTAAGGGCTGATGTATGGAAAGTCCTACACCATCAGCTTCCTGGAATAACAAGAAAAAGTGGCAAAACTAAGGTTTCTGGGTCAGGCTGACTGCAACCTGAAGATGTATAGAACCTGTGCTTTGCTGTTCTCTCCTAAAACTGATTGCTGGGGTTTTGAAATACTGCTGTATTATGTTCTCTTCTTTTTTTTAAGTTGTATTATACCAGACCCTAGCTATAAAAATTCTAAAAAAATAAGGTTTCTAGCAGGTCAGCAAGCTTCCATGGACTTGCTGAAGGAGCACAATGAAAAATAATGTTGTTAAGATTGAGGGGAAAAAATTCTTAGACCAGTGAAGCAAGGAGTTTCATTTCATTCATGAAACAAAACCTGAATCTTTGAAATCGGGAAGTCATTCTCACTTTGCTACTTGTGAAGCATGTAAATGTACTGTGTTCAGGCTGAAAAAATCAAATCTAAGCTAGTAAAAAGAATATCCTGGTAAATAAACTCATAGTTCATGCTTTTATGACTCTTACAATATATAGTGAAGAAGACTAACAAAGTTTACTAGTTAAACACAAGTAGTACTTAATTTTGCATATTTATATGGAATATACAGATGTGCTTTAAGCTGTCTGTTTAAAACCAATATTAACTACATTTTAAATGACAATGAAAGGTCAAATGGCTTGTACATCTTGTCATGAACCAGTAAATTTTCATGGTTAGGGAGACTGTAGCACAACCTGCCTGCATGTACCATATTGGTCAGCAATCCATCATTGCAGATAACAAATAAAACATAGAGGCAAACAGGTCAGAACATCATCTTTTGTGAAGTATAGTCACCTGGAAGTTTTGATATTTTTATGTTGTATTTAGTTTAACAAGCATCTATTTCTTTTAAGCCATTTATACTACACATACATATAATCCATTGATTTCTGCCAACAAAGGGATTTTCCTTCTCCACAGAAATACAATCTATGCACATACAAATTTGAAAGATAGGATGGAAGCTCCAAGTGTTTTAATAGCCCATTATCAAAAATTATCCCTTGGCAATAAAAGCCCAGACCACTGGCTTGAGATCAAGTCAGTGAAAAATGGGATTATACCATTTTATCAAGAGACATAGAGGGACAGAGAGATGTGTTCTAAAAAGCCGAGGATCACAGAGGAGAAAAAAATCCAGAGAGGGTAAAAGACAGATCAGGTCCATTTTCAGTCCAGTCTACTTGTCTCTCACATACAAATCCTCTGGATTTTCAAAGTAGTTTTTATTTCAAAAGAATAAAAATAAAAAAGGACTGATATTTGATATTTTTAATTTCTTAAGAAAGAAAAGAATCTCACTGGAAAAAAAAAACTACATTAAGAGGTGACAGGAAATAAAACAGCATTTTGTCTTAAATTTGCACAACCTAATTTATAGTAATAAAGCAGAACCTAAGAGTTCTGGTAAATGTCAGTGCAGTCATGTTCATTACATATGTTGATAGGTATGAAGCAAAGTCTCTGTAGGCCCTTCAAAAATTGCACACAGCCGATTTAATGCAAACCAGAAGTCACTGACTGCTGGATGAACATTCAGCTTCATTCCCAAAAGGATAAAAAGACAAAGCAGGGGGAGGGGGCTTCCTCCTCATTTATTTACAGTTAGAGGGTGGGTCTTGAGGAATGAACATGAGGCCAGTGAAAAATGGATTTGGTTTATGGGAAGACACCTCCCAGCCTTCCATTCTCCAGTCACTGCAGTGAAAGCAACCAGGGTTGTGTGTAACCTCCTCCCCCATCTCGCATCTGCCTTGCCCAATCTTGTCTGGGCCTGCTCCAATAACAACATCTGCTTGGCAGCTTTTCAAACCCATGGATAGTTATCTAACTGAGGCTTTTGTGCTGCACTGTTTATTCTATGTGAAGAAATGCCTCCTTAGTTGAAAGAGTACTTTAGAAAAGCTGTGCAGCTATTAGCAAGTGAAGTACAAGGCTAATAACCCCCACCTGCTCATCAAATTAATTATGACATCTGAATCATTAGAACTCAGAAAGAACACATGACTGCAGACTTGTCACACATAGAAATAAACATACTGCGCATTAGGGGAGGGAAATATATGGGTAAAAAAAGTCCAGAAGAAAAACATCTAACCTTCCACAATTCAGTTCTTAAAAATGTGCATTACTAACTGCCCAACAGCAAAAACTAAAGGGTGGATAAAACTTTCCTGCAGAACACATCTCTACAACTCTGTGTGGGCTTTATGAAGAAAAGGAGAAGCAAAACATAATAACACATTGATCTTCACAGCAGGATTGTAAATCTGCATGTTTTGTGAGAAATCTTTTTCATAAGATTTCATAGCAACCTGGTGATTCTTATATCATTCTCACCCTGCGCCCACCACCCCACCCAATTCAGTTACTCCAAATGCAACACGCATGTCTTAACTACAGATATTTTCAGACTTAACAAAGACTAAAGAGGGAAAAAGAGTCTAACATCTCAGCCAAGCTAACTATTCAGAAAATAGCACAGAAAATAAAATATTCAAAAATATCTGCAGGCCAGATTTCACTAAGTTCAGATTGTAAAGGATAAATCAATGCCACACTTCATATGCACACACTGCCTACTAATCTAATTATTAAAGCTATTGGATCATTTTGCCACAATTCATGTACATGAAAGTTTCTTCCCTTCAAACACAGGTACAACTTCAACTAGAAAGCTTAAACCATGCATTCACCTATTACACTTCTAAATGTCTCTGGCATTCACAGACATGGTATGCATTTTCTGTATTTTGTAACACTTTTCTGGAAAACATAGTAATTTTTTACTGTAAAGGATACAGCTCTGCACCTCACTCTGTACTTCACTTTCAAAAGTGGTTCTTAAATGAAAAGTGCAACTGGTGGCTAATTAATTTTAAATAAGTCTCAGACTCATCAAAAAGTGATAGATAAAACAAATCATTAACACGTTCATGTATTGTGTTTAAGTTCAGTGAATAAAAATGTCAGACACTAAGTCCATAAATGTTGGAAAAATGTTTTATCTTGCATAAGTCCCAACTCATTCGTTGTCAACAGCACTTCCTCCAAAACAGGACACAGAATAACTGAGTAACTTCTCTGTTATGAAGAGTCCATCTTCAAGAAATGTTTCCATCATAAGTTCGAGGGTTTTTTATGAGTTATAAGAACAGAAAGCATTTTCTAAGTCACAAAACACAACCTGAAAAGTAGATGGGAAATTACTTGGTGCAGATCATCTTCCCCTACACCATTTCTTCCCTTAATGCCTACTTTTCATTGTGTTAGTAGCAACCACCATCCTTTGCAAACAAAGACCTCCAGCATTATTTCTGGTTAAAAAAATGTAGAACTAGCTTTTGGACAAGATGATACCAGTTGTCTGCCTTCTACATATTTTTCAAGTAATATGTATACTCATTACTGAGAAAACCATGTTGAAACCTCATTTTAATTACTCATTTTTATTTGGTTTTACTTCAATTATTTTTCCTATTTGATGGAAGATTTTGGCTGATTTATTCAACTTCCTCATTTAGTCCAAAGCTGAGAGGTATAAAAAGAAAGAAAATACTAAAAAGGAAGTCCTATTTTTGCTTTTCCCAAATAAGACTGTTACACATTCTTGAAAATAAACTACTATCACTTCAATGTGTCAGTGCTGCAGAACCAGAATAAAGAAGAAACAGAAAATATATTAATCACACAGACAGGCTGTTCTGCACAAATTTATATGCCTGGGAGGATAAGCCTCACATTCAGTCTTCTCTAAAGCTCCACTTTTTGAGAAATTGTCTTCACTGGGAACTTGGTATGTTGATACTGAAGCCTATGGCTTCCTCCACAGTATGATTAGGTCTGTGGACAGAAAAATTAAGTGTGCTCCTCCCTGCTACACCCATACTTCTTGCCACAGAGCTTTCTGCCCTGCCATTTCTGCAACCTGTTCCTGCTCTGTCTGATCCATATGCACATATTGCTCCTTCACATCAAAAAAAAAAAAAACCAGGAAAACTGGAAAGAAATAAAGCAAGGAAGAACATGGTGCATTCAGTATTCTCAATGATTTTAATTTAATGGACTATTTGGCAAAAAGAAAAAATTGTACAGTTTTTATTCACTGATAAAAACATGAATAATTCAATTTGAAGAATGAACTGTTTCTGTTCTTACTTTAAGAACATAAAAATTATATATTGCCCTAGGACATGTTGCCCTGCAGAAGAACTTAAGCATAACTATGAACCACAGTAAATCCGGCCTTGAACTAATACATTTAAGTGGTTCTAAAAGGGAAGAAAACTGAACTTACAACAATGTGCATGACAAAAGTTTGAGCGGTACCATCAAATTATGAAATACCTAATAAATCTAAAATTCATCTGAAGGCTCTGTGTATTTTTCCCCAAATATTATCTCATCAGAAAGTAAAGTAGGCAGAGACATAGACCTTATGGACCTAAATTTAAATCCAGACTACTGTTTGCAGATGCAATATCTGAGTGGAAAGTTTATGCTAAACTGGTTAAAATATTTTTACTTATTTTTTTAAAAAGTAGTTTCCACAATTATGAAATTTCTTTACCATGATGAATAATAAATATGTATTCCAGAAAAATGCATCTAGAGTATGTGAAAGCTTGTGCACCCACACACAAATGCAAACACGTGCACTGCATACACTTTATATATCCTAAAGTGCATGAATGCATTGTTATGCAAAAAAGTGTGATCTGTGATAACCACATATGAAAAGTAGCTCTACATGGAATTTTCTGTCAGGTTGCTGGATTTAGCAACATTGTCATCAAACCCTTAAAAATGCAAAAGGACATGGCAGTTGGAGTGCACCTTTCTCCAAATTCTGCAGTTCCTAGATCTTTACAAAGCAGACTGCTTCTCATATCCACCTAATCTCTGCACACATCTCCACCCCTGCTTCCTTCTCAATGGTATGTGGTCTTGAAAATACAAATGTTCAAGTTTCCTGGAGCTGAGTGAAAGAGGAAAAGTCATGCTCCCAAGGGGAAAAACTAAAGGTTCGCCATGCCCCTGCATTTGTTAACTACAATACAACATAACGTGTCACTTCACCATAATTAGCAAGAGGGAAACAGCCTTTTTTTCACCTCCAATGGCATTAAAGAGATAAGACAATGAATTCCAGATCATATCTGAAGGCACAAAGACATCTGATCAAGAAAGTGCTTATATGGACAAGGACTGACATTTTGTGTGACAAAGCAGGAAACAAAAAAAAAAACAAAACCAAACAAAACAAAGCAAAACAAAACAAAAAAAAATCACAGCAACACAAATTTGCTCAAAACCTGTAGCTGCACAAGGAAGGGGGAAAAAAACTCCACAATCAAGGAAAAAGTCCCGTAATTACTACTTCTTCTTTAAATTTTTATTGATAAATGTCCTCTGCATAATTTCTCCTAATTCTATAAATGCTCCTTTCTTTTTGATATGGATTTTTTTTTTCTGCAAGTGCCACTTCGGGTATGTAAAATGGTTTGCCTTGAAAAGGCTTAATTCTTCAGCCTTTTGTAACAAACCTTACTTGTATGAACAATGCCAAACAACCTTATTTTCTTTGTCCATCCAACTTTCACCCTTGCACTGTTAGCCACTTTGAAAGTGAAGAACCAGAGACAGTATCGCCAACTTTCACCTTTCTCCATCCATCCATCATGAAACTTGCCTACAAAAGTTCCAATACTTTAGTGTCTTGGTGAAATGTTGACTTAATAGGAAAGGAAAAAATGCACTACATTCTAGGTTTGTTTAGGTTTGAAAGGTGAGGAGTGGTGTAAAACACAACTAAAGGTAACACAAAAAACAGGCCTGCTAAATGGCTCAAATCCCCAGCTACAGAGCAAATCACATATAAACTGGGACAGTAGTTTCCTCTCGCTGGTCTATCAATGTGCCTTAACGATTTTCTAAAGGAACCACATCAAAGAGAGCAATTGTTCAGTTAACCATGCCTATTCTCTGCTGAGATTACCAACCATTTCAGTGAACTTTTCTATAAAATGGACATCAGTTCACCAGAAGCCAAACTAAACCCTCAGTCTTTTATGCCAGCGACACCACATTCTTCAGTAGACACTTCTGACAACACTTTTATTCCAGACTTTTACTGATGGATCACAGTAGTAGCTCCTAGTCTTTTGAGGGCAGCTTTTACCATTTTCAAACTGAAATTTGTCCATGCTCAACATCATTAATTCTTGTGTACTACAACCACAGCAGTGCTTGGAAAGAACACTGCAGCAGCAACCCTACTGCAGACCTCCTCTGAATTAAAGGACAGCAGAGAAGGGGACATCCAGCACTAGCACATAAAAAAAAATAATTATTAAAAACAAAACAAAAAAAAAACTGTAAGTCTGAGGGAGTTGAGTTTTGCAGATTTGTTTTTTTGGGGGGTTTTTGTTCATATTTTCATATATTCTTCCTTTGATACAGCATCCTTCAGTACCAAAGACTAGGAGACACTGTAAAGCAATTACACCATTACTAGATAAGGAGTGCACAAATGTGTTGTCCATCCTTTAACTACGCTTTCTATTTCTGTTCTGAATCACACTCAATTACAGACTGTACCAACAGGGTGTATGTTTCTGGTGCTGCGTGCCAAAATTATTTTAAAAAGCAATGTAGCTCACTGTGATTAAGCCAAACCAAAAGTCTTGTCAGCGCCAAATGTGGCACTACTGCCAACACTTGTCTGCTATTAGACTATAACACCCATTGTGGGATCATTCTTCCTCTCTAACTGTGCAGCAAAGTGGATGGACTCTGTTCTCCAAGAGCAATGTATTAGGGCTTTACTCAGAAATGCAAACTCTTTTTTGGACACAACAGAAGACTTTTTTCCCCAGTTTCCCCCAGCTGACAATGGACTTAGAGGATTTTAGGCATAGTTGGGGAACTACACTTATAGGTCTATGTTTTGACAATGTAAACCCTAAAAATATAGATTTTGTTATTTTATAAGAGAACGCGACTTCATCTCTTTTGTGGATCGACCAGAGTACCCAATTTTTCATTTTAATTTCACAGACTTCACGAAAAAGGTGGGTTTTTTTCTCCATCGGTTTAAAATTGATATTGTAAAGGTAAAATTTGAAAAACTTCCTCCCAATCTGCAGGCCAAAACAGAACACAGACCACTCACACACCTCGTCCATAGCTTTTGGATTCTTATATATAATCCTTATCAGAATGTATTGACAGTTCCAAAACCACAACCTCTGAAATACCACAGTCATTTCCTAGTTTAGAAACAAGGTAATACAGCACTCTCCAAGACAGCACAATGTGATAACCACAGAGAATTGCAGATTTTATACTGATAACCACTGCACTGCTTTTTATCCAAGTGCTTCGAAATGTCTTACAAACATGATTAAGCCTTACTGTGACTGGGAGATAAGCAAACATATTAACAATTTCAGTCTAAGAGCAGCGAAGCTGAGGCATCTAGTGATGTCCAAAGGAGTTTTGCCTTTGACCTCCATTCAGGCAGGAATCAACAAGAAGCTTACAAACAAAACTGAAGGATCCGACCCAAACTCCCAAAGAACTCAAATTCCTGGCCACTGACTGGAAGAAGCTAAAACAGACAGCTTACCTTCTGAATGGGTGCATGCAAAACAGATCTTTGAAGTATTTGACAAATGTACATGCAGGTTTGAACACATGTACATTTCATTTATTATCAACCATAAAAGGACTTACTGAATAAACCAAACTGGAAAAGCCAAGATCTAATATTTTATATAATTTTAATGGGAAATTTAACTTAGGAAATTAACTTCTCTGGTTTGAACTCAGGGATACATAGAAAAATTACTATATTATTATACTGGAAGCATGTTTGTGATCCTTTAACTGTGGAATAGCATTAATTGTAATGTTCATTTTCATGTTGTTTTTCATGTACTTCTTCCACAATTTTTTAATCCCAATTCTGCTGATGATTGTTAGCCTCACAAAAGTAATTACTGAGGAACTTTCTTTTCTATTAAATGTTACAAGAAAAAAAACCCTGCATTTTATTCTTGGCGTTATTAACAGACTTTTAGCATAAATAAGTCAGTTTTCAGCCACCTTCTAAAAAGTCCTAAATATGAAGTACACATAAACAGATGAATTCTCTCTTCAGCAGCCCATCTACATCAGTTAGACAGGAAAGCATGGTAGCTTCCAAGATGTATTTCATTTAATGGTCTGTCTACACTGGGCAATCACTGCAGCATTGTCCAGAGTTAGCAATGCCATCACATTACTAAACTCTGCTAATGTAATAAATTTCCCTGCGCAAAGGCTCTCAGCACAAGTTGAGAATGTTCACAAAAACCTGGTACAAAGTTTTTACTGGAGTGTAGAACAGAGTAGCTGAGTTTGCAGCTGTGCTTATTTAGCTTACTTTAAATGGCTTTTACTACAGAGAGAAAACCCTAAACTCAATTGAAGAATAATTAATGGATCACACTACTGTCTCAAAATTTCTCTATTGTCTGGGGGACATGAAGGGGTGGAAGAGAAGAATGAAGAATAGTAGTATTTAGTTTTGGAGCCTCCAGTCACAAGAAGTAAGTAGGCAAATACAAAGTTTTTTATCAGAAGTTTTGAAATTAATATATTTGTCCTGTAATACTAAACCAGTTTCCCATACACATGCCAAAAAACTTAGACTAACTCAGATTTTACTCAGACCTTCATGATTTAAGCTCACCCAAAAACTCAGATGAAACAACTGCTGACACATGTCATCCTCCTTACATGTAGAGCTGTTTGAAAACTGCGTTCAAAGCAGTGAGTGCACATTAAAGTCTCTTTGTTCCATACAAAGTCTTTGAAAACTTTCATGCAAAATACATCCCTGATGCTTTACATACCTGATATATGCTTAGCTTAATGCAGTAAGTTTGAGGGAAGCACGAAGGAAGAACAGGAGCGTCTCCCTTTCTTCTTTGTTACCTATTACAGAAAGGCTTAATGCCCTATGGCATATGCAATGAATGGAGCCTTCTTCCAACAGGAAAGAACATCCTTTAATGCTGAGTGTATCAGGTATAGGTGTCCAGGTGTTGGCATTTGGGGGGCTACAGGGCGGTCCCTGTGGAAAAGACAGAGGCTATCTTGGATCCAGCTGGCTCAAACAGGGCACACAACAGGGCAGAGCTGAGACTCTCAGCCAAGACAGAAGTGCCTCTAGGAAAATGTATGCAAGAAAGGGCAAAAGAGTAAGGAATTAGGGGAAAAAAGTGTGATAAACAGACCTATGAACACCAAGTTTATAGAAAAAGGATATGGAGGAGGTGCTTCAAGACCATGGTAGAGCAGGTATTTCCCTGCAGCCTGTCAAGAGGACCATGCCACAGCAGATTACACAGAATCACAGAATGGGTGGTTGGAAGGAACCACTCTAAGTAATTTGGTCCAACCTCTCCAAGGAGAGTCCCCTAGAGTGTGTTACTCAGGGTTGAGTACAGTCGGCTTCTGGGTATCTCTGGTGAAGGAGAATCCACAATCTTTCTGGAAAACCTGTTCACAGCGAAGTTTCTCCTCATGTTCAGATGTCCACACAGTGGCTGTGGAGGACTCCACATTTGAGCAGGTGGACATTTCCTAAAGGACTGCAGTCCATGGTGAAGATGTATGCTGGAGCAGGGGAAAGGAGGACAGACAGGCAGAGAGGAGCAGTTATGGACCGAGAGCAACCCCAGTTCCCCGTCCACCTGGACCACCAGGGCCAAGGGTGAAGGGAGGTAGAAGAGTCAGGAATGAAGGAATGAAGTTGAGCCGCAAAGAAGAGGGAGGTCGGGGGGGAGCTGGCTTAGTTTTTTCTGTGTTTGTCACCATCTAACTCTATTTTAGTTGACAATAAATTACATTAACTTTTCCCAAATTGAGTATGTTTACCAGTGAGAGTAATCTGTAAGTGACCTCCCTGTCTTTATCTTGACCCATCAGCTTTCTGGTCTCATTTTCTTCCCTGTTCTGCTGAGAAGGCAGAGTGAGAGAGCAGCTGGGTGGGCATCTGGCAGGCAGCCAGCCAAGGTCAACCTACCACACTAAGAAAAGACAAAATGGGCTTTGTCTTTTTCTTGTTGCAACAGAATATGCTTTACTTGCCTGTCTGTCTTAGAAGAAGTGTCCAAACTAAACCAGAATCTCAGTTTATGACGTAAGTTGACTTTTATCACTCTCACCTTTCAGCATACTCTGTTTATCAATTAAAAAAAATAAAATACAATGGTGTTTTTACATTTACAACTGTCAGGTAACAAGACTTCCACATCTATGGTTGTAAAATCTAACAAAATACAGATTTCTCCCTCAGTTTGTATATGTCTGTCATTGTTCTGCTGAAGAACGGACATAAGGATGAACCAGAGTACAGATGCACCTACCTCAGTTTTTTGCACATACAGTGTGTAAACAAAAAATGAGTTTGTTCACAAAAGCCTTGTTGAACACAGCAGATTTACCAGGACAGCTCTGCTGGCATAATATATCACCACTTCAGAAAACTTGCTTTGGAATTAAAGCACCTTTTGCTCTTCTAAAGCATTTTTTTCACTTCTAAATACCTAGGCCTACAACCGTAATTCATAGTGGAATAACTCCTACAGAATAAATTACTTAAAAATTTGTATTTTTACATCTAGAGTGGCAAAGAAGCATGAGAGAAGCAGGATTATTCTGTTTTTTGTAAATGTAATATTTTAACTAGATGAGTTTCCATACTAAATTCATTCCCTGATCACTTAAACACTTCCTGCCAGCATGAAATATAAATCAGCAAAGCAATGAGATGAGCAACCAACAGTGTCAGAGCAAGGCTTCTGTGGGAAGTGGTGGGACCTGGCAAGTAGGGAAGAGCACCTTTTTGCAGAAGTTATCCATAAAGTCATCTCAGCTGTTTCATGAAGTTGTACCCTTAAATTTATCTGAATATTTGAAACACTTCACTGTAAAATAAAAGATGTGCCAGAGCCTAAGGGGATTAACATAAGGATCAATGGTTACCATGTGAGGAAAAAAAACTGGTTTCTTTACTAGATAATTTATTTTATGGATGAGTTTGTACTCCAGTTTTGAGGTCTCTAAGCACTAGTCAAACCCCAAAAAGAAATACCAGAAAACAAAGTTAAGGGGGGGAGGGGGGGGGATTAAAAAAAAAAGGAAGTTCTGACTAACGAGTATTCTTCAATACCAGCACATTTCATGTACATTGTCCCTGTGAATGTTCTTTTAGTAGAAACACCACCATTCCTCACACATGCAATGACAAATAAACAAAAACAAACAAGCAAACAAAACCTCCTTTGTTATACATCTAGAACTCCTGGCAAATTAGTAGAGATAATCATCATATCCCAAATTAAAACATAACACACGTAGTTTTCTGGCAGAGTTAATGTTTAACTCTTCCAGATACTCAGCGCGTGCACACAGGCAAACAGTACAGAATTTTTGAATCAGTAAGTCATTTGGAAGAATCTCCAGAAGTGTGCTGAGGCATGCTTCTGGTGCTGTGCCAAATTATGTGCTTCTGTTTGTGGCTTTCATATATGGATTAAACTGATGCACAAGTATGTACTATTTGGCAAGTAGTGACAATAGCCTAGTCTGAATTTAGCAATTCAAGCTTTAGTTAAGTTTTACTAGGTGAAAGAAAAAAACCCAACAATAACATCATACTGTTTGGCCTCTGTCTTTATATCCTTTTGCCATCTTCCTGCTCACTTGCAAAAGACAAGAAGCTCCTTTAATTCCAGAATGTTCTGCTTAGATAATTCTAGTGCAGAAATTTCAAAAAGGAGGTTCAAATGACAAGAGCAATTAAAATAGAGCTTGTGTTAATTTGCTGTTATTCTAAAACATCTCAAATTTTATCAGTATTTCCACTATGAAACTATCTAATACTTCAATTTCTGGCCATGGATTCATTTGGAATTTAGTTAAAGGCCCAATTACCCGGTTTTGTGCCTTGACTGTGCCACAGGTAAATATTGACTTTCTTACAATATATACCATGAGTTCAGAGCCTTACTATAACCAATAACCACAGAGCTCTTCCTCTTGTTGCTTACCACAATGATGCTGAACAACATATCTGGGACAATACTTCTTGATTTTCTATACTTTAGATCTTGAGACAGGAATTTGAAACAAAGCTTTATTCTCAACTGCAATCATTACAACATTCTGCAAATAACAAACTTTAATCTTCACTTTAATTTGAATTTACCAGGAATATAAACACAAGTGCCATTGCCTTCTATAAATCACATATAAAGCATCATGCAAGGTCAGTCCATTTACTTACCTCAGTTTATAGGTAAGAGTTATATAGGGAAAAATGTACAGAAACTAGGAAACTTTTTTTAAAATATAAAAAGGATTAGATACTGAAAGTGGCTCGTTGTTAATTGAGTCTCATGTGTGAAAGCTACAGAAAGATTAGTTTATGCAGCTGCCGCTCTTTGTCAAAACACTGCTAACAAGGTACACATGTTAAATATGAGCATCTCCTTTCAGTCCCTAAAAAAGAATGACCACACTAAATCCTATGACAAATATTAATTGAAAAAAAACCACTGTTATTTCCTGGGGAATTCAAATATTTCACATTATTCTTCTTATTTTATTATGACAATAACCATTTTTGACACAATTTTCCATCAAATCAAAACTAAGTGGAAAGTACAGAGGTAAGAACAGACAGAAACTGAAAGTTAAATCCTGGTCATTTCTCCTCTGTGTCTCCAAATCTAAGTTTTCAAACATTGTTTTGAAACAAAATAAAAAAGTAATGTTGCAGTCATTGCCAGCAGAAACAAGGACCATTTAAATAGAAAGCATCAATAACTCAATGAAAATAGTGTTCTGAAACTAATGGGAACTTAGATTTATTCTGGTTTTCTACAAACTCAAAAAAAATATCAGGGAGACTAGAGACTGAAATAAAAAACAAAGCCCTTCAACTACAAAGCAGAGAGAACAAAGTAGCCTATAGNAAGATAATTAGCTGGAGCCACTCCCGCTGCTTCTGTGCTAGGTCATGTTACAAGGGTGGGCTACATTGCTAAGTGGCAGCTAGGTACTTCAAAGGCAGCCTTCTAGAAGACACAAGCTGCATTTGAAAAGCAACTGCCATCACCATCGTCCTTCCCTGGCACTTCATCTGCTTCACCCCTGTCACTCGAGCTGCAAAGGAGATATTTGTGAGGTCAGTACTGACCACACCCCTGTTCACATTGCTATTACAAGTATGGATGTATATACATGGTATTTTGTAGGCAATAGTATGACTGTGCCATGAGCCAGCTGGCCAAAACTGAGTGCCTTGTAATTGCTCTGATGTGCCTGGCTGGCTCAAAAGCATAGAGAAAGTTTGTTGGGTCGCTGACGAAATGCCATATAAATATGCCCTAATCTTGCTTCAATTTTATTAACGTAACTACTGGCTAAACCATTTGGCACAAAATACTTCCCTAGAAGGGGTGCTCAGATTTCTTTGTGTAAGAACTAGGTTGTGACAAAAATGTCCTGCTATCATATACTTTGCAGCAGTGCCCAGAAACATCCTTAAAAATGTAATTGCACTTTCCTTTCCAAAACTGGATGCCAATATGATGGTACCACACAAGATGAATGTAAGAGGGAGTTTAGTGGAGTCTCAGAGAACCAACAGGAGGCATACCGATAATTGTGAGCAGAAAACCAGCCTTAACTTTAACCAGTTGAGAATGGGATAATGTGGCCCATTTGAATGGGCAAGGGGATCAGACACTGGAGATTAGAGTTTCCTTTTCAATTTGCCATATGCTTTTTGTTCAGTCTAAGGAAAGTTGCTTAATACATTAAACAAAGAAACTTTATGTTATCTACAGACCTCTTGCTACCTGTCATATATACACTTAGACCCTTCAGGTCACTTAGACCTATCTCTGATGTGTAATGGACAACTCTTTTGTGTTTTACTAAACATTTTTCACTATATAAATGGTGAAAGATTTGTATCTTTTCACATGGTGGTGCTGATGATGTTCAGGAAATTAAATACTTCTTGTGTTGAAAATAATATTTAAATATATGCATGATTATGGCAAGAAGAAAGAAAAAAAATTAACCACAACAAATACTCTATACTCTACATACTCACAGAATCAAATTTAACTGCCAAATAACAAAAAATAATTATACATGTAAATGCATCTGTGCAATTGAGTTGGATCCCTAAATATTAAGACTTCCATTATTACAGAATACCTGTTGTATATTAGTCTCAATTATACTTATTTCAGCCTTACAGGATGCTGCCTCATTTAAATATGTTTAAGGTGAGCAAGTGGCTATGACACTTTACAGCTGAACTTTGATATGCATGATGTAACCTTGTTTATATACTTGCACAACTTGTGGTAAAAACAGCACCCGTACCACAAAGCACAAATGCCAGGTTACTGTAGAAAGTTACTATTCACAATTTACAGTTTTGCTGAGTCAGAAGAAAGAAGTGGCAAATAGATAGAATCAGAAGATATTTTTAAAAAATACAGAACTTAAACACTCTTTGTGTGGTCACATAAACACAATAGGCAGTGGCATACCCCCCAAAACCAAATGCAAGTAACCATTATCACTAAACCATATTAAAAGAATGATTTTACCCTATAATTCCCACTGGATGTACTACATCAGTGGTATACCTTAACTTCACTTTCCCCATCTGCTGCTAAGCTATGAACATGGATATAATTATAGTTGTTGGCTTTTAACTCTCTCTGTAAACCACGTAGAAATAAACTGCTATTACTGAACATACACACTACAAATAATTGTGTTTTGACAATATATGTAAAGGAGAAAAAAGTCCAAAGAACATCAAAAGGAAAGCCAGCCACAGTAATAGTAAAGATCATGCCAGAAAGCACACCAAGGTCACTTATGGCTTACACTAATTTGCTGCAGACCAAAGGTCCGTTACATTCATGTGAAGATTCACATTTGAAAGGAAGGGCCTCTTAAAAATCTGGACTTGCTTAGATGCCTCAGATGTCTCACTCTTCAACAAATGTGTGAGAACACTACCTGCCACGCATGTTCAAATATTTACTTTGTGTAGGGAAAAAAAAGTCTTCAACTCAAAGTCTGTAAGACACTGCTATTTTGATACTGTTATCTGGATTAATTCTGTGCCAGATTCACACTTTTGTGGTTTCTGAGATGAACCTTATAAGTGTTCTGATATAAATATACTCTTGTATTGTATAATTTCTTCTCACTTCTTCTACAGCGAGTTTGAACTGCCCATGATAGACAAACAAGTTTTATCAATGAACACTATAATAAAAATCTTCACTATTTCTTACAAACCACCATGAACTTTTGAAATTAAATACATAATTTAAAAGGTGGTTTAACACACTATTTAATATCATTCCATGGACACGGAGCAGATTACCTAAATAGGTAATTTGTACACTACAAACTGAAAAATACTTCTTCTGAAGTCTATGCATTGAAGATAAAATTACACTAAACACTTTTTCTCTTAATGAAAAGTCTGCTTAATCATAAATCTTGCATATCTAATGAAATTTGATTCATAATAACCAGAGAAGATACTGAGAAAAAAGGATGCTGTAAAGTTACAGTTTGTGAATAGAAGCACCATCTTTGAACATGATACTTTGTCGAGCTGAACTACCCAGAAGCTTCATTTATATCCTAGCTTTTGCATATCAGTTAAAATATAGGTCCTTCTAGCCTTGTCTACTAGGCTTTGAACATTATTTTATTAATTTCAGAGAAGTGAGAGAATAATCACCTAAAATAATCCAAAATATCAGGAAAATTTACAAGAATATGCAATCATCTAGAGGCATAACAAGTCTCTGTCCATCAACGCTGCAGCTTCTCACAGGATGCCACATTATTCCTTTTTTTGCCATTGTTCTGATGACATGAAAAGCAGTAGTTTGTCCAATATATGCTTCACAGAAATCCCAGACTATTGTCCTTGTCATGTGCAGACTGACTGTAAATTTTAAATGCAGGAAATCCAAAACATGGGTGAAATGCTAGAACTCTTGTGCATGCACTTCATCACTGATGTAGAACCCATCAGGGAGATCTTCAACATATTAATGGCCCAACTGACCTGCCAAACTCTTTTGCTTTTCTCTTTTACAGCTCTTTTATTGTAACTTCTGTCCTGCAAGGGACAGTGTATAACACCTCGTCTCTATTGTCAGCTGTACAGCCCAAGGAATCAGTGAACATACACCTGAAATCCCAAGACTACATGCTAAATGACCTCACTACTACAACTCCACACACTCCTGTGTATTATGAAACCAGGCCCACAGGAACGGGGAATCAACCAAGGGAAGGCAGCAGCCCATTGTCCCTTTCACACCAGACTTCCATGTACATGTCACAAAAGCTATTGAACTCCAGCTGCAGCAAGTGCTACCACAGTATGCTCTCTGTTCTTAGAGGAAAGCAAAGGAACTGGACTTTACTCTTCCCAATATGCCCATCTCCTTTTTGCTCTTCTTCTTTAGTTCTTGCAGTCTTATCAACAGACCACATTTCCACTGTGAATGCCAAGTGAACTTTTTGGCTGTACTACTTTAGTTAATTCAGCCAAAGCCATAACAGCATAGACTGGAAGGGCAAGAGTCAAAACACCTTAAAATTGAAAGACATTTCTTTCTTGATTTCTAAAAACTTCAAAAGCAAGACACTGACAGTCACAAATCTATACGCCAAAGCCTCATTCATTATCTAAGCATATGTCAACATCTGCAGTGTGGCCCACAAACTTTATACAAGATGGGTGTATGAAGTAACACAGGTGCAGTAACAACATACATAAAACCTTTCCTCTAGAGTAAGTAAAAGTACGCAGAAAGGGAAAAGAGACACAGTATCAAGAGTTTTTTTGCTAATAATCCACTTTATAGCAACAGATAACACTGTTACTATTTTGTCATTTTCTTTTAGCCCAGATAAAATGTTTCCTCAGAGTTTCCTTAACAGTCATGACATTATCACAGTTGGTGCAACAGATGTTGGTCTCCAGGAAGAATGGCCTGATCCTGTAAAACCTGCTTTCTCATGTGCAGTCCCTTTGAAATCAGTGGGATTTATGTAAATAGGGATTTGCAGGATTAGGTCTACAGTCTAGAGTGTCTGTAGTACTTCAGTCGTACATGTTCTAGTTTTGTTGCCTGGGAACCCAATACAGAAGAATAGCTTCTGAACAGGCCAAGCATCCTTTACATAAGCAGTATGAATCTGAACACAGACCTTGCAACACAAATTCAGTATTAGGACTTTGAATTACTGTAAAACAACCCTTCCTGAGACAAATGAGGTTCAAAAGAGGTCAGATGAGATCCATATTAATCTACAAAATACAAGAATAATGTCCCTCACATTTACAGAACTGGGGAAAGGGTGGGGGGAAAATAAATTAAGATTCTTCTCTCCTTTTATTTTTTTTCCTAAATGGAACATAACATTCAATATGCATATTTTCTTCTCTCAGCATCCAGAGCTACATTCTGTATACAGTAACTTTGGGTTACCATGGAGAGAGAAAAAGAGACTGCCATTCAGAAGTCAACAGACCTGTCTAGTGCAGGGGTTTCAAAACTTGGCAATGGAAATGGCATCCTCCACCACCCCCTACTCACAGCCACTCTTGGGTACTCTTCACTCAACCCCTGCCCACTCCTCCCTAGATCCACATTCACTCTCTCACGTCACCTACTCTCCCAGCCCCAGAGGCTGTGGCAGGAGTTGGGTTACTGCTGCAGTTTCCGTTGGCAAATAGGCACAAACAGCCCACATCCACCTGGCTCTCAAATGGTAACAGACTCCAAAAAAGTTGATGAGTGTTAACTGTCTCTGTGGAGACACTCTATGAAGAAAGGAAATGCTGGAAGATTTATTCATCATCTGTGATGTCCAGTGATGCAGTTACTCTGCCACTCAGCTGTCTGCCAGCCAGGCAGCAAGGTATATGTCAGTATGGCACTGGTGAGGCTTCACCTCGAATCCTCTATTCAGTTTTGGGCCCTTCACTACAAGAAAGACATTTCAGTGCTGAACCAAGTCCAGAGAAGGCCAATGGAGATGGTGAAGGGTCTAGAGAAAAAGTTCTGTAAGAAGTAGCTGACAGAGCTCGGGTTCTTCAGCCTGGAAAAAAGGAGACTGAGGGGAGACCTGAGTGCTTTCTGTAACTACCTGAAAAGAGGCTGTAGCGAGGTGGCAGTCAGACTCTTCTCCCTGGTAACATATGACAGGGCAAGAGGCACTGGCCTTGTGTTGCACCAGGGAAGGTTTATATTGGTTATTAGGAAAAAAAACTGATCACCAAAAGGGGTGTCAAGCATTGCCCAACAGGCTGCCCAGGGAAGTGATTGAGTCACCATTCCTGGAGATATTTAAAAGACATGTAGATGTGGCACTTAGGAATTAGTGGTGGACTTGGCAGTGCTGAGTTAGCAGTTGGGCATGATGATCTTAGAAGTCTTTTCAAACCTAAGTAATACTAGGATTCCATGTGCCACTTTCAAACAGATCATGTGTTACCAGTGATAGAGAAACCAGGTTTAAAAACCGAAGTAAGGCATACTAGACAATAAAATACATAATAATTAGGATGTGTAACAAACATTATTCACTCAAAATGAAACTACATATCAAACAGCACATCAATAGACACAATCAAGACTCGCATACATTAGAAAATAAAACACACATATAAGAGAGACATGTTCAAATTAAGCTGCTATGGTTACCCTAGTGGGCATATTTTTCCAGAGTAGGTCGATATCCTGTAGGGAACCCACAGAAGCAGTGCATATAAACACATGTGAATATGCCACATTAATGTATTTTGACATTTTCAGGACCAACAGGAGCTTCCTTAGACCTCACCATAATATCTTTAATTACCACTATCTGTTATTATAACATGTATGCAAACTTCAGCAGAATCAAATCTAAGAATTCTAGAGCCTCTTTTCAACTTTAATGCAATGTGTACATTAATCATTAAATTCCATCATGTTCATTTTTACACCTATTTCCATGGCATTTAAAATGAAAGCCAGGGACTTCAAAGCCAAGGACTAGCAAATACATTTGTTATAATTAAGTTGTCACTAATCACTTCCAAAATACAAACCATGACTATTACTATTCAGCAATCATATCTACATGATCTAATATTGTTGCTTTAGGGTCTCAGCTGCATTTGTTGGTCTCAGACATAGGTTCCTCAATGGCAAGAGAAGTGTCATGAGCACAGAGAAGACAGAATATCTCACTATACTGTAACATGGAATTTAAGAAAAAAATTACATCTAGCCCTTTCTGTAGGTTTCTTACTAGATAGACTAGGGAGTTCTATGTTAATGTTCATCCTACTGTGAAACATGTTAGCAAGCCTGAGTTACCAATAATATGACTTGAATTCTGACAAGGTCAAACTGGCTGAACTATATTTAAAACACTTTTTTCCTACTGCAACAGGATAACATGCTCTAAGACTATGTACCACAGCAGCATAAGACTCTTCTGCTGATTTAACCAGGCTCGGAAGTTAATGCTCTGTACCATGCTTCAAGTTAATTACAGCTGAACATTGCAGAACAGAACAAGACTCCAACACAACATCAAGTGAATTATTATGGCCTTCTGATCAAAGAAAACTAAGTATGCTATGTCCAGAAAAGCAATTACAAAACAGCAAAAGTCTGAGAGTAAGTTCAGGTGATTTTAGTTGCTAATTTTTTGTGAAGTTCAAAGCTCAGAAAAGGAAGAAATTTGACTACTGTTATCATCATTGAACCCTGAAATTACAAAAGACATCAAAAGATAACCTGAACTCCTTTTCTGCTCAACAACTTCATCAAGTTTATGTGTGTCATCTTGGTTGATGCTTCCTAAACCTGTCCTTGATAAAAATAACACTACCCTCATCATTAGAAAGATACTGAGTTTTTTCTTAAGCACATTCTTCACTGATGAAATGTTGTCTTTACTTGTTGACCTACCTTTGAGGAAGGCTAATCAGAAAATGAGAAAGTTTCTGGCTACTTCCAAATAATTCACCTTTTTTTTTCTCAGATACATACAGCACCAAAACTAGACAGCATTGAAAACCATCATTAATCCTTTCAGCTGGACACAATTAGTAGTGTGTTATTCCTTCCAACAATTGTTGCAACTTCATTCTAGATCTTGGTTCACACTACTGAATGATCAATATCATTTGACTCCATGATGACCTTAGTCCTGAACCTGGAATATGTCTTTGAATGCACATTCTTTACATCACACAAATACTAAAGGACAAACAACAGATTAATTGCTGGCCCTAATGCTGTGTTTGTGAGTGGTAAGAAGTCATTCCAAATGTTTGAAAAAGGATTAATGCAGTATAACAAGTCTATTTAATTACTGAAAGACCAGCGATCCTCATTTTACTATAAGCAGCTTTTCCTTTATTTGGAGGTTGTAAATAGAACAGAAATCATTACAGAACAACTATAATTCTTGTCCCAGAATATTCAAGTTATATCAGCAATACAGTGAAACAAATCCATGAAAGGCCACATATGCACACTGCATTTGTGTATGACAATGCAAGACTAGCATACATTCTAATATATACCAGCACTCCTCACTATAGTTAAAGTGCAAAAAACATTTCTTATGCTCTATTTAAAAATGTGATGTTTCCTTAACTAAAAAAAAAAAAAAAGGCAAAAATTAAACCTGTTAGAGTAATTACACACAGCTTTAAAAAAAAAAAATCCCTTGGATTTAATAAAACCAACTAGTCCATGACTTCTACAGACACCTTTATAGGTGACTGAACTGCAGGCAGTGAACTCACCTATGAATGCATACATGGTAAAATCACAACTTGATATAGTTTAAATTATATGTCTGAATCTAGACAGTCCAATCAATTTTCCAATTCTCCTTTCTGCACAATCTGGTTATTCTTTAACTGAAAGATAAACAATGAAATAAGTTTTTATGTTAACCCTTGGTTCACTATAAAAGGCACTGTTTCAGTATCAGCTAGGGAAAGTGCATGCACAGACTTCTTTTCATTTTTACAAATTTCGTAACTTCCCATTCTGAGAAGCAGACATAGTAATTTTGTAGGTGTTGTTATGGCTAGCTCAGTACCAACCCTGAAATATCATCATAAAGAAAGAAATGAGGAAAGCAATGATTTAAGAACTAAAAGTAGATGGCACACAGGCCCAAAATGCGCAGGTTACTAATGAAGTATTTAGGAGCATTTCAGTACGATCACTGGGGGCTTCAGGCAGAGGTAGGCCTTCTAAGACATGACCCTGGACTAAGCCCTTACAAAACCAGGGGCACCCCATCATGTGCCTCATGAACCAGATCTGCCCCAGCATAGGAGATGAAACAGAATGGCCAGTATATTCCAGACATAGGCACACTGTTATATTAGCTTGGGTTTCATCTCACACCTCACCAAACTCCTGATCATCCATCCTGTGCATGGGACCATAGTGCAAGAACCTCAGTGTTCTCTGGTCTGAACTCCTGGCCCACTTGACTGAAAATCTGTGATCAGAGTGGAGAGAAGGATGGGGAAGCAGACTGAGCTCAAAGGCCACCCATGCAGCACCGCAGATGCCTCCTTTGTGGTTGAATGTGGATGAACATACGCACAATTGCGCCATGATGAGTGTTTCTTTTTTCTTTCTGTCTAAAGTATTTTTTTCCTTCACTGTCACAGGGCAAGGAAACTCACAGAACTCTTTGAGCAACAAAAGCCCCTGTGCCTTGTCCCATCTTCAAAGGCCAGCCCTGTCCAGAGCTCCTGATGAATGAAGCACAGGTGACATGAGGAGTGCTCCCACCACAAACATGGTCTCTTGTGATGGGCAAACTCCGCTGTGCCGTTTCTCTGTGACAACACTCTCCCACAAAGCAGTACTACCGCAGGGCTTACACTGTAGGAATGCTTTGTATTGGCCCTCCCTGCTTGGGCAAGTTTCTTCCGTTTGGGCATGAGAAAACCACGTACAACATTTTTTTTACAATACAGAGCCCACTCTGGGGCTGGGCACTAGCACATCGGTTTTGCTTGCAGTGAAATACAAGAGGGCTAAACGTTTTAGCCAATACATTACATTAGCTCAGTATTTCACAACACTCACTGGGGCAGCACTGAAGCAAGTGGTGTTCTCTCTCCCTGAGACGACAGACACAGAGAAATTAAGTAACCTGCCTGAGGTCACCCAGGGAGCCACAGCAGGGCTGGGGACCAGGACAAAGATTTTGAAGTCCTTGCATCAAAACATTGAGTCACACTTTACACTGTCATCACAGTGATAGCATTCAAGCTTCACCCTCCTCCTTCAGAGGACCTATAAAACTGCAATTAGAAATCACACCTAGATTACAGAATTTCACATTGAAAGAAAAGTTTTGGTCACTTACAAGTGAATGGGAATGCTGTATGCACACAGACAGTCTGATTATTTTTTCTTTTTCCAGAAAAAAAGAAAATAATAAGTCTACAAAGAAATCAGGTACTGCAGAAATATGAACCTGATCATATACTGCAAAAGTCAGTGCATAGTGCTGTGAAAAGATACGAGTTTTAAACTATGTCAATTTGATTGAATAAATCTACTTGTGTGAGAAAAGTTTACAGCTAAGGCCTTAAAATAAGAATATACCAATATCTGATGACTTCTGGATTACAAATTTACTTGATTTATAATGGTACCAGTACCAGCCTAAGAGCTTTCTTAACCCAGCAAGGTTGTTTCATGCCAATTTTTCAACAAATCCAGTCACTGTTTTCAAGAGGCACTACTTTCTAAACAGTGTCAAAATACAGCAGATTACTAGATATAATACCCATCTCAAAAAAACTAAACTGTCCTAACAGTCAAATTGTAGGTAAGTACAGGAAGAAAAAAGCCTATATCAAGAAGCTGACATTAGATTCAGGGATATTGACTGTACGCAGTCTGTCAGGGTGTATGGCCAATGACTCCCTTCCCAGCCAAGAGTAATTCTTAAGGACAAGTAGTTTCCTCAAGAAATAATGCATTTCAGAATTAGAAAAAAACAAACAAACAAACAAACAAACAAAAAAGCCTTGACAAAGACTGTTCTTTCTCCCTTTTTAATAACTTTACATATTGTATCAACCATAGTGTGTAAAGTCCTTTGCTTAGGAGACCACAATTGCTCTGAGTCTTTTAGAAATAGATGTTTTGGTACTAAAGAAACCAATAGCTACTTATGACATTAACATGAAAGACTCCTCCATTTCCTGTCAAGATACTACCTTGATCACTTTTGTTTCCTAAAAATTGAAGCGGTGTGCATGCACATTAGATTTTTCATCACAAAATATTTTCAAAGCAGAACCTTCTTCCCAACACATCCCACTCAAACAAAGCTCACAGTGAAATGGGATTGACTTAGACTGATGACATTTGCCCTCAAAAAATGTAGTGACACATGCACCCTAACAGAGCAGAAATGCATAGCAGTCTGAGAGAGGATGGAGTCTTCTCCCCACCAATTCTTCTGCTATGGAAGACAGTCAATTTGTCCCCATCACTGTCAGCAGACAAAAGGTGGTGACATCAGGAGCACATCCAAAGAAGGACACAGCTACTCTAGAGGGACACTGCAAAACCACTGGCCTGTAAATTCAGGGCTTAGGTCTTCTTGTCAGCAAATACCACAAAGAACTGGAGGAAGTGGCATGGCTGATGAACAATGGAGAGGTCAAGCAGTTCACAGCCATTTCATGACCCAGAGAAGTCAAGGTCAAGAGATTCAGGTAGCAACTTAGCCTGGGCATTGGTTACAGGATAAATGAATTGTTTTAGCAAATCAGATTTGGTCAATTAAACCTAACAAGTCCTGTTGCATCACATAGCAGAGTTCTTGACACTAAAGCCAGGAGTGAGGCCAGCCTCATAAAACATGTCTTTTAACATGGCATAACAAATTTAAGGTAATCCATTCAGAAACTGCAGATGTCAGAATAAGTTGTCTTGACTAGGAGAAGTTTTCACACTTTTAAATCACAGACACTAGAATGTAGTCATCCTTTCAAAAAGTGCAGCAACATTTTCAATGGCATTATTCACACAATGGAAAACTGATGCTGCAGTAAATATACCTGCTATCTCTTAAGACACAATTGATTAAATTTAAGATAAATAGTTCATAACCATCTTACATTAGTTTAAATTTATCCTTTATGAAAATATGTATAGTAATTCAAGTTAATACAGCTTGAAGATCAGGAAGTCAAATACATAAACAGTATTTTCAAGACATAAATGCTTTAAATTATCAATTGTCAAATAATTGCAAATAATATATATTACTTGTGCAAAGCATTTGCATCAAACAAAAATCATAAGATTTTTTTCCTCATTTCTCAACAGACACGCCAAGTTTCTCAGAGTTCACTAATTGTTCATTTTTGCATTTGGCTTTCCGTTCACTCTCTAAGGAAGAATTGTTTAGTTCAATTTCCATATTTTTTTTTTCAGGGGAGAAATAATTAAAAGCCCAGTTGCAGCCACAGAGATGCCTTTAGTGAAGGTGCCTTTATTGAAGGACACTGGAAAACCTAACATGCCCCTTCTGTTCTGGATATAGGCAGTTTCTGTTAAAAAGTGAAGGTTTCTCTGAGGGAAAAGAACATGACTGAAGGGCCTTCAGCTAAGCTTTCACACCATGCCTTCCCCAGTGCCATATCACAGCAATTTCTACTTATTTCAATTCTATTTCTTAGACTAATAGCAGTTTAAAAGGTCCCAAACAGCACAGGCAATTAAAAGCAAACTAATGTTAAAATGACTCTGAGGTCCCTATCATTTTAAGCCACCTTCTGTACTCAAACAGGGGTCTGGGAGCAAGCGGGTTGTAACACAGAGGAGTCATAGGGCATGAAGGCAAAACCTCTGGTCCTCAGGCTAGTCAAAAACATTCAAAACACTTTAGACTATCACCTCTTTCTCAAAACATCCCCCCCCCCAAAACCAAGTGCCCACTTCCCACCACTCTCTTTGTGAGGGTTAAAAAGAAAACCTACAACAAATGTAATATGAAAATAATGACAGTCCTAAGAAATCGCTAAAGAAATATATTTATTTAAAATGAAAAAGGCTCAATATACTTCAGAAAAGAACTTCTCTCAAAGGAGAACTTGGTGGAAGAAGACTGTAAATAATTTTTTAGCTTCACATACAGCTCACTGCTCCTAGACAGTGCAATATACATACCAAAATCAACTCTTTTTTTCCCCTAGACAAAGCTAATAATCTAAAATTTACTCCCCACTTACTAGCTTCTGAGCCTTTCTAACTTCTTCTAATCCAGGGCTGGCCCTGAGCCAGGTTTTCAGCAACTTCTAAAAATTCCACCAGAGCTTAAAAACATAAAAACAAACAAGTGATACAGAGTAAAATCACTGACATCTGTCCAACAAACTGACTAATCACACAGACCTTTTCCCCTTTTCACATTCACCTACTTTCTGGAAAGTGACTTCAATTAAGTCTTCTCCACCCCACAATGGAAGGAGCAACCCTATTCAGTTAAGATAGCCATTTAAATTGATCTTAACATCATCCTAACCTGAGCAATTACAGCAATGAAACATTTCACCTTGCCGTAGAGACTGGAACATAATGCTTCGGGAAGCCTCTTGATTTACTGTGTTCAGCATTGTTGATATGCTGCTCCAAGGACCACAGTTTCAAAGGGCCACCTGTCCTTGATATAACTATGTTACTACAATAGCAGCAGGGAGGAGAAGTAAAAGCAGGGACGAAGGGTAAGCTAGAAAAAGAAGTGGATTTGACAGTAATCTCATGTAATTAACTTTAAAATCCAACCTGTAGTGTTATTTAGTGTTTAATTATTTTAATGATGTTTTCACAGTTACAGTGAATTCAGTATGCATGAAAATTTAAGAAAAACATAAAACTCTGGTTTTGCTTGAAGTATTTCCTTTATGAATTATGACCCTTATTTATAATTTAGAAGCATTCTTTTTGTTCACAATATTGTTTCTCTATCGGAAACTATGGTGAAGCAAGAATCCTGTTTCCTTTTCTATTCTTTATAGCTTCTTGCTGTCAATCTAGATGTCATTCATAAATTAACACAAATTTTCAACTAGTTGTAAAGAATTTATTTAAACCTAAGACTCTTTTGTCTTAAACATAATTGATGTTATTTAATGCTGTGTAAATTACTCATTTTAATGTATCAGGTAAGAGAAGCCAGAATGAGGTAAATGCTCCTTCTAGAATGTATATGTATTTAATTCCTGTTGGAAACAGAAAAATTAAAAATGGAGAACTCCCTTTCCTTTCTCATGAACCTGTCATATGACCTGCAATCCTGCTCTGCGGAAAACTAAAATTGAAAAGGAAAAAAAAAATTTTGAATTCTTCAGATCTACTGTTCAAATGTCAGCTCACACATAAATATTCTGAAAAATGAAAATAAATTACCTTCCAAAATGTTTCAGTATCTTACCTCTTCATAAACAAAGTATCTATATCAATCAATGGATAAACTAAATTAGCCTGCATCTCCTAATGGCAAATGTCTTTCTTGCCTGTAATTCTTCAGTACAACAGAGACACTCAACAAAATACTTATCCAAAATTTTACATTAGAAAACTTGAAAATAAATAAATACAGTGTTTTCTCCAGTTGACACAAAAAGGTTTTTCTACATGCCTGAAGAGACTGGAATTGCCCAGAGTAATTCAGTTTTAAAAAGGTTTACTATTACTCGTAAGACTTTTAAACTAAAAAAAGCTCTTTCCATACTACAACAGCCAAAATATAAACTCATGCTTCTGTTTTTGCACTGGCTTTCTGATTCAAAACTGAGATTTAGCACAGGGGATCAGCATGCCATTTCACTGGGCAAGTAACAAGGTACTAGAGCACCTAGACATTTGTAGGTACAGGCAGTAATAAGCTTTATTTCCTGTTGTTCCTGCTGTACCTCATAATTTGCTGTGTAAACTCCAACAAATCACCTTGCACCTTGACATACCCTTCTGCATAACAGGTAAAGTGTTCTACTGTGTGTTTCTAGGTAAAGTATTCAGAAGGAGGCAAATCATTAAAGTTAATAGAAGTAGGAACAATCAGCAATTCAACAGATTGATTTATTCTTCTAAGCCCATATTTTTTTATTAATTGTATGTGTAAGCATCAGTGCACAGAAGAAATGCAAACCCTCATCCAAAATCCATCTGGGCGGTATGACGCTACTTAGGCGTATGAACATAATACGACAGCCAGAAACTGATTAAAACCTGACTTTGAGTGTGATCTTAAGTGGAATTTCATGTAGTCACAGCAAACTAACCAAAATAATTTTATCATTTTATAATATAAAAATAATTGTTATAACATGACTATATAGCAAATTTTCTGTACTTTCTAAATGAAAACTACTACACAAACCTCTTTCAAAATTTGAGGTCCATATAGAAATATATTCACAAAATTCAAAGAGCTTTAAGATAGATCAAGCCATTGATAAAACCATCCACTTCTGCATTTCAAATGTATCATGTTCAAGAAAGAATTACAATTCCCTCTGAAAGGAGGGCACATTTTTCGAGTAAGACAAGGCTCACATGTTGCTGGGACTGTCTGAAGTGGAAAAGCAAAATCCCTGCTTGGTTAGGTATTGCCGGTTTGCTGGTATTAAGCTGAGGGCCAAACAGTTTCGACTCAAGGTATCTGCAGCACCCTGCACCCCAGCTGAGGTTATCTGCAAACATACTTTTTATGCTGCAGAGCACAACAAAAGCAGGGTATGTCCATGCCCTTTGCTTGCACCCCACCGGGGCATGAGACCTGCAGCAGGGGCAAGTGCACAGCCATGCCCACACCTGGCACATGCCAACCTCCTGGCAGCATGGGCAGCACGGGCAGCACAGGAGGAGGGTCCCACATACAAAGTTCTCTCCTCAGCTGGCCAGTGTCCCCACTCTTCTCTCATCTCCTTTCTCTTGCTTTCTCCTCTTCTCCTGGCCCATGCCCCCTCCTCTCCAATCCCCAAGCGACAGAACACAGCCTGGCGACTCAGGGACTCACAGAGGCCAGGCTTCCTTCTGTACAGTCCTTTGGGTAGAGCTGCTAATCCTTCTTATTAATTAACAAGATAATAGCAGTTAACCGGAAAACAATATTAATGCTAACTATCTAGTAAACTTCCAACAGAAATGATTTATTCTTTTTGCCAATTTCCTGCTAACAAAATCAGGGAGCTGGAACTACGGCAGTATCTTGATGGTTTAAGAAGTTAAAAAACCAAGAATGCCTGAACAGTACAGGATTGAGAACATCTGTGTCTGTTTTCTGCTCCACTCTGGATAGTTTAAAAGATCCTCTTCTCTGTCAACTCCGGAGTTTATTAACAGCTGGGAATGTGGGCTCCCTCAATTATATCACCCTTACATAAGGACAAAGGGGAGTATAAACAGTAACATGACTGATCAGAGAAATGTACTCTGAGAGGCACATGAACTAAAAACACTAGCAAATGTTAACATTTACATGTACCATTGCTTCAGTACTTTAAACTTCCAAAGCATTTCTCCAGGTCTACTGTGCTTTATTCAGTGTATGCTGAAATACCTAACATCAAGTTTGCATTTTATTTATGTTGCAAAAAAACACTCAGAAGTGATGATGCAGGAATCAGGAATTCTGCAGACCAGGCACATTGCTATAGGTATTTTATGTTTTAGAAAAAAAGAGCTAAGGCATTTTTTAATTTTTTTTTTAATTAGCGACTGCAAGAGTAAGTAAAACATCTATAAGAAGAAGGGATTTATATTATCTGGGTTCTGTTGCAGCAAACAAGTACTGCAGCTTTCATTCACTGATTGTCAAAAACTTTCCAATGTGCCCACTGCAATGCGGATGCCAACCAACGAATCAAAGGCATTCAGCAACTAGACAAAGAGGGTCTGATGCCAACCTCGGTGCCACTGGCAACCATTATTGGCATCAAGCACATTGTCTCCCTTTTTTCCCCCCTCTCCTGGCACTCAACAAACAAAATGGCGGTTCTTGTAGCAACGGGAACACAGCATAAGCGCTGCACTGAATCAAATACCATCAAATGATTTTATGGACTGAAATACCAAATGATAGACAGTCTCTGATGCCTGACAGGAAAAAAAAAAAAAAGGGGGGGGGGAAAAAAGCAATTCTGTCAATAGAAACAGCATTCACACCATTTTCAAGTTGGGGTTTTATACAACCTCCGTGTGGGACACACACACACCCCCCTGATATACACAACAAGCAGAGTCCCATGGAAGTGTGTTATGATTAAGAATTATTTTGATGTTAAACATTGTTCACAGTGTATATTTTTCATTTTCTTCCTCCATTTTAGTCAAAGCAGCTGCATCACAACCTATGTCAATCCTCTTTTTTTTTTTTTTTTTAAGATCTTAAATCACAACAGCATAACAAAGTGCACAGGGGAAAACAAGATGCTGAATTTTGAGATGAGCGAAAAGTAGAATCAGAGGAAGTTGGTCAATGACAGAACTTCATAGATTGGTCCTTATTTCTTCTTTCAAGGCAGATATGGAAGTAGAAGCTCTTTTTGTTAAGAACCAAAAAGATTATTGACACTTCTAGATCTGGAAATTGTCAATATATTGTAACATTACTCTGCACTGCAATGCGGATGCCAACCAACAAATCACAGACATCCTAGGCTAAACAAAGAAGGTCTGATGCCAATCCTGGTGCCACTGGCAACCATCACTGGCACTCGAACTATCCTTCCTCCTCTTTTTTCCCCTAATCTTTTTTAAAGCAACAAAAAAGCAAACTACTTGGCCCCTTTATTCATGTTATGTGCTAAATCCTTCTTCATATTTCGTTCAGGGATTTAATTGTTTCTGTGTATCCACTGAAGGTTTTACATGATATTATTAGGTATGTATATATGTTTGGAAAGATAAATAAAAGGTAAAATACCGCATGTATAATGCAGCATTTTGGTTGACCCCATGCTTATCTTTCACAAAGCCTGGTGCTCTTAATCAAGTGAACTACAAAGTGCCACCATTAACCTGCTGTCAATGAGTATAGAGAATCAAAGTTTAATAAAAGGAAAAAAAAATACATAGATAACTTAGCATGACTTCTTCAAGAAGAGAGCCAACAGATGTTAATGGAAGATTCACTGTAAAGCAGCAAGATAGATACAAAATACACGCAGTTTACAATAAACAAAAGGGTCTACTAAGAGTGACTTGGCATATATAAATTAGCCAGCTTCATCTTCCAGTATATTCTCAAAGTAGCATTGTGTAACTTTGAAAGTTATAATATTACAGCATGTTTATCTTACTAATTTCTGATTAGACAAGTGTTTTAAATAAACTAATATTCTCAATCCATTTAAATCAACAAAATCAGCTATGCCCTGCAATTCCTTCTCCCACTTCAAGTTACTAGCTTCTAAAAACTTATAAGTCAACAGTGTGTTAAGAGTACTCTAACCTCAGATTCTTCAGCTCAAGAGCTACTTGAACTGTTTTGCCTCCCTTTGTAGGTTTGACTTTTAGAGACAGGTAAATCCACAGAATTAATCAGTAAGCTATGTCTTACACTATATGCATTCAAAATACAATTTGATTCCTTTTCCATGAAAGGAGTTTAAAGGTACGAATTATTTGTAATTAATCTATTTTGTTTAATGCTATCAAAGAAATCTTTCTTCCTATGTTATATCAGATTTACCAGATTCTGCAGCTATTTAAAGTTTCTGTAAAATATCTAAATGTGTTTAATGCTGTGAGAGACAAAAAAAAACCCACAAAAAATACAAGTAAGAGGGAATAAAAAAACCCACTATTTTTTTCATGACAAATAATCCAAAAAAGAGAACCTGATTTATACGTTTACATAAACAGTGCTCCAGTTGTATAAGCAAATGTTAAAAGAGAAATTCATTTAAAACAGAAAAATTGTGTTTTGTATCTGTTCTTTTAAAGAATGAGTAAACACCAAATGAAGATGTGCAATTCTATTTTTTGTTACTAACAAAATCAATTCCATTTGTTTTCCAGTTAAATCCCGCAATTATTTATCGGGCATCAAATAACAGCGTGCCATCTGCCCTTCTGAAGGCCATTTCTGCCTACTACCAGGCCAAGTTGTGAAACGGCATCTGCGGACAGTCAAACTTTACATACTTGAGAACTGCAGCTAAAAAATAAATGCTTTATTACTGCTGATCAGTCAACAGTATAGAGACACCTAGAAGATGGTATCGTCACCAGAAAGAACCAAAATTACTCCTACCAGAGAAAAGGCATTTCAAAAACCTTAGCATCAGAGAAAAAAAAAACGACCTTTATCAACTTACAGCCATTTACAATTTTAGGTAACCTGCCTAAAAGTATTTTTATTGAATATGCAATATGACTTAGTAAGTTTCCCCCAGATGCATGATTATTAGAAGCCCTGTTTTTATCTGCATTCTGTAAAAACTAAGTTTAAGAAGCTTTTCCCTAGAGCTCCTGCAATTTTCCACATTTCAATTACCTGTCAAATGAAAGTATATGAACGTGATTAGGAAAACATACTCTACATAGAAAATGCTTTCAAAATATTATAACCTATATCTTATTTTTAAAGCTCAAATATGTGAGATAATGATGTAAAATATGAATAACACAATAGCTAATGTACACTGTAATTCTGATTCTATTTGGTATTTACAAGAAGTATATCTGTGCTAAAGTATTTTCAAGTTTTGTTTTATAGCCATGAGAAAGCCTGCAACAGCTCTTCAATGTGATAGCAGATTCATCAGTTTAAGGATAACTTCTTGACTATTTTTAACTACTAAGACAATAATAAGTATTTGTAGTGTTTATTGTGATTGTGCAATTGCACATACCTGCATCTGTTACTAACAGTACTGAGATGAGGTTTGTTTTTTTCTTAAAAAAAGACAACCTGAAAAAAGAGGAAGAATGTTTTTTGAAGTCACAACTATATACTGCCACTTTTTGACCAAAAAAGGGCAACTTCAGTGGAATGAAAGTACTGCTTGTGTCTGTCTTGAAAGAGAACAAGGCACATATATCAAATATGCATGTCACTTATACAGGTCTGTAGGAACATGTGTGTGTTTAAGTATATCCATATACATGCTGATTTACAAATGGATATGTACCCACATTACATCTACAGATCACATAATAATGTTCACTGGAAGCCAGCCCATAGGGGAAATGGGGCTACTTGGAATCAGAGTTTGACATACTAACATAGAAACATGACAATCTGCTTCCTACCTTGCTCCTGCACGTAGTATGCCAAAAACAAATCAAGCTCCTTGACTGATACTGTTATGTGATGTGGCTGGACGCAAAGTGCTGGATTTGTGCAATGTGGGGATTTCATGAGACGTTCTCCATCCGTACTTTCCAAGGGGATGCCTTTGAACAGGATCACCATGACTAGATCCAGACGCCAGACTTTGTCAGCCTGTCGCAGGCAATCGATTCTCCTAATCTTGCCCTTCTGGTCAGGATTGGACAATACACAGCATGGGTGCTTCTTCCCAGTCACCGTGAGCACAAAATCCTCCCGGAACTCCTGGCGAATATCTTTGCGCAGCTTGGCCAGGAGTCTGGATGCCCACTTCTGTTTAATTTCAGGCTTTTCACTAAGTAGCTCATCCTTGACTGCTCTTTCCTCATCCTTTGACATTCGTTTCTCATGTTTTTTAAAGTACTTGCGTTTTCGAGCCTGAAGATTGAACCAAGTATAGGCAATTGCACGGACATGTGGAAGAAGTGCCTCAATGAACGGGTGAAATTCATCCTGTGGAAAGAAGTGAAGGAAAAAATGAAGAAGCAAATAAGAAAACTCAAACTCAGCATCTCATAACTGAAGCAGTATCAAGAAAGGTTTCTGAAAATCTTCAGGTGAAATACAAGACAAAGAGAATAAACAAAAGTTAGGCAAATTTCTGCATAACACCTTTTATGAAATTACTACTGTTGTCAGGCAGCAGGTGAAAAGTGCATAAAAAATCACGTTTTCCCCATATTTCATTCTTTGAAAGAACTATGTGAAGATTTTATTTTATATGCCTCCCCTCACTTCATCCCACAGTGCTGCAGAGACTACACAGTTTAAAAGCAATGCTACCAAGACGGGTTTTTTCCTAATATTTAAATATCTGAGCGAACAGCTAACATCAAGAAAAGTACCATTGCACAAAGAGGACACTATACGGTTTTAAAAAATCTGAGCAGAAATGTTCAGAAGGCTGAGGCAAATGCCACAGTTCATTTCTCTTCTCTGTGGCACAGAAACACAAAGCATATACATGCTCAGTGTAATGCCACAGAGTTCCCGCTTTTGGAGCATGCTCTCAGCAAGAGACTGCTGGTGGCACAAAGAGCATGCGCCATTAAACTTGATCCATTTTCTTATCAAACGTCCAACATTCCAGCACTGAAACAGCACCATTCCAGTGGTGTAACTAGAGAAACCAGTATACAGTAAGGGAAGGCAGGGAAAAGACACAATGGGCCATATACAAATCCTGAACAGAAGCTTCTGTACTTCAGCTCTTCGAGCTTCCCTCCCACCACCCCCAAACTCTGTAAAATTAGAGTGTATGAAGGTGAGAAGAAAAATTACGTTTATGTCCTTTCGGCAGCTCCACTGTGGGTTTTGAAGCCCTGCAGAGTCAGTTAATTTGTTAACTGATCACATGAGTGTGGCAATTATTCTAAACCCCTTAAAAATCAATCTGAGGTGTACAATGAAAAATGGCAACTTGGCACAAACTTTGCATTCTTTGTGTTTCTGCATGCTGTGGCAAAGAGACATTACGAGTCCACTGCTGATCAAATGCTGCTTTTGTGAAATCCATGCAATTTATTTACAGTTTCAAAATACCCCTTTCTGTCTTTTGGCCTCACCTGCAAGTTCTTATCTTCTGCCTAGCAGCAATATGGATTGCATTAAGGAGGTAATGCTTAGTTGTTGTCTACAAGTACATCCTATAGCAATTAAATTAATTTGATTTGTCTGCTTAAAGTACCATCCTACACACCTATGTTAATATCTAACTAGACTTTTCCCAAAAATGTCTTTTCCATGAACAAATCTGCTGTTTAGAACAGTGCAATCTGCTTATCAAACATAGATGTATTTTGGTTGGGAAGGAAGACCTTAGGGGAGGTATCTTTCTTCCTGTGTGTAGGCATATTTAGTCTTAAATACCACGCAGATTGCTCATCATACTGAGTGGCATGGTGCAATCAAACTAAAACTGAATCTTTTTTTATGTAATTATATTCAAGAATACAATTAACAAACTACTATTTTAGTTACACTGCTAGACAAGGAATGAATTATGTTTAATCAATAGGCCGATTAACTCCATTAGGTAAAAATGATGAAAGTATAACTAATGGTCTCAATTACAGAGTGCAGACTGCCATTATAGAAGCTTCAGGCAAAGAATTTCATGTTTAAATCTTCAAATTTCAAACAAAATTTCCTGAATGGTAAAAAAACCCACAAGATCTAGTTACCCCTCTTCCCTAAATGTCCTCAAATCAAACAGAAAACAACAGAAAAGGTGCAAGCAGTCTACCTATGATCATGTTATCTTCATAGAAAAAAAAAGCAAAGAAACAAAAATAAATGGAAAAAAAAGAGCAGAGAGACAGTATAGGAAGATACTTCAGGACACAAACAACTGCTTTGCAGTATGATGATTAACAAAGACCCACAAAGGCAACAATTAAACTGATTAGTAGTTTCCAGCACAGATTTGAACAATTCTGATACTATATTGGCACATAAAACTAGGCCGTGGAAAGAGTTAAACCACAATCTGTTCTTTGTGTGAGAAGGCAGTACTGCTCTGAGTAACCACAGCCTATGATAAGACTTCCCTATCTTCATACATTTTCTGATGCTTTGCTTTTTAACCCCTCAATTATAACTACTAAAGAAAGTTTATTTTTTTCTTCTATGGAAATCATCTTAATTGAAATCTTCAAATAAATAATTTTTTTAAAAATTAACGTAAGCATAAAGACTGTACAGAGTTAAATCCCCACAATTCATTTTAGGCTGAATAAAACAGATTTACTACAGATTTTGAAAATTCTAACAGCTGGGGCTAAAGGTGGAGCGAAGGCAGGTGGCTGAAGAGCTTTGGGAGAAATTAATTTTTGCCTCAGTACAATGATTTCCCCCACATCTAAACAGACATCAGCATTTAGAACTTAAAATGGCAACAAAATAAACACGGACATACACTATGCTACTGGAATACTGCATATCTAGTTTTCGTTTTGAAGAAGAGCATCATAAACTATTTCAGAATGGATATGCCTTGAGGTAATGCACATAGTATTATCAATAATAACTTATAGCATTTCACATCTGTGAAAATTCTATATATAAGAATTCCACTGTTTAAATTCCAGTCTGTAGTGGTTGAATGTTTCCTTTTCAAAGAGAGGAAAAAAAGGAAACACACACCAAAAAACCCAGTTTTAAAAACTGTATTCAGGCTTTTCTTTCACAGTATCATTACGTCCTAAAGATATAAATACAGGCTAAAGAATGTGAAGGAGAAACATGGCAAAATACATCCTGTTCTAAAGCAATTTTATCAGATATCTTTGAGCAATTCATTGTGCACCTGGAGTCTTTTCAAATGAAACACTACTTGACAAGAAGAAGTGCCCATAAAAATGACCCTAAATGAAGATTTGCAATTAATTACACACATTCTCCACTAAACCTCCTAAAAAGACATCTACAAAATTTTATTTTGTATTTTTTTCACTTAATATTCATACAGGTAATATTGAATTATTTTTTGGGTTTTTTATGGGACACACATCCATGTGCCACAGACGCTCTTGCAATAAAGTGATTTATGAAGGTAAGATTTTCAACTGTCATATCACATAGCTCAGGTGAACAATTGTGCACTGGCAATTTAAATTAAAATGGTACTATATAACTTCTATGTAACTTGTAAATACAGGAAAAAATAGGAGTCATCCAATGATGATAAATAGGCCAAGTTTTATTTTGGAAAAGGTAAAGGGGATAGGCAGCGCACTTCTCCTGTCTTTGACTTTTATAAATTTTGTATCAATCTATGGAAATTCAAACTGAGGACTCTACAAAAAGTAAACCAGTCAGAAGTATAGAACATTTATACAGAAATCTTCATCTGCTTAATTCACTGCATGGATTTTCTCTGCGCCTAGTGGAACAATATACACAAGGAAAAGAAAAGACAACATATTCTGACTTTCTAGACTACCACAACATAAAAATAAATCATGGCAAAAATATCACAAGATACCAAGCACTAAAAGCCATGCAGTAACTGCATCCTATTAATGCCTCAGCAAGACAGATAAATACAGTTTACACTCATTCCAAAACAAAGAGAAAGAGACATATGAGAAAGAGAGGAAGAGAGCTCCACAAATTAAATTTCATTTGGTAAGTTTCTTTGTCCTTGGAGTTATTTTCACCCACCCAACCCTTATTGAAAGTGTGATGGTTAACGTTCAAACTGCAAAGATTTGTCTTAAAGCTGTACTTTGAATTTTAGACTTGTTTTGAAAAGGTGCTTCAGCACTTTCTCAGCACAGACTGAACTACCACTTTCCCAAGGAACTTAGTTCAAACAGGTGTTTACCAAAATATTTTCTTCTGAACTTATACTGCCACAATCAAGGTGCATTGCAAGAGCCCTAGAGACATTTAAAACAACAGAGAGCAGTTTTGACAGCACTATTTTAATGCAGTTGCAACTCAAAATGAGATGAATCAATCTTTCTCTTTAAACAAATAAAGAATGCAAGGTATAAATTTGCATTATCAGTGTAATTTTCATTTTTAATTTATGTAGAGGAAAGATGATTTTTAAACTGTCCTTATCATTCCAAGTAGGCAGAAAAAGACTCCAAATTAAAATCAATTTGCTGTGCTCCACATACAGTGGAAACTGCCTCTGCATGCCACATGGTAGATACTAATTGTAAAATATTATGGAAAAGGCATCACAGCACAAAAGGTAGGAACTGCTTTCTTGTATTAATGGCTGTAGAAGTACAATGTTGTGTTTTCATATACACCTGAGTGTAGTATTTTAATACAGATTTGTAAAGAATGAGGAACTCTATAACATACATCAGAGAATCAAAAAAAACAAGTATATGGGGAAAAAAGTAATTAGAGCAGGAAACAAAAATATTAACTACATCTCCATCAGAGGTGATTGTGAAAATTTGTGTGTTTCAAATGTCAAAACTTCTTTCTTGAGTTGTAGTCTCAGGTTTATAGTCTGATGTAGAGGTCTTACTGCCTGTCAATAATTTCACAGGCTGGACAGCCTACACAGAATTAATTTTTACCAACTGCAGATTCCATGGTAATTATTTCTATGTGTGTACCTGTAAACATGTGTGCATCTCTTACACAAAATGCTTCCTACATTTCTCTTCTGAAGAAATATCTCAATGGCACTCTTTTCTAGCTTTCCTCCACTGCAGCTCACGTCTACTTGCTGAAAATATCCATATCTAAGTCAATCACACTTAGATGCCAAACAAAATATAAACAATGAAAAATGTGTCAGCCAAAAAACTACAGGACTGTATCCAATCACCGAAAAAGCCTTATCGTTTCCATCTTCAATCACAATTTATGAATACTTTAGTCCTTTTGAATTACAATACTTTGTAACTGGGAAATAACTTAAATCATATTTATTTATTCACAGTCCAACTCTAAGTGCGCCGTTGGCCGCTCTGCAGCAGCCTTACAGGAGACATTACTTTCGCACATTTTCTGCTTCTTTAGCTATTTGTTGCGCCAATGTGGAAGCAAGCAGTTATCGCTTAATCAGTTTACATCACATCCTCCTAAGACAGACTTTCACGAAAGCCGCTGAAAACTATCTCCGGGCTCTGCAGATCGCGTTTTCCTGAACAGGCTCCGGTGCCCCGNCGCCCCCGTCCCGCCCGCCGCCCCGGTGACAGCCGCCGCCCCGCCGCGAAAAGCGGGCGCAAGGGCCGCTCTGAAAACCGGCTCGGTCTTTCCCCGTGATGAGGAGGGTGCACGCTCCCCCGCCTGCACCACAAATTTAGCTGGGAGGGGGAAAATGCTGTGCCCTTGTATAACCGAACGAGAAAACACTGCACAGCTTGGTCATCACCGCTTACACCGCCCTCATTGCTGGCAGGCTACATATTATTAATTAAGCATAAGACGGGATTACTTCGCACCGCCGAGTGGACGTGTTTTGTCAAAAAGAGCATTTTTCCTTTCAAACC
>VWZF01005106.1:73101-102750 GCA_013396755.1 Sclerurus mexicanus | reverse complement strand
CCCCTCCAAGCCTCGGCCGTGGATGGGCTCGGAGCCAGGAGCTCCTCTGGCTCCTGCTCCTGCCTCCTGCTCCTGCCTCTGGCTCCTGCTCCTGCCTCTGCTCCTGCTCCTGCTCCTGCTCCTCCTCCTGCCGCTCCGGCGCGGGAAGCGCGGCTCTTCGTTTCCGCCTGGCGGCTGCCGCACGCACGAAGGGCGCCGCGGATCTTTGCGTATTAAGGGCGAGATATTTTAGTGTAGCCTTCCCAGGCTACGCTTGACGAGTATGGTTCTTCGCACGTATTTTTGTGAAAGGCTTTTACAGGCAGGTTATGTAACCGCGTGGTTTCAGATGCCGCGTTTTATAAACTATCGTATAGTGTTCCATTCCCGTGGGATGAACTCTGCTCCAGATGAATTTTCTCCAGTCCAAACCTGGAGGCAGTAAGACAACCTGGCAGAGGAAGGATTTCACATCTAAAACTTCCTATACAATTAAGGCACTTACAATGAAATAAATAAAACTGCATGAGGTGAAACTGTGAAGAGTTTTAATCAGTCAGATAACAAATACCTTTCTTCCTGTTAAAAATTGCCAAGTACAAGCTCCAAAGAATCTTCATAATTACTTATAGACCATTGCTGGGAAGATGGAGGCCTCTCAGGAAGTCAATTTTCTTTTGTCTGATTTGAGAAAAACAGTCTAAGCTGCTAAAAATACATTTAACTCTTCAAGCACAAATTACCATGAAATAGGAAACAAAGTCTGAAACATAAGCTTTCAGACTTAAGAAGTCACTGTAGAGTGTTTTTATTTCTCTCATCATTTTATGAAGAAATTGCACCTAGAAAAATTGGATTATGAATTTGTCTGTTCAGTGAGCAGTGGAAATGATTGTTCATGCTATGTGTTGCAGATTTTGGAAACTTAATAGCAGCCAGTCAGTTGAATGGAGAGCAGACCTTCTTCCATGCCAGAGGGAATCTCTGGGTATTGATTTTTTAATTTAAAAAAATTTTCTCTTTTTATAGAAAAAAGCTTTGAGTCTGAGAGTTAGAATTAGCAATTTGTGCCGGTCATCAGTGCTTAGCAGATTTTTTTGCAAGAACATCAGAAATATTTCATTACAGATTTCGAGAGTTTTTTGATGCTCCCTAGGTTTAAATTTTGGTGCTGCTGTTGTGACGGCTGACAGAGATTCAGTTTCCAGTAGAGAGTCCCATTACTCTCTGCAGCTTTCTTGCTTTTGTTGGTTGGTTGGTTGTTTTTTGTTGAGTCTGTATGGTTACTAAGCCTAACTCTGCAGGTGACTTAGCAAATAATCTGAAACTTTTCATATAATATCAAATGACAAATAATGGCACCAGGAAAGAAATAAGTCTTTTAGTCCTCTAGAAAGAAAAATTGAACTCTGCAAAGCTGCCATAGTTTTTCAGTTTAGTTTAAGCCTAGATTGTTTGTCATAGGCAACTTTTATGAACATATTTTTAAGTTCAAAAATTGTGTAATGTATCATTTCTGTTGCCTTTGATTTCTCAGTTGTATAGCACTAGTATGTGTTGATTATGGCTTTCTTTTCCGTAAATGTAATCAACACATATTTTGTAACAGTCTGATCTTAAGTTCTGTTGTTTCTTGGGGGTTTTTTCAGTCTTCTGAGATTATATATCTATATACTTGATACTTTTTAACATTCACAATGGTTGAAATATGAAACGGCTGTAAATAGTTTTCCTCTATGGATAGTTGTTACCAAGTCAGTTACTTACTGAGTATGACTAGATAACAATCTGAAGGAAGACAGACTTGCAGAATTTCCACTAAAACAGATAACAATCAAATAATTATTTGACATCTTTATAACAAAATTTGTATGAAAGGTCAAATGTTTCAAGACTTATTTTTGAAGATGCTGATATAAATTTGCTTTATTAAAATCTCTGTATTTTCAAAGTTTCCTCACTAATTGACAGGGCAGGAAAATAAAATGAGTGAAAGAGGACCTTGTGTACTAATGGTTCAACAATAAAGTCTATGAAGTAGTGCAGTCATGGAATAGACCAAGTAAACAAGGATTATGTTAAGCAACAACGCGGTAGGCAGAATCTCAGTACAGTTCAGCTGTATGCATGAAGGCTACAGCCATCATAATGCGTAACAGGACAACTGAGAAAACCAGGTAGCTTTGAGTAAATACATCGTTTTGCACATGTAAAAAGCTGCTTTTACTTCACCAGCTTTCAAGTAGGAGCTTCCCACTTTTCAGGGAAAGGCTACTGTAAAAAAGGTACTGCTTGCTATTCATGAAACAACCTGTTCAGTTTCATTTGAGCAGGGTGCCTTGAAAAATGCACAATTTGCACATGTGCACGACACTTGCTCATTATTTCTGAAAGTTCATACTTTTACCATGCTGCTCTTTACAGGCCCCCGGCCCCGCCGAGGCTCCCACACAGTCTCCTAGCAACTAGGCGGAATTATAACTCTCAGTTTGGCACCAGCAAAATGATTCCTTCTGCTGCTTCCCCCAGGCAAGCACTCTGCAGTCCAGGACAAAATGCACTGGGCAAAGAGATGGGGAGTACTGGTCAGCAGGCTTGCAGGGGCTGATATCAGTATTTGTCTGTACTGCAAAGTAAAGCCTGGAGATTCCACCCACCATGGCAGCGTCAAGTGCCATTTGTTCCCAGCCCTGCTCTGGCATATTAGGTAGGGGGAAATTGAAGCAGATTTAGTAAAATTATTTCTGAAATTCTGTTACTTTAGCAAGCAGTAGCAAAGTTGTTACTGGTTACAGTAGACCAGATTTTTCACTTCAGATAATAAAGCAATACAGGAGAGTATGGCATATACAGTTTTAGTCCGCAGCAAGTCTCCCTTTCCTTGTCCAGGAAAGCAGCTGCAGAATCCTGATGCACAGCATCAATTCCTGCCTAGTTAGTAGTCTCAAATGCTGTACTTTTATTTGTTTAGACCTCTTCTTCTATTAAAATATGGCAGAAGCACTATCACAATATCACCATATAACCACACCATCACATCATCACCAGAGCAAATTAAAAGGTTAGGAGATAACAGAGTGTAACACTAAAAGGTAGAAAATCTCCTTTACATTCCATACAAGAGCCTTCAGCTCTCCAACTCTCCTTCACAATACGCCAAAGTGTAATTTCTTCCCCCAGACCTTTGCATCTCTCAATCCACAGGATTGCTAAGGAACTGTAACATCTTTGCATTTAATAATAGGGAAAAAAAATAAAAATGGGGCTTCGTGGTAGCATTTAAATAGCATACAGGGCCTTTTGAGTTCACACCTCATTAAGGTGAACAGGAAGGGAAGGGGTGCACATCTTTGTTGTTACTTTTGCCTTGCAGCATTTTCAGCCAAGCTATGTGAACAGACCAGCAGCATATTAACGGACTTTGTAGCAGCTGTATTTTTGTAGCATTTTGTTTGATGGGTTGTTTTTTCTTTTTTTTTTTAAGTTTAGAAATTGCAGAGCATTGTGAAATGAAGCCAGGGCAGGCCCTTAGAGGAGAATTATTTTGGCTTCCTATTTTATGAAGCCAATCTACAAGATCTAGGCCTTCTTCCTCTTTTGACTGAACTTTGCATACCCCACTGAGATGAGCATCGAAATTGATTTGGCGGAATATTTCATACTTTGAGCTCAAGCATGCTTATCTCAGCTGACCAAACACCTATGTGAAGGTACACTTGAAGAGCTGCCACATGACCTATACTCCTCTAACTGACTCTAACTGTGTTGCAATTGTATAGATGATCAGATTTGGCTCTAGGGTAGGTTTGGAACTAGGATGCCTCAGCAAGTTTGCTGACAACACCTCTTGCTCTCTTCATGCTGCTATCACAGCACTCAGCAGAAGACTGGAGGACAGTGGTAAAACATGAATTCAGTAGGCTCAAGACAAGACAGGCCTTCTTACTGAATAATTTCTGGATAAAAGTTGGCCATGCCATTTCTACTCTCCTGGATTCTACAGTGTCCTGCACAGAGTCTCCAAGGAAGAGGACTTCCAAGGCTTTCCATGGGTTTTTAAGGCACAGTAGATGTCAGACAGGTGGCCAGCAAATGTGCTCATCATCAGTGGGGCAGGGCCCAGTGAGCAGGAAAGCACTCCCTGCATTGCTTGTAATTTGCAAGAGGAAATTTCATGCTTTGAAAACAAAATGAGTCATGGCACTCTTCTCCAGCACCCATAGCTATTGATTTTTCGACTATCAGAAACTGAATATGTTAGTGTTTTCCTAATTATTTCTTCCCTCCTGAACATTCACATGCCTGGGAATACCTGTGAAGACTGTCTAAGTCATTTATTAATGAATTTTAACAATATTAAAAGATATTACAGATTATGTGTTATTTAAGCACTTTTTAGAACCATTACAGATATTCCAACTGCTTGTAACAATTATTTTTTAAAGATGTAGATTTGCAATGCCAGTAAGTGCTGTGCCAGTCACACTGGTGGTTGAGAAGGATTCCGGAAGGATACTATTTCCCTTTGACCACACAGCAATGCACTGTGTGGGAACAGAGTAAATAAAGAGCAGCACCTATTTCCAGTCCTGGAAAAACTGAAAATCTCCTACTCTCTGGTGATAGCACTGACTGTGCAAGAAGACAGTGTGCAGGAGAGGACACCAGTGAAACACTGGAGCTGGTTATACTTTGGGAGTGGGAACCCTTGCCTTGGAAATCATGCAACCAGTCACTTTGGCCCTTTCTCTCTTCTGCCTCGTTACATGCTCTTCTAGTCCTGGTCAGAGAGGTCACTTTACCTTTCTGCTTTGCTTTAGCTTCCTTTTTTATGTCTTCTGTTTGTTTGTTTTTTGTTTTTTTTCCTGTCATTGCTCTTCCTCACTTCACTGGCTTAAATGCTCATCTGACTTCCGTCCAGAGTTTATGTGTACTTCATGGCCATATGAGCCTGTCTGTTATACTCTGTTGATTCAGCTTTGCTTATTAACCCACTGTAAGAGGAGGAAAGTTTCTTCAGGAAAAATGATGAGTATATCACTTGTCTTCTAGTAAAAAAAAAAAGAAAAAAAAATGTCCTTTATATTCTTTGACATGGCAAAACCACAGACCTCCTCCTTTAGCCCTAAATTTTGGCCCATATGTCATCTGCTAGCAACCAGGTTCCCCATTCATGGGTGTGTTATGGGAGTGACTTCAGGTTAGTTTCTTAACTGACTGGAAAGAGAAGTCAAGATAAAATGGACTAAGGGGTTATTCCAGGATGTTTGTAAGGAGAGATTACTGTTAAGAAGACAAGGAACTTTCTCATGTGTAAAAATCTCCACCTGCCCTCACATGAATCACTAAGTGAAGAGCATACCATGATAGAGAGAGTGGGCTGGTGAGCTATGGGAAGTTTGTTCTGGCCTAGAAGCTTGCTGAATGTTGATATTTTAAACTTTAAATGCTAAAGGCAAATACTGGCATCCTGGATAGGGAAGGGGGAGTATTAAGCAGCCATTGAGAGAAGACTAAGGTGAAGATTAGCACAGACTGTCAAATTTATTCTCTCCTTCTCTCCTGGGATGTGAGGTTGTGAATGGACAACCTCAAGGAAGCCAAATTCCACAGCCTTGGATGGAGATTTTTACTTCATGCAAGCATAGGTGATCTACAGTCTGGACTTGAAGACAAAGTCTTACAAGTATAACTCTATACTACTCTACTAGTGTGAATGTCACAGGCAGCACTGTCTGAAGAAAGAAGTCATAGTGACTCATAGTTTTCTTTAATAAAAAAATAAATAAAATCTTTAGTTCAAAAGCAGATATTTTAGGCAGTCATGGGCCCTTCAAGCTCACCAGTCACAGCTGTGCAGGTGCACAGCAAAGTGTGTTGTTGCTGTATTTTGCTGCGCTGGATTTATAATGGCACTCCCTGAAATCATACAGTGCTTTCTTGTCTCCATCTCTGAACATGCCTCACTAATAGCGTTGATTTTACATGCAGCTACCAAAATGAAACTGTAAACCATGATCACATCAGGTAGAAATCAAACCCTTTGGTGAGCCTAGTGTTGTCAAGGTCTGGTTAACCTCAGCAACATGTCCAAGGTGAGACAAGCATGTAAAAATAAATGAGTTGCATGACGAGTGTTACATGTGCATAAGCCACAAGTGACCACAGCTAATTTGTGTTGCATAGAGGTAAGCCACAATGAGGAAAAAGACTGGAATGCTATGGGCCCACAGAACAGCAGTACAGCAGTGAGAAGATACCAAAACATGCCATGATGGTTCTAAACTTCACCAGCAGCCACTCCTTGTAGTGAGCCTCTCAGAGCCAGTTTTAAAAGAAACCCATATCCTGCCTGTACCAGCAGCTGGACAAGCAATCCTGTCTTTCAAGGACATGTAAGTTCAGAGTGAAAAAAATTTGTTTGGAAGTATTTAAGCTAAAGTCCTGCTTCATATTTTCAACATACACTGACTTTTCCAAAAGACTCTGTTTTTTATTCAGAGGAAGACTTCCTGGCATGTTAATAGTTTTTACTAGACACAGGAAATTTGAGTTCCAAAGGTGACATTTTCAGAACACTTTGATCATATGGAAAACAGAGCCATAATGGAACTTTTCTGTATCTTAATCATACCCTGTAATTCTGTGACTCCTGTGAATATAGAGATGCATGCACTCAAATTAATAAGGTAAGACTATTAATCTTTCTGTTAACTGGCTGAACTGATTAATGAAGTAATATACTTTACAGAACCATATGCATTAATACAAGCAAGTAGCAGAGCAGGACAGCACTCAGCTCTTGAGTAGAGGAAATAGGGAAAGTCAGAGGAAGATGTGACTGCCGGAAGCAGGAGGTTAGTCTAGGCCAAGAGCAGCCCAGTTTGACTAGGATGAGCAAAGGCAAGCTTTGTCACAAGAGTGTTACTGATTGCTCAGGAAAACCAAGTCAAAGCAAGTTCCACCTCTTTCTTTATCCTCCTAGCCCACATTCCCACCATTTCTATCATAATGCCTCCCTGTCTTTCTTCTGCTTCCTACTGAGCCAAAGAAAGAAAAATATGTTGAAAGTAGGAGGAGCTCAAGCAGCAGAAAGGTCTGTCAGACTTTATAGTGTGTGAAGGAAAGTAATATGTGAGCCTCTCTAAAAAAGGTGACAAAATTAACTTATGGCCTGTAGGTAGAAATACTAGTCATTTTTCAGTAAAGAATGTATTTTCAATAAAATTCATGCTCTTGCTATAAAGACAGAAGTGTAGGTTGCTAGATTAGAGGGGAAAAGCATGCAGTGCTCTTCCATTACAATGTTATGTGGTGTTTTCTTTTGCAAGTTTTTGCAAGGGGTTTCTTTTTCCCATAATGGATTTACTTTTCCTCACTGAACCACATTCTCTCATGTTCTCTCTGAAATTTTGACAGATAAAGTTTTCTGAGAAAGGATGGGCTTCATTGTGCCTACAACTCTCGTGGCCGCAATTCAAGAATAGGATTTGTTTAAATGTCTTTTTTCATTACTACTCTTTTTAAGGCCAAGCTGTGATAGGGGAACTGAAAATATCAGAAACTAGGCTCCTCTTGCACCAGCAAAGCAGCAATTTGTCCTAACATCTCTCCCTGAAGGGAGGGTGAAGACTAAATCCAGATCACACCAGCAGGACCCAGCACCATCCCTAATCCACTGGTGCCCACACAAAGCAGTCTAACCTACCTAAATTCCAGTCCAGATCAGGGTGATCCCAAGCCCATTCTCAGCAGCTGCTCAGGGTCCTGGAGTAGGCTGCTGCCCCTATGGCTTGGACCACAGTGGTGGCCACCCTCTTTTAGGCCAGGAAATCAGAGTGAGCAGCTGCAGTGGGAAAGGTCCCACAGCAGGGGGTGTGGAGCTACACTGCTATGCTGCCTCCTCTTAACCCACACCTGCCACCCCACAACTGGCAGGCAGAAGTACCATAGAGGGGAGATGACTACAGAAAAGCATGGCAGAGAAGACATGTGACACCCATGGGCTCCTCACCTTCCCCTGCCAGGAGCACTCGCTCAGCATTTTTTTTTTCTGGTGGGTTTTTTTGTTTGGTTTTTTTTTTTTAATGTTTGTTTTAATTTTATTGTATTTCCTACAATGTGGGAGAGAGCTGCAGCCAAAAATAATGTTGCCAAGCCAAGGGGATTGGCATACACTGCCTGGAGTCTGAAGCAAGAGCAGAGGCTTTAAATAGACCAAGCCCTGGCTGCAAGCTGCTCCTGGAGGGCTGGCAGCCTCGCCCTAGTGAGCGGGGACACTGGCTGAGGGTGCAGGATGAGCTGCACCTCTCTGTCCTGTACCTATGCCTGTGGGGTGTTTTACCTTATTTGTGTGCAGCTCACTGACCACCCCCAGCTCCCTGCTCAGCCCCAGGGTAGGCTGATGGGCTGCGAAGGCTGCACTGCAATCCATCCACTGGAAATAACTCTACAGTTACTAGAAATCTGTCATCAGTAAAGCTGTGGTGGCCTGGTGGCAGCACATGTGAATGGTGCAGAAGCCTCCACTCCAAGTGTTACACATATGACATGCCAAATGTGGTGAGAGCTAGTCCAGTGAGGAGGTATGGAGATGGCTCCACAGCTCTGCTGCCACAAAAGCTGTGCAGTGTCACTATTTCATTAGACGCTGACCACCAATGAATTTTCCAAGATAAAGCAGATATACAACTTCTGTCATCTCATCCTTTCTCCAAATCAAAGGTAATGCCTGTGAACAACTCTCACCACCGTTAATTGAACAAAAACCTCAAAGCCTGGCAAGCCGGGTCAACTTTCCCGCCTTGGGTGACAATGCCATAAAGGCAGGGTGACAAAGAGAAACCTCCATTTCCCCTTTTTGTAGCAGAGTACAGTAAAGCTGCCTCCTGTCACTGTGTGAGTTGTAGGAGGGTCCCTAACACAGCTCCTCTGAAGCCTGCAGAGTTCTTTGGTGTGGGAATATCTCCCCTTGCCTAGTGCTTGTAGTGCAGAACAAGCACGAACTCCTGCTAAGCCGCAGTGCTGAAGGCTGAAGCGCCTCTGTGGATTGTTTCCTTCTGCTCTCAGCCCTCATTTCCTCAGCACCCTGCATTTCTGTCTCACAGCAGCCGCCAGTTACTTGGCTCTTCCAGAGGGAGAGGCCCCCTCCGCCCTCCCTCCCCTCCGGCAGCCGCGGAGACTGGGGCCGGCCGTCCTGGGGGGCGCGAGGGGGAGGCAGGCGGCCGCTCCGGGCAGCATCTTTCCTCACTCTCTTGCGGCCTCTCTGCTTCCACTTCGCACTCTCGCTGCAGGGCAGCTTGGCATGTCCCTCCTTGCGCTTTCAAAGGCTGCCTGCGCACTGAAAGTCGCTTTCTCCGCTTGCTAGCTTCATTCCCTAACTCCAAATCTGCTTGCTTCTCACACCCCTAATCTCCCAAATAAACGAACTTCAAAAATGTGTCAGTTTCTTCATGTTTCACCCGATGAGTGCACATTTCCTTGACTCTTTGTCGTTGTTATTCTGACTGGGTATTCCTCGGTCCCGAGAAAGGGCAAGCTTTTCAGTCCGATACTAGTTGCTTAGGTAGAATGAAGAAGACAGTCGTTAACATGAATAAATACTTAGGATGAAGCAGGCGTATGTTGGTCATTTCCTCTCTGACATGCCAGTGTTGCTTTTACGGCGGACAGCAGCCCCGCTTATTCGTGCACCAAAGATAGGCTGCTCTAAGACAATGACACAAGGCAGGTAGGGGCCCCGCTACCCCTCATTTTAACAGCCACTGCTTTTTCTCTCATACGCCGATGGACACGCAAAACACGGAGAGAACAAGGTAATGTTCAGTCTCTTAGGTTTCACCAGCTGTAAAAAAAACCCCAAACCATAACAAACAAAACAAAAACCCCACCCTCCACTAGCGGCTTCAGCCACGTTAAGAAAGTTCCACTCACAATAGCAGCTGCAAAGCTGGCTCATCGATCGACTCGTTTTTGCCGCTAAAATTCACGTATTTAAGTTTGAAATTATGACTGCACTGAACCTTCACCCACTAGCTCCCTGCCCTCGAAAACAGCCCACCCAAAAAAACAGCGGACGGGCTCGGTCCGCCGCCGCGAAGCCCGAGCAAAGCCGACGCATTGGCAGCAGCGGAGTGGTGCTTGGCTTTTGTCTCCGTACATTTTCATTCTTTCCGAACTTTTGGATGCTCGCTCCGAGCTGTATTTATAGACCTGGAACCCAGGGCTATTTTTCCTTGTGCCTCCTTTGGCTTGGGCTTAAGTCACTGGCGGGGAAAATAAAAAAGGAGGCAGGCAGGCGGGCAGACAAACGGGAGAACAGAAGAGGAAAAGAGCTGAAAGTCCCTCAGGCGGGACCCAGAGGAAGGTAGGGACCGGCGGCCAGAGTTGCGGGACTCCCCGCCCTTCTCCTGATGGGCGAGAGAGAGGTAATGGGGGAAGGTCCGGCCCCAGTTCCCTGTGTGGGAAGAGGAAAGCCTCTTGCCCCCGGGGAAGAGAGAGGCCGGGACTGCCGCACCGTCTCGGTGGGGAGGACTCGAAGGAGTAACAACAGGGAGAGCTTGTGTTTACGTCCAGAGCAGGGAGGGGGGGAAGACACAGAGTTTGTAGGTCCAGGTGAAAATAAAGCGGGTACGAAGAGTAAGGCGGGCTGCCGCCCACCCTTGCCGTGGAGCCTAGGAAGCTGGAGCGGCATCCCGCCTGGGTGCAGCGGGCGGCGATCCCGAAGGCCTGCCGCTGCTGGGGACGGCGGCTCTGAGCTGGGATTGCTTGAGGGCTACGGTGGGAGCCGCGGAGCATCCAGGCAGCGCGCCCCGGGGCAGCGCGGCTCTCCGCGGCGACGGAGGCTGTGCGGAGCTGCTGGGGAACAACGCCGCTCCGCTGGGATGCTGCCGGCTATTTTAATACGACATCTCTATTGTACTTTAAACATTCAAATCCAAAACCAAGCCTCACGCATCTCACGAGAATACGGAAGTAATAGCTACCTGGAAATAGTTTATTGGAAAATAGGAAAGCTTTCACTGCCTGCAGAAAAAGTGATCGGGGGATTAAAACCGTGGATGTTTGGGGTCTTGATGTTGTTGTTTTGCTTTTCTTTTGTCCTACGGTCTGCAAGTAAAGAAGCTTTCTTTTCCCGCACGGTCGATGCTGACAGTCTCTAACCAAGTCTCTCAGTAACGTGGCTGGTGTAATCATCATGTTGTTAGGCATTTCCTTATTGACGTGCACCACATTTAGCCTCCAATCTCCGAAATAGATGTCAAAGTATTTCTGACATCTTTAGAAAGCCAATTTCGCAGGTAAGTAAAACGTGAGGCTGTGGAGGGACCTTGCTTTTGGGCTGAAAATGAGACTTCTAGGTTTGGCTTCGAGTGGCAGAATTTGGCTGTGCAGTTTGGCACTATTATGACCTCGTTCAAATGCCATGTTCTGATGTGTCATGAGAACGGTTTAAAATTATTAAAGCTCCCAGCATTCCATCAAATCCCGTTCAGAGCCCGGCTCTGGACTCTGGCTTATTTAAGTCATTGACACTTCAGAACAAAACCCTTTCACCCTTCACCTATCCAGGCAGATTTTTCTATTTAATTATATTAATAATTTGATTTCTATTTGCCCTTCCAAGTGGGAAATCAACCCCCTTCCAGCACGGGGAGAGGCTCTTATTTTTAGTTCGTTCTGTGGAACAAAATGTTCCAATACTCCCTGCTGAATCTCATTGTGGTTTGACTACTCTTTGATATATAAGACCGACGGTTATCCTTGTCAAAGTACCTGTTAAAGGAAGTGGGTCCCTTAGCTTGGCAAATCACTCTGAATAGACAGAAGCGTTTGCCTAAGTAAAGAAACGTTTATAATATTGCAAGAAAATATTAAACTGGTAAATTTACTGTAGGTTCTACCCTTATGATGACCATAATGGTGTGCCCAGCTATCAAAATAAGTAAGAACGGTATAAAATATTCCCGTGTCCTTTTATCTCATCAATAGATATATTTTTGTCAGCATTTGCTGAACAATTTTGGGAAGTTCCATATACAGTTCATAAACAGCCCTAAAAATGCAAGTCCGATTCAAATATAATTTAAAGAGCCCTGTTCCCCTTCCCAGCTGCACTTCTGCTACTGTTTGGTAACAGAGTACTTTAAAGTGGGTTTAAATGTTCTTCCTCCCCGCTCCCGCCCCCTCCCTCTCGAGTCCTCCGAGGAGTTCCAGCTGATACTACTACTGTGTCCATTTGAAAAACCTGCCTCTGTGTGTTTAGCTACAAACCGTCCAACATAAACGCAAATAGTGTTATGAAGAGATAGAACAAAGTAGAAAGGAAGGGAAAGGAGAAATACACTTCTGTCAAATAATGTCTCCTAAAGAGTGAATTACATTAAACCAGAGTTTAAAGGGTAGCGCCTTTGAGATCATAATGCTGTAAGCATTTGTATGCATGCATAGGTACAGTGTGAGGCGTAGAAATTATAAAAGAGCTTTGAACTTCATGGCTGGAGATTTGGACACTTCTCGTATCAGTTGTGCCTGGACTCCCATACGCATTAGAAAAACCACTGCATTGAATGAAGTGCCTGATCACTGCGATCTTCTTCACAGGGTTTTCTGTTACCGCCAAAGAGTATCTCCGTGTACATGCACTCCTTAGACAGGAGCCAGTGGCTGAACGAAGTCAAATGAATAAAATAAGTGCAAAGTAGTCTTCTTTGCACAGAAAGGATGAAAGGCGCATAAGGGTAGCACCTAGAAAAGATGAAGATCCGGGTTTTGCAGGTCCAGATCATTACATTCTCAGCAACAGAACATGATCATGACGCACAAGAGAAAGGGGCAAAATCCTGCTCGTATCGTGATTATTGTTACGACAAGAAGCAGTAACTGCTTTATTATAAAATAGTGTTTGTTATTAAGACATCGGGTGAGCAACCATCCAGATAAACATTCCCTGCGCCTTACAAGCCTACTGTCTTCGTGATGTTTTGTGTGCTGCTAACTGCCGGTCCTTTTCAATCGTGTTTTTGTTTGTTTGTTTTTGGTTTTGTTTTTGTTTTTTCTTATAATTATACACATTGTTTCCCATTTATCCTAATTTCGGGACTAACGCTCCGAAATCACATAGAGACGTAAAAGAAAGGCTATTTTTCCCTACCTGTGCACATCGATAAATTGGATAATTATTACTGCTGTGCAATAACATTTTCCTATTATTATATAGAGTCTACTCAAATATTAGAGCCTCTAATTTCTCTGCGGTTTTGATACGTTAGTTGCTTTTTGCTGGTTCTTGAAGAATAGTAATTAACTGTCTTTAATAGGGCAACACTGACGTTCCTAAAGTTAGGCGGTTTTTCTTTGTACCTCTATTTACTGCGCTGTTGCAACACCCAGCTTGTTTAGAACAAGCGGGCAAGCACAGATACGGAGAGCCTCGGCGGGCACTTAGGGTGCAGAGGCAGCGGGGGTCCCGTCGCGGCACTGCCCGAGCAGCAGTAGCAGGTCCGGCATGGACTGCAGGCTGCAGCCTGAACCGACGCTTCCCAGCGACGGCAGTGACAATGTAGGCACCCGGCAGCACAGCGTTCCTCGCAAATGCAGCCTCACACGAAGATAAAGCCTTCATAAAGAGGCTAAATACAAAACAAGAAGTCCACAAACGTAGTTTTAGGATAGTGAGTAGCGGGAGGACGTGCCACAGGAGCCTTCGGGAAGCTTCATTTCAACTTTGCGTCCGGGTTTGGCCAGGGCGACACCTCCTCGCCCTCGCCCCCCGCTCGCCTCCGCAAACACTTTTCGCGCACGCACAACCTCCGCCTCGGGAGCATGGCTAAATCCCCCCCAGACCTTACAGACCACTTCCCGCAGAGTCAGGCCGGCGGGATTCCTGTGGTCACCGCGGCCGACCCGCCCGTGGATCCGCCCCCCCTCGGGCACCCAGAGCGTCCCGGGCGGCGCGGCTGTCGCGGGACAGAGCGCGGCCCTCACTACCATTCAGCCACCATCTCGAGGCATTCCCTCATTTATTCTTGCACTCAGGCGGACTAAGAGCCCTCTGCCGAAGCCGGCGAGCGAGCGGCAGTACGTTCCCACCGGTGCCGGCGGCCGGAGCGCCGGCAGCCCCGGGGGTCCGTACTGCACCCCTTCCTCGCCCCGACCCCAAAACCCACCTGGCGCCTTCCCCCGCAGCGCCGTGACAGCCTGCCTGGCCTCGGCCGGCACTATTTTTAGGACGCCCCGAGTTTCGACTCCTTTCGGGGGCGCAGCCCCCGAGCAGGTCAGCGTCCCCCGGCGACACCGCCGAGTGGCCCCCGCGCGCCCCCTTGTGCCGCCCGCCCGCCCTCTCGCGGCCCGGGGCGCTCGGCGCCGGCACCGGGGTCGGTGCCCTTCCTGCCGCACCACCAACCTTGCCGCCTGAGCGTGGCGCCCAGATTCCCCCCGTGTTCCCGCAGGCCACAGCAGGTCCCCTGTGCCGTCCCTCAAAGCTTCCCTCAACACTGGCTCGCCTGACCCTGGGCCAAAAGCCTCACCTTGCAGAAGGGAAGCAATGGTAAAAATACTAAGTTTATGGGCTGTATTTGAAGTAATTAGAGTCTTGCTCTCCTCTGGTCTCTGCTCAACAATAATGCTTAGGAACACAGGTTGGTATTAAGATTTCAGAATTCAGCTTAGTTTTTAATTAGGTATGGTGAGTGCTTAAAACTGTTTACTGGTATCACTGCATGCTGCTTCTTCATTAAGCAAACTGAAAAATAACGTTCTACGGAATCATCTTGGCAGCTTTTTCAGAGAGCTTGGTGCCTGCAGAGATGTTTATGCAGAGCTTTTCCACAGAGCTGTCAGTTTCCTGCAGTCTAAGCTTTGCGCCATGTGCTCTGGAATGCAGTCTCATCATGGAGAGATATAATTGTTGCTGAGGACCTACGCCCCCCATCCTGTCCCCAGCTTCTTAATCAACTCAAATCTAACATCAGTTGGCTGCTTATAAGTTGCTATCTAACTCAATCATGCAATCAGATCTTCAAAGTAAGCCAAGTTGCCCGTGTTGTCCCATTTCATGAAGCAGAGAAGCTAACACCAGGATGGTATTACCTCCAGGGAGGTCAGTGTGCCACACTTCATCTCCATTTTGCTGCTTTAGGCAGATGAGCTTGGCAGAGTCGTGCAGCCCTCCAAAATGGACAGCATCAGCTCCTACCACAGCCATGAAGAGAAATACAGTTCTCTGTTTATTACAGAATGGTAGAAATTTAGATAGAAATCTAAACAAATTCTTTGATTGAGCACAGTAAAGAGGCAAGTTCAAAGTTAAGAAAAAATCAGACCTAACAAGGAAGGATGAAGCACCAAGATTTGTTCTGTCTTGAAGGTTGAGGAAAGGCATGGTAAAGTTCTATCACAGGTTTAACAGCAATGTGGAGAAGAGAGGAGATATGTTTTTTTTCCTTGCCATTTGAATATGCCCACCCCTAACATTTCCAGACAGAGTCCCTGTCTGAGAATTTGTCCTGCACCTCTGAGAACTGTAGCACATATGGCCCTTTTAGAAATGACAGGTGGGGCAAAGGTGACTTTTAGGATGCCTGCTGTTAGAGAATCCAAATAAGATTTTGGTGTAATTTATCAGAGCTGGAGGCCACCCTCTGTTTCAGTAGTCATCCTAGTGATACTTATGGTCACAGTATGCCTTACTTTTTTATGTTAATTTCCTTCACTTCATGACCCACATGTGAGTAATGATGTTTCTAATCCACCAGTGACTACTGAATTTCCAAGAACCAATATCAAGTGTAAATGAAGATCTCCCACAGAGACTCCAGCAAACCCAGTCACTACCTAGGCTGTCATGTCTCCACATACACATGTTCCTCAGACCAGAGCACAGCAGCAGGGAGGGCAAGGAGAGGAGGAAGGCTTCAAAAGGGCTACTCAAGTCCTAGTCCTATGCACAAGGCTCCACCCTGTTTGGTAATAGGGGATGTTCAGTGCATATTTCTGGGCTTAACTCACAGTATCTTAACATTACCCCTGGGATGAAATAGACCTTCTTTTATGAGTACAGAAGTGGTAAAATAAGAACTTCAGTGAAGTATGCAGAGGTCATCCTAATTCATGAAAATGGAATGGGTCCCCTACAAAAATGATTGGCCATGTTTTGTTACCATATTTTTAGATCACCATTATTTTCTATACTTAATCTTTTATGGGGTTGTATGGCTTTTTTTCATGGGAGTTCATTTCTAGGGAATTTTTTTCTGCTCCCTTCTCTGGTCAAGACCGTGATATGCAAAGTCAAGTTTCATTTTCATTGTTTTGCTTTGTGATTCAACTCTCATAAATCTTTTAGATTCTGAAGGAAAAGAACCTTTCCTATGATAGTAAGCCTGGGACCAAAGGAAAGGAAAACAGGAATGTAGATTTCTTTTACATTTAGGCCTTTCTTTCTTTAGAGAAAATCACACAACAACTCTGAAGAGCATGCTGACACTATATTCTCACCTGGTTTGGGCATTCTTGATTTGATTTCTTTAAATCCTCTTCACATCTGCACCTAGGGACACTAACTTATGAATAAAGTATTGTGGCAGTGTAGCCTTCATAGAATCATAGAATAATTTGAGTTGGAAGGGACCTTTAAAAGGTCCTGTAGTCCACTTCCCTTCAAGGTGAAGAAGCATCTTCAACTAGACCTTCAAGACTGTTTATCTTTGAGTGCTAAAACAGATTCACTACCTCACTCTACACCTGCAGCAGAGCACACCATGAGACTACCTACATTCTTTCTCAAGTGGCCTATCTGCTGCTGCTTTTATTCACCAAATAAATGAATCACTCATGCTTGAAAGGGCAAGATGCAGAATTCATGGGGAATTCAGTGTGATGAGCTCCACTACACCTTCATAAGAACTATACTTGTAGAATTGGCCTACAAATAAAGTTTAAGAGCAAGGAGCCAGAGCAAGTTCTGTTGTTGGTGAGATAAATCTGTGTTTGCCAGAAGCTTTTTAGTAGATCCCCAGAACAAAGAAGGTACCTTTGTTATTAAAAAAATCCCCTGTATTATTCCTGAAAAGGCAGCCAGAATTAGAGGTAACTGGTCCTTTATTTCTGAGGCAAACTCTGCTGAACAGCTGATACTGAGCAGGAGGGAATCATTCAAACATCTGTCTTTGTGGCAGACTTGGAAGCTTCTGAGATTATTCCCCGTAACTGCAGTTATAAAGAAAAATGAACAGAGTTATTTTAGGGCAAGCAAAATTTTTAAAAAAAGAAAAAAAGTTTGAAGTTTTTTGACGGTGCAAGATTTTTCGCTAAAATCAGAACCTGTACTGTGTAGGCATTTTTCTGTAATTTCATTCCATCTGTTATGTGTGTAAGCATTAAGAGTGCTACTCTTTTTTTTTCAGTAAAAAGGTATAAAAATTGATGTGTCTCCCTTATTTTCACTAAAGGAAGGAAGGAAGTGAGCAGTGAATATAGACTAAAGATACATTCATGGCAGTTTGCTGTCCTTTTGCACAATTCCAGAAGTGTATGTAAATGGAAAGTAGAGGCCAATAAAAGCAATTTTCTGAGTCTTATTAGCTGCCAAATGGAATCATAATATACAGTTAGCTGGGAATCTGCAAGATTTCACACCTAATTCTACTGGACTTAAATTTTAATTTGCCATCAGAACAAAACCTCTAATTGCTAGCAGAAGCAGCTTATTACATCTTTTATGTGACTCTGACTCACACATTGACCAAACTGTAAGGAAATAATTTTCCCTTGCATACAGATGATGATCTTGCTTGGATGTGCTGTACCTAAGAATTCTTCACAGTTTACTAATAAGAAACAGAGAAAGAGAAGAAATTATCTTCATCTGTTTCTCTCACCCATAAAGCTCAAAATAGACAACGTGTTAGAGCAATTGCATATCCCTGCACCTTCTCCAGTTAACTCCTCTTGCAGAGTACTCAACTAGGAAAATGTTAAAGAAATTAAATATGTGAGGAGAGGAACTTTTATATCTCAGATATCAGTGAAAGGCTTGTAGTAAATATAAGGGGAAAACAAAGAAAAAGAGTAGAGTTAGGAGTTAGAAGGGTAAAGGGAAAAATGAGGAAAAGGGCCCCTACTTGAGACTTTCCTCTCCAGATATTCATGATCAAAGCCCACCACTGCCATTAAGCAATCAATCTGCAGTTGCATACATAAAACTTTGGCAGTGTATAGTCTCCACTGCTTTCAACAGAGGCTTTAGACATCTGAAACTGGGCACTCTCCCAAAATTTAGATCCAGTTGCACTATACATTCCAGAAAAAGCAGCATCAAATCAGAGGCCCTTTTTTACCCATATTATTTTCAAGCTGCAGTGTATAAAAAGTTATGCTCCAACCCCTCCATTTAACCTCTTGGGCTGGCTTCATCAAATGGCACACACTGCTAGTAGGCAATTGCTGCCCAAATGCATTGTTGTTTTAGGAGAGATTACTGATAATGTGTGCCTGTCCTTTCTGACTAATTCCTTCCAGGTTCATTCAGTCGCCTACAAGCTTCATTATTTTGCAAATAGAAATCTACATTGGCATAACATCTTGTAAGTGTAATGCACACTGTTTCTTAAAATGAGTGATCCTGAATCTTCTGATTTGTCTTTGTTTTCAGCTTTTAAACCTCTCTATCTTTTGTGTTGGGACATTCTCCTACTCTTGATTCTAAACTAGTGCTATCAACCAGCCAAAGTTTTAGCAGTTTTCTATTCTCATTCATGCCAGTCAGAAGGTTCTCAAGCAGCTGCACTGAATTCTTGCGGAGAGATATATTCAAAGGAATTCTGCAGTCACAATTAAAGCCCAGAGTGCAGCTTTAGTTAGTTAATCCTAGTATATTTACCTCCATCTCTAGATGCTTCTGCCTTCTTATTATAAAATACCTCTTTAGAGATAATTTAATCTCTGTATATCTGAAGAATATAGAGGCTGACCTATATTTGCTAGATTTTACAATAACAGAATACTCCATTTCTTAATTATCTATCTATCTATCTATCTATCTATCTATCTATCTATCTATCTATCTATCTATCTATCTATCTATCTATCTATCTATCTATCTATCTATCCATCTTTCATTCCATTATCAGAAAAAAAGTGCCATGGCTGTAGATACATGGGACATTTGCTGAACTCTTCTACATTCACAAAAATGTTCTGTGGAATGTGCAGCTTTCAGTGAAGTTCTGCAGAAGAGATCCTTCCACAAGGAAAACTCAGAGACCAAACACCGTTTAATAGGATACACACAGAAGTGTGGTGAGATCCAGAGCATGCCCATGAAATAATCTGTTTATTTATGATAAGAAACTCACTTTCTCATGATTGCTTTTGTTAAACCCTTGGCAGCTTAAAAGTAATTTTGCTTTCCAGTCTGGGCCTTCTTCCTTTTCCTTTTCCTCTCTTTTCCCCGTACAAGGGCCCCCTCTCTTCACTCAGCTCCCAATCTCCCTCTCAAATGACATTCTTTCTGTACTTGTCTGCACAAACAGCACAAGGCCCAGACTGTGCTTCTGAAAGCCAAAAATAATGTCCTAGTCTCTTGTAGTGATTCATGCACTATCCAAGGAGAAGAATACCGTATCTTGGTCAGAGAGGTTCCCAAAGCCATGTATGTTAAGATGCCTGCTGATCTACTTTTTACTTTGACTGTAATTTAAACAGAAGAATTTGGCAAATGTTCCGTGACTTTTTGGTCTTTTTTCTTGTTGTGAAGATGAAGCCCAAGATTTCAAGGCAGATCCAGACAAGGAAGCACACACACACAGAGATGTATGTTGCACAAAGTCTATGTTTAATATTTAAAACAATTAAAACTTGAAAGTAATATTTTGCTTGAACAAACCTACAAGGTAAGTCTTTAGTTCAGGCAGTGCTGCCTAGTCTAATTAAACACGCACATAACCTTACTTTGACTAGTATATCTAGAGAGCTCCAAGCAGCTCACATTTCCTTTCCTAAACCTTTGACCTGCCCTGAAAAGACAGATATTACACAAGTATCTTCAGCGTGTATGCAAAGACTAAGATACAGCTCAGGACCTGAATACTTTCCCAGGCTGGGTGAGTGCAGGCAAACTGCCTTCTCCCTGAACCTGCACCTGAGGCATCTATTACAAGACAAGTTCTGAAGTGTTAAGAGATTTCAGTTTTACTGTGATCTTAATAACTGAGAGTACTTCCATCCTTTAATGTTGTAGAGGATGTTTGTGCTTCCATCAATTCAACAGCAGAATTCTCATTAACTTCAGCACTAAATGGGAATATTGACTGAGCATCTAGCAGGGAAAACAAGGTAAAAATTGGAGAATTTTAAATATTTACACTGAAAACCTTGACTCAAACATACCAAGATGCTGGCAGTTCAGGTCTGAAGCTAAGCTGTGTAGTTCAGGAAAACTTTATTGATAACCCTGTAAGAAATTAACCTGCTGCTTTTTGCTGATTTTGTGTAAGGAAAGCATAAGCATAACCCTTAGGACACTGGCATTTTTCCAAATCTCCAGACAGTCAGAATGCAGCTGGCTTTCAGTTAGAAACTATCCAGGGCAAACTGGAGTTTGGAAGAAAGGAATGTAATTGCAATATTAATTAATATAGATAATTAAACAATTTAGTTAATTTATGGTTTCCAATTATATGTTATTTTTCTGTATCTCTAAATCTCATGAGTAAAAATGGAACTTAAATGACTCTGTAAAGCTCACAAAGATTTTCCAAGTTTCAACTAAATGTTGCCATCTACTGTTAGAATAGTAACAATAAAATAAAACATAAATGGGTGAAACTAGCCCTGTAATTGTGGAAGAACTTAGTGGTTGTTTGCATCCTATTGTGCTAATGCACAAGGGATTTTTCTTTGAATGCACAGGCAATAATATGTCCGTAAATCCTTCTGTATGTCAGAGAAAGAATGGAGTTCATTGTCTGCAAGATCTCATTTTGATTACTTTTCAGCTTCTAAAAATGTAGTAATAGTTTCCAGATCCAGCATTTATGGTATTCAGTATGTTGAGAGAAAATAGGCTTAATTGAAAAACTTGTTCTAAATGTTCCTCATCTATGCTTTTTTTTTTTTTTTTCCCCTGAGCAACAGAGAAGTGCATTGCAGGTTGCTGAGTATTCTACTTCTTGTGTATTAAAAGTTAAAAACGCACAGACATGCACTCACCCTTTACTGAAAAAATGCATAGGGGATAGCTTTACATCAAGATCAGGCAGGAATATCTGGCTAAGGACATTAAGAACTATAAATCACAGACTGCGTCTGTTCTGAACTGACAAAAGAAAAACTACTGTCAGTCTTTGATTTTATGTGCAGTGGAAACAAAATTTAAAAACCAGTTAAAAATCTCAAAGAACAGACTATCTCTGAAGTACCAAAAGTGAGGGCAATGTGCTTTTTTTCGTATATGGCACTGGAGCAGGATATGGATTTCAAACAATTATGGAATTTATGAATTCCTAGTGCATGTACCTTAACTAGTATACTAAATTTATTTTTGTGTTCCATATTTGTGTGTTAAAAGGAACCTACTGAATTTTCTACATCAGATTTTGATGTAACAGTAAAATATATTCCTAACAAGGCCTAATGTGTTTCAACAAGAGCTTCCTACAATTTTGAAAAATCATCTGCTCATGTGTTCTTTCATTATATTCTCAAAGAAACAACCTCAGCTACCTGTCACAGGCACAAGTTGTGAAAAGATCAGAGAATGTCTGTATTATCTAGAACAGGAGGAATGTAAATATAGAATGAGCAAAACCTATGGCTAGTGTTACACAGTGTCACCTGCACCTGAAATTGTGAATTGTAAATGATTTTTCAGTAAGGCTGCAGAGACTGACTTCATGTTGCTGCTGATGGAGCACTGATGTAGAATGGCTCTTGCTGAGCTGTGTAACACAAAGATAAAATGGAGGGAATATCAATCATGTTTATTGTTTCAAAGTTTCTTTGAATTCTATCAAAGTATGTTTATTCAAGGTACAGGAACGTGAACTTTTTAAGTTCTGATTCAGCAGACAAGTGAAGTTACTCTAAGGTGCAATGTAGGATAGACTGAGAGACATAGCACAATAGCCCTGCACCCTGGAACTCTTGGCTGAATAGCTTGTTTCACCTTTGTGTGTTAGCCAAAAGCAATATAAGAAATAGCATACAGATATCTTTGTTAGGAGGTTATGCAAAACATGCCAAAGTGCCAAGAACTTTTTGAGACACAAAAAGGATGGAGTCAGAAAAGTCCATGCTTAGCAGAAGTTAATGTCATCCAGGGCTGTGAAGAGCAGCAGTAAGTGATTCTGTGGAAAAGACTAAGACTACCAGTGACGTCTTTGCCTTGGTTTTTTACTGGTTGTGTTTGTCTTCAGGTCTCCTAGTCGCTAAGCCTACTGTCAAGGCCTTGGGGAACGAAGGATTATGTGGGGTAGAGGAGGGCTGAGGTAGAGAGTACTTAAACAGGTTGGACACGTACAAGTCCATGGGACCAGACAGAATGCATTTCAGGATTTTCTGGGAGCTACTGATGTCCCTGTGACACACTCTGTATAATCTTCAAAGTGTCATGGTGTTTTAGAGACGTTTCTGGTGACCTGAAAAAGGTAAATAATGTACAGTCTTGCTCAAAAGTGTCAAGAATATGGGTCTAGGCAATGTCAGACTGGTCAGCCTTGCCTTAGGTCCATGGTAAGATTTGGATCTCGTAAGATATGAAGTGAATCTTCCTGGAAGCCATGTCCAGATGACTGAAGGAAAATGAAGTGATTTGGAGCATGGACAATGTCCTTAGCAAGGACAAATCACACATGACCAACTGGATTGCCTTCTGTAACATCCCATGTAGACAAGAGAAGAGCACTGGATAGTGTTTTCCTCAACTCAATGAGGCCTACAGAGCAATCTCCTATAGTATACATACAGCTGGATTGGTGAGATATAGAAAGTACAGAGGAACTATAGAGTATGTGGAAAACTTTCTGGACTGACAGGCTCATAAGGTAATGATCAGCATTACAAAATTTGTTGTTGGATACTTGTGATATTGTGCAGGAGACTGGGAAGTGTTTAAAGCAATCTTTTTCTTGCAATTTTTATAATTATGGGGCTTTTCATTCTGAATAAAAAGCAAAATTTTCAAGTTTCCACACTCTTTAAGAAACTGAATCCAAGCATATGCTGAGATTTGTTACATTTTTGGTCTTCCTAAAATGTTTTTTGTTTCTTTAATACTGCTTTTTGAGTTAGAATTGTCACTCTGTAGTTGTCAGTCTGTTGAGAGCAAGTCTGGTCATATCATGCTAATGCTAAATCTAATAAAAGAAACATCTTACTGGGAAGAAGTAACTACTACCAATAGATTATCACTTTGCCATCTGTTTCTGTGCCTGTCCTAATCCCAAACTCTTCTGGGCTTTGTCCTGCATTAGCTCTAGTGCCTTTTCAATGGTGGCAGTAAGAATTTTAACTTTAGAGTTAAAAAAAGTAGCTCTGATTTACCTAATTCTCATGATAGGTTGCCTAGTTAACATAATTTAAAAAATTCCAGTAAAACATATGGCAATGTTTTTACTAGGACTTCTCCTATCTAATGCTGTCAGTGAAAACATTTCCCCCCAAAAACACAGTGGAAGTAGTTGGCTTCAGCATATCCAGAGTGTTGCTCTTCTAACACATTAAAAAGCATATCCTATTCATAGATGAGCTGTGTTTTTTTATCTGCATGAGAAAACACTCCTAGGGATAATTTTCCCTTAATCAGAACAGAGATACAGCATGAAGAATGAAGCAGTGGCCAATCCAATCTTGTTCATGCTCCACAGGAATCTTATCAATATATATAAATACCTGAAAGGAGCATGTAAAGAAGAGGCAGTCAGGCTCTTTTCAGTGGTGCCCAGTGACAGGACAAGAGGCAATGGGCACAAACTGAAACACATAAAGTTCCATCTGAATGTCAGAAATCACTTTTCCACTGTGAAGGTAACCAAGCACTGACACAGGTTGCCCAGAGTGGTAGTCAAACGGTAACTGGATGCTGTCCAGGACAACCAGTTCTAGGTGTCTCTGCTTGAGCAGGAGGTTGGACCAGATGACCCCCAGAGATCCTTTCCAACCTCAACCATTCTGTGAGCACCTTTTTCTATAGCAAGTTGTAGCATAGTCTACTAAGGCCATTTTATTTTAGGATAGCATTTTTCTATGGTAGTTAGCAGTGTATGTTTAGATACAAAGCAGCAGAAGGTAACATGCAGATGGAAACCTGCACATGGAAGCATGCTAAGCTTAACTATCCTCCTCTAACCATGTAACAAGCAAAGAGCTCCTGTTGTTAAGTGGAAAGACAGTTTAGTTTCTTCTTCACTTTCAGTTTTGTTATTTCTTCAGCATATGCATAATATAGGTCAAAATTTAAATCACATGACTAAACCTCAAAAAGGTCTTGTTACATAACAATCCATTATTAGACTGCTACAATGGAAGAGGAATGAGATGCAGTGAGATTTATGGAAACCAGTTCCAAGATGGTCTAACATTAGATGTGCAAAATGATACAGTTTAATATGGAACATGCTTTCTGTCTGTTTTGGAGAAAAGCTGATCTGTCCAAGAGAGCTTTCTAGGCTCAATTGCTCACAGTTCCGGGTAAGGACAGAATGTTACAAACATCTAAGAAAGTTTGCAATTTGGAGCAGAGACATGTCACACATCTTCAAAGTGCCTCAGTTCATGCACAGCAGTTAGCATATGCTGAGTCCAGGGACAGCAATGATCCAAAGGAAAAACAGTATTTAGGATGGGTGTATTTTGTGATAGCTCATTCTGTTTTGTACCAGACTTTGAAAGATGAGGGTGTTGTTGCAGATTGTATGAATTGTAGTGTCATTGTATTTAGCTATTCTGATTCTTATGGCATCTGGTGGGGATTTTTTCCTTAAGCAACTGTTGGAGAGTGAGGACTATATAATATTTATAACCACATAATTATAACCATGTAATTATAATTAATAAATATTATACCATAAAATTATGATACTGTGGTCAGAGAATCATAGCATAGTATGAGATGAAAGGGACCTTAAAGATCATCTAGATCCAACCCCCCTGCCATGGACACACTAGAAGAGGTTGCTCTAAGCCCCATCCAACCTGGCCTTGAACACTTCCAGAGATGGGACGTACACAAGTACTCTAGACAAACTGTTCCAGTGTCTCATCACCCTTACAGGAAGGATTTTCTTCCTAGTATCAAATCTAAACCTACTCTATTTCAGTATAAAGCCATTAAATCAATAATACAATCTTTCATTAAGATAAGAGCACCCTAAAAAGTAGTTGTCTGGTTTTTCTCCCCTTTTGAACAGCTGCTCCAAAAATGTGCTGACTTGGTGTCTAAATGGTTTCATGTCAAATCTCATGATTTCTGAACAGGTCTCAGGATTTTGAAAGAGAGGGCTGAATATTTTTTCTGCTGGGAAAGAGAGATGTGAGGCATAGCAAGCAGCAAATGAAGCTCATAGGGGCTGAAAGAGGCATAACCAAGATTTCTTTACTATTCAAATTCTTAGTTTCTTTTCACAGAAAGCAGTGACTTTCTAATGACTAGGGAAAAACACCAGTCTTGAGATAGGCTTCTTTGTCCCTTTGGACTCAGTATCGTCATTAGCGGTTCAACACTCCTTGTAGCAAACACTTTGAATTCTTTTCCTTTAAGTGGTGCTTTTAACAAGCTAGACCAATAAGAAAATCCACTTCCCTAAAACAAATGTCAAAACCCCAATCCAGGTCCAGCCCTCATCCACAGGATCTAGACAGACACATATTCTTTTCTGCAGATCCAGCAGAGGGAGCTTGTTTTAGCCAGCAAAAAATGCTCAACTGAAATAGCAGCTTGTTTAAATCTTGGGGAAAGAAAACATTGCCTAACCAGACATAGAAAGTCAAAATTATGTGAAGCAAGTTATTAAGTCTACACAGACAAAAAATTTGAAATGGTTTTCATGCACAATTGTATAATCTAGTAATACCAAAAAACCCACCAAACAAAACCCAACCAAAACTAAAACAAACAAACCACATGGTCAGTGTTTGACTGTAATAATATTTTTATTGCACTACACTTTTAGTCAAAGTGAAGTCTAAAATCAGGATCAATTCTGTCATTTCAGTCCTTGTAAAAATTTCTGTTGCAACAGGTGTGGCAGTTACCTCTTTCTGCTTAAACTTATTTGTATAGGACAATAGCATATCAGTAAAACTCTGATGCTGTATTGGTTAATACTTCCAACCAACTATTGTTTAGTTAGGTTGTTAGGTATTTGAGTTTCAGCCACATTTAGGAGATTGTTATACATGCTGCTGTTAAAATTACACACCTGTTTTGGGTGACCTTCTTTCATGTGTTTTACCTAAGATTTGCAAAGCATTTTTCTATCAGCCATGATTACTTTACTTTGTTGTCTTGATTTTACAGATACAAAAAGTAAGGGGTTATAGTTAGATGCCTTGCTGAATACTGAGAGAGAACAGAGAAGAGGAGTCGAAAATCTGGGCTCTCATTGAAGTGCTCTCCTCACATAATACCACTCCAATGAATGCACTGTATACTGAGGACACTGACAGTGTGCTGCAAAATGGGGGAAGATAAGGTCATGTTTGATAAACATTTCTTAGTACTGGTCATTGCAGAAGTAAAGATTGCTTCTGGCTTACTTTAACCTTTTCGGGTTATATCTATTTGTTATAGTTACAAACTGGGTGGGAAACTTTAGTGATGAATATTCTTACCATTGTGTCAGCTGAAGGGGGACCACCTCTCCCTCTCAAATCAGGGAGCTGAAGGGGAGGGTAAAGAAGGGTTTGCATGAGTTGGAGCCACTTTGGAGCCACTTAGGAGCCACCAGATGCTGGCCTCTCCCAGCACCTGCGACAGAAGATAAAGCAGCAGCAGGAACCAGAAACAGCCCTCTTCATGGTTTGGTCATGAAAGGAGTGTGGACTGCCTCCAAATAACATATGGCTAAACTTGGTTCTCTCTGCTGCCTGCCCCTGCTCCTCCCCTGCTCCTGCTCTAGCTGCTCTCCATCGCTGAGTGATGACACCCCACACTGCTGTCTCAGCTCAGCTTCCTTCACAGCCAGTGAGAAAAAAAGTGAAAGTTAATCCAGCACGTGTGGCTCAAATCACTGTCCCCTGTGGCTGCCAGCACTAGAGCCACACCAGTCATGCAGAAATTGCTGCCATAGCACCAGGCATGTGGGAACTGCTGCCACCACTGTTCAAGCCATGTGCAGAAAACCAAAAAAACAGTGGAGCCAAAGTTCAGCCAAGCCAAACAGGCAGTGCTGGTGCCATGAGGGCTGGTTCTCCACCATCTTTGTTTCCCTCTTGTTCCTGTGGGGTGTGGTGCCATGTGTTTGGGTGGATCCTTCTTTCACAGGTAAACTATTTCCCCCTGTAATTTTCCCCTGTAACTTTGTGGTTACTGTTTTTTTGGGGGGTATTTTTCCTCTTTTAGTAAATAGTTATTTTTTCACTTACACCTCCTCACATCCTTATCTCTCTTCTGTGTTAGAGGAAGGCGAATAAAAGGGGAGATTCCACCTCCAAAATATATTGTCTTTAAACCAAGACACCATTTAAGACATCTCATGTAATTATTTGTTTGGTAATTACTTGATTGCATAAATATCTGGATCCTATAAGTAATTGATATTAATGCATCTGAAAAGGAGTTCTTTAATTATGCTTAGGGGTATATCTGATTTTGAAATTACACTGACATACCATTTATATAATTTATTTAAAATCATAGGCAATGGACTACCTTTTCTGAGAAACAGAGATTTGCTAACATTAACAAATTAAATTCTCACAGTGCCTTTGAGAATCAATTTACAGGTGTGTCTTAGTTTCGGCCAGAACCATACCACCTCATGTCATTGTTGGGAGTGAGAGGAAGGGACTCTCTGGCTTCCAAGAAGGGTGTGGCTTCCAGTTGAAAAATGTGATGGAATTGTCTGCCACTGTTCATTGTGTTGGGGTCCATGGTGACCATTTTTGCATGTGAATCACCCTCTCTCTTGTATATTTTTGTTATTAATATTGTTGCTGTTCATTTTCTTATTTCATTGCTGTTTCCAGTAAATTGTTCTTATCTCAACCCATGATCTTCATCTTTTGTGCCTCCAGTTCTCAACTTCATCCTGTCAGAGCAGCAAGGGAGAAGGGAATGGGGGAGCAAATGAGTGGCATGTGGTTTGGGAGGTGAGGGCACTGAACTGGGAATTATTGTTCCTAGACCACGACAGCCTTATTTGGCACCCAGTGTGCAGCACAACAGGTTGAGATAACAACAAATCTTCCCAGAACCGGTTGGAAACCATTTTGATCTAAGTATTTGCTGTACTAGGTATGGAGCCACTGGTCACAATGTTGCTTGGTATGTTCATATATACTTAACATGGTATATATCTGTATGTGGTCCTTGCAGTGATCTTTTTCAGAGCAGGGAAGGGGATCAGGCTTTGTTGCTGTACTGCGTGATATCAGTTTATGGCATGACATCATCAGTGGCAGTGAAGGTCATTTGAGGTGTGTATTCAGTGTTGCTTTCCAGCCTGGCCTTGGGTGCTACCTCTGGGAATGCATTAATAATTGCACCCAGCCTGTGGGGGGAACAAGGGAGGATGATTTTCCCCAGCTTTCACCCCCTTTTCCTCCTTCAGGCCTGTTACAGGAGCATTTGTGAATTTTTAATTCCCTTTGGTGTTAAGGAAAGCATGGGTTTGTTGCTAAGTCTGCCAGGTCTCCTCAGTGTTGTCCACAGTAGTTAAGAAAGTGATTATAGGAAGGTTGTTGAGAGATCTGCCCTAAGGGTGGCTAGTCATGAGTGGCATGGAATATGGGAGAAAATGGGCTAGTTTGGGGGAAAATTCTCTGCTTCAGTGGTTTGTAAATTTACCCCTGAACAACAGTGAGACAGAATATTTGCAAGGAGAATGCTCTGGTGACTCCAGAGAGGAGCAACTTACTGCAGTGTGCTGGGCCCTGGCTACTATTCATTGGACACTGCTCATCACTAGACAGCACCCTCAGGGGGAGGAGGCGGAGTGGCCGCTCAATAACCAGAGGAACAACCCGTGCCAGTAGCAGTCACCCTTATATAGAAGAAGAAATGCAAGACAAAATCAGTTCACTTAGTGAGGGATGAACAGGAAGCAGGGTCCTTGGAACAGGAGGAAGAGGCAAGGCCAGAGATAATCACCAAAACTCTATCTCCAGGTGAGCTGTGAGATATGTGAAAAGACTTCTGCCACCAGTTGAGTGGGTCCCTGTTAATCTGGCTGATCCAATGCTGGGATATTGCAGACCATGATGTGAAAATAGATGGTAGTGAGGCCAAGCAACTGATATCCCTGTCCTGGGAGCATTGGCAAGAGGACTGGGAAAGAGACAGAAACTCTCAGCCTCTGGAGGTGACTTCTGTCAAGCATGAGGGAAAGCTATTCCCTTAAGGATGATCTAGCAGTGCACCTGAGCAGGTGGAACACTGTGGAAGAAGGTATCCAGTACCTGAGAGAATCAGCTGTGCTGGAGGTAATTGTAGGGATTTGAATAACAAACAGT
>VWZF01005106.1:39648-72455 GCA_013396755.1 Sclerurus mexicanus | reverse complement strand
GTTGGAAACCATTTTGATCTAAGTATTTGCTGTACTAGGTATGGAGCCACTGGTCACAATGTTGCTTGGTATGTTCATATATACTTAACATGGTATATATCTGTATGTGGTCCTTGCAGTGATCTTTTTCAGAGCAGGGAAGGGGATCAGGCTTTGTTGCTGTACTGCGTGATATCAGTTTATGGCATGACATCATCAGTGGCAGTGAAGGTCATTTGAGGTGTGTATTCAGTGTTGCTTTCCAGCCTGGCCTTGGGTGCTACCTCTGGGAATGCATTAATAATTGCACCCAGCCTGTGGGGGGAACAAGGGAGGATGATTTTCCCCAGCTTTCACCCCCTTTTCCTCCTTCAGGCCTGTTACAGGAGCATTTGTGAATTTTTAATTCCCTTTGGTGTTAAGGAAAGCATGGGTTTGTTGCTAAGTCTGCCAGGTCTCCTCAGTGTTGTCCACAGTAGTTAAGAAAGTGATTATAGGAAGGTTGTTGAGAGATCTGCCCTAAGGGTGGCTAGTCATGAGTGGCATGGAATATGGGAGAAAATGGGCTAGTTTGGGGGAAAATTCTCTGCTTCAGTGGTTTGTAAATTTACCCCTGAACAACAGTGAGACAGAATATTTGCAAGGAGAATGCTCTGGTGACTCCAGAGAGGAGCAACTTACTGCAGTGTGCTGGGCCCTGGCTACTATTCATTGGACACTGCTCATCACTAGACAGCACCCTCAGGGGGAGGAGGCGGAGTGGCCGCTCAATNTTGTACAGAACATGCCATCATCATATACCAACTGATTGGCATTGATGTCAGTGAAAGAAGGGGAACAAACAGTGCTTCAAGTGACTATCCGATTCCATCAGTATGAACATCATCTTTTTTCCTCCTAATGACCTGTGCCTAGGCTGTGGAAAGACCATCCAAGACTTTGNACCAAAACTCTATCTCCAGGTGAGCTGTGAGATATGTGAAAAGACTTCTGCCACCAGTTGAGTGGGTCCCTGTTAATCTGGCTGATCCAATGCTGGGATATTGCAGACCATGATGTGAAAATAGATGGTAGTGAGGCCAAGCAACTGATATCCCTGTCCTGGGAGCATTGGCAAGAGGACTGGGAAAGAGACAGAAACTCTCAGCCTCTGGAGGTGACTTCTGTCAAGCATGAGGGAAAGCTATTCCCTTAAGGATGATCTAGCAGTGCACCTGAGCAGGTGGAACACTGTGGAAGAAGGTATCCAGTACCTGAGAGAATCAGCTGTGCTGGAGGTAATTGTAGGGATTTGAATAACAAACAGTCCCCTGCAGATACAGGTGAGGTCTGGTGTACACAATCCTTGTGATGGAAGTTTGTACAGAACATGCCATCATCATATACCAACTGATTGGCATTGATGTCAGTGAAAGAAGGGNTGGAGGTGACTTCTGTCAAGCATGAGGGAAAGCTATTCCCTTAAGGATGATCTAGCAGTGCACCTGAGCAGGTGGAACACTGTGGAANTCAAGTCCAACTCTTGATCCAACATCACAGTAATCAAAGGCAGAAGCTTTGATTCATACTTACTAATTTAGCAAACATGCTTAAAATATGTAAGATGTTGTAAAATCACTCTTCTTTCTTGAATGACACACAGTATTTTCCAATTAGTATTGCTTTGCATTGGGTTTTCTTACAATATGGTTTGTTTTCAACAAAACAGACATACAGATAGAAGCAACCGAGAGATTACTGAGCTGCAGGGATACCTTAGTTATGAAATCGATAGGCATTCAACATAAGACCATGCACAAGTATTACAGACGTAAAAGTCTTTTGTTTAACACAAAGTCTTACAAAACAATATAACTAAAGATGTACATATGTGTTTGGGTGCAGAAATGTGGCCTTGTTGACTGTTAAAATAATTTAGACCTAATCTGAATACAGTGGTAACCTGAATATTTTTATTTATTTGTGGCTGGTAGATAGCCAACTTCTTTTTTCATAATCACATGACATTTGATGGAAACAATGTAATCTGTATTATTATTCACCTTGGCAAAAAGAGAAGCTAGAAAATTCCAGGCAATCTTGCTAATCTATGCATTTAAAAATTCATAGTCGTGACTTGGCACCTCTAACTCCCAGGAAAAATATAGCACACGCATGTGCTGGGCAAGATCCATCTTATAAAGCCTTTGTCCGTTCTGAAAACATAGAATAAGACACTTAAAGTTGTCCTAAAGTTTCTGAGACTCAACTTCCAGCTATTGCTGACTTCCCTGGCTTACACGGACTGTGTAGATTTTGTCAGGGAACGTTGTTGAGTTTTTAGTATCCCATTTCTTGGCACTCTTGGATTCCCTTTGCTCAACTGCCTGTGCTGTTAAGCACAGATGTGCATTATAGAAATGTTAAAAAAAATTATTTGCAAGCAATGACATTTTATTTTTGGTTAAGAGGTTTGGGTTGCTCTTGTTTTTTTTCCTTTCCTGGGGACCAGAATCACTAAGACTGGCTGGCCCCTCTAGGAATCTCTAATACCACAGTGCCTTGAGCAATGTTAGCCACAGCTGGTTGCCCAGGACCATATCCAGTCAGATTTGAATATATCAAGAATGGAGACTCCACAACCTCTCCAGGCAACATGATCTGGTCTTCAACTACCCTCACAGTAAGTAAGTTTTTCCTATATTTAAAAGGAATTTCCTTTATTCCATTTTGTGCCCATCACCTTCTCTTCTATTGCTGCATACAGAAAGGAGCCTGGCTCCAACTTCTTTATTCTCCCATAAGGCATTTATGCACACTGATAAAATCCCCCTCTAAGCCTTCTCTTCTTGAGTGAAAAAAAATCCCAGCTCCACTCTCCAAGCTGTAAGCCCTTCATCATCTCTGTGGTTCTTCAGTGCATGCACTCCAGTATGTCCATGTCTCTCTATTACTGGGGAGCCTACCACTGGACACACTACCCAGATGTGTCTCACCAGTGCTGAGGAAAGAGAAAGCATCACCTTCCTTGACCTGCTGTAATGATCTGCCTGATACAGCCAAGGAGGCTCTTGGCCTTCTTTGCCACAAGGGCTCATGGTCAACTTGGTGTCCATCAAGACTCCCAGCCCATTCTCTGCCAAGCTGCTTTCCTGTTGGTGAACCCCCAGCATGTGCTGGTGTATAGGGCTGTTACTTCCTCAGTGCAGGGTTTGGCACTTCCACTTGTTGCACTGCATGGACTTCCTGTCAGCTCGTTTCTCCAACCTGATGAGATCCCTCAGGATGGCAGCACAACCATCTGGTGTATCCACCAATTCCTTCAACTTTTTTAATTAATTAACAAAATTGTGAAGATACTTGCTATTATCAGTCTTCACTTGTTATCACTGTCAGCCACAGAATTAACAAGTAAGACTAAATGGTGGATATAAGATCTGTAATAAGGCAATTATTAGAATAACTCTACTAAGAACATTGTGTTTTGAAACATTAACTCTCAAGCCTCCACAGAAATCCTTCTTTAATGATTCACTGCTGTTAGCATTTGTTATTTTGCTGGAATCTGTAATTTTCTGCCATGTCTGCTCAAAACCTGTCACAATGTACCAGCTTGCTGTGACATTCCAGTGGCCGCTACTATGTGCTGTGGCAGTCTTGGTTCGAATCTAGCTTAGGGCAGGAGTGAAACATGTGTTTTTATGTTTCCTTTTTAACGGCTTTTAAATTAATTATGTGGCTTTTAAATTAATTATGTAACTTTTAAAGCCCTTTCACCAGATTTCCTCCCATCACTTTCTGAAAACAGAAAGAAGATTCACAGACCAAAATTATTGTATGTTTGAAAATAGATGCTGGCCAAACAGAAGGCAACAAAAGATTTCCTCACATTAGTGCAATTGCCAAAAGGAGTAGGAGTATTTTTCTGCCACTATAGCATTTGTGCCTGTCTTCGGCACATACTCTGTCAACAGAGCTGTTTTCAGCTGAGGGATGCCTGGGTGTGCTACAAGAGTAGTGGTCATGCTGGGGAGAATGCTCATGTGTGGGACATTATAGCCATCCCACACTAGGTGGCAATGCCTGCACGACACTGCTAGAAGAGACGGAAAACACAGAGGAGTGGACATACCCATTGTAGCTCACCGTGACTGTATAGTGCTGAGGCTGCAGCAACCTTGATTCAAATCCGAATCATGGCACAGAAAGGAAAGGAAGCTGTTTTAATCCTCTTCTTTGGAAGCTTGGTGTTGGAGAGACACCACCAGGGAGGTGACACCCACACAAGCCCTCACTCTGAAGGAACTGCTGAAGAGGAGACCTCAGTGTCCAAGCATGGAAAAAACAGATGAGAGAAAACAGCAGCTGCACAAAATAAGAGGTTCATCTAGCTCATTGTTACATTATAAGGAGGTTGATAATCTTTGCATCATAGGGTTTTTATCTCCTTTAGTGTGATTTCAAGAAGATCGCAGAGATGTTGCTGTACTAAAGGTCTCTGGAACAGCATTTTCACTGACTTCACTCTCAGTCTTTTAGCATATGTCCTTTCTGTCTCCCAGCAAACATTGATTTTTTTCTGTGATCTGTCCCCAGGGATGACTCACCACAAAGGAAAATTACAGAGCCTTTCCAGAAAGAGCAGCAAAGGAGGCATTAAATTACATGTAATTAATTTCCTTATTGTAAAGCCTTCTACTATCTTTATTCCAAGAATTATGCACTAATGAGATGAGTAATCAATAGCAGCAAATGAAAGACATTATGTCTAGGTCTAAAATTTTATTAAAGAGAAGAAAGATACTGCTGGAAATGCAGTGCTCTTTTCAGGGGAAGAAGGTGATGTGACAGAGAGAATTGTGCGACAAGCTGGGGAAGTGATCTAGTATGATTCTCTGTTTACCAAAGCACCATTCACTCCTCCTGCCTATACTGCCTGGTGGGTGTTTCTGTCTATTGGGATGGGGGTTGCCAGTGGTTTTCCAGTATGTGGATGGTGAGGCAGAGAAATTATCTGAAGGGCACAAGAAGTTTTTAAGAAGCACTGCCAAGTGCCTACAGATAGGCAGTTTATATACTGATTGAACCATACAGCAACACCTTTCTATTTTGTTATTAATAGAGGATGCTCAAAAATGTATACATGAACTTAGATTATGTGAGGGATTCTAATTTCATCCTTAGAAAGTTACATATCCTGGTGAAGGAAGTAAAAACTACTGATTCTGACCAAAGGAGTTCATACTAAAGCACGCAGCCTGACTACAATTAAAAAGAAGAGATGAGTTGAAAAGGGAGGCAGAAACAAATATTCATTTATGGAAAATGGACTTATGTCTCTAACAGTTGAAGCCAGATTCTCAAAAGTTTTCCATACTAAAGGCAGTGTATGCCTTTCTGAGGTCAAATACTATTCAGGCAACCAGACAGAGGCTTCACAACTCTTAGCAAACTTCCTCCAGGTGTCTGTACAGAGCTAAGTAAAGAAGCAAAACTATCTTGAAACTATTAAGATGAAAATGGATTGCCTTTACAGCAGGACTCACATAAGTGTGAAGATCAGCAGGGAATATTTAATTCCATTAAACCCGTCTATCAGCTAACAAATATAGGAAGGACAGTATGGTGAAAAAAGAAATTCAGTTGCTGGTGAATCAACCATAAATCTCTTTCTAGAAATTTAACTTTTGCCTCTCTGGAAGACTTCATGTTTCTTGTGTTTGGCCTTCTAAAGTTCTTTTACAATAATTTTTCAGTCAAGTTCAGTTCTAACACACCCACACACAAAATACCTTCAAAACATGTTTTCAGAGAGAATTTTCCATGATACACTAGTTTTCTTACTGTTGCTTTAGCTAAATTATTCAGACTTTTCTTTCTCAAGTGTAACAGTAAAATACCAATTTACTCCATGTGGTTTAAACACAGGTTATATCACAAAGAGGTTTTCTTCTTTTTGCCAGGGCAGAGGTCAGTACACCTTCTCACTTTCAGCTGTAGAGTGAATAACAGTAATAGTGCAGGTCCCAGAGTAAGCATATCCTAGTATGTCAGATTTTCCTCAATAGTTTAGACAGACCTGTTAATCCCAAACAAACTAGTGATACAATTATGGAGAGTAACATAAGAGGCTTGCTGCTCATATCAGAGAACAACAGGAAAAAAAAGTAATTATCCAGGAGTCTGGAAGCATGATATCTAAACTGGGAATTCAGGAATCCACAAGAAAGGAATTACCTGAAAAATTGGGGTGACTATGTTGTTGGCTCCAGACAGCTCTCAGGTACAAGAGACACATAGGTGTGGTTTAGCAGCTCAGAGATGCTGAATATGTTAACATTACAGACTGTGTTATAAGACATTTTTGCTGTATTAGCATGGAATAACAAAACTATACTCTCTTGTAAGAGACTTTAAAGTACTGTGTTTTGAGATGCCTTTGGATGAAGGCTTCTTTTGTGACAAAGAACTGCTTTGGAAGGAATATTACAAAATGTCATCTCCTGAGTTGTATTTGGTGCAGAGAAAACATACATAACATTTCTTTATAAGAGTGGGAGAAAAACATTCTAAAACATTACATAAATTAATGAATTCCACAAAGCTTTGTGAAAAATATATTTATCAGATGTGCCTGAATCTAAATCAAAGAGCTGTTTTTGCTTCTGTGACATTTTAAATCAAGAGGACATTCTATAAACTTTTAGAATAAAAAAATTGGGAATTAGGAATTCAAAGATGGAAAAACAGGGATAAATAAATAAACAAACAAATAAATAAATAAAGGTGCAACATAAAACATTGGTTAGACAATTCTAGACAATTAATGGTTTGGGGTCTGTGCTCTTGATGAAGCACTACAACCAGGCCTGACTCAGTAACTGGAATTGTGGTGCAGAAATTTGTAGCATTCAAACCTGACTCAAAGCTTAAAACAAAGTGGTACAAGTCAAAAGCTTGAAAAATCGATGACAGTCTTCACATGTATTCTGGAGCAGCTCTCCCCAGTGCTGTGAATGACTGCTGGAGCATTACAAATAAGCTACACCACCTTATTTAGAGAGCAGGACATGCTTTCTTTCAAGAAACACTAAAGACAGATTACGAGAACAAAACTGCAACATCAGATATCATTTATGAAGTTCTGTTTACAGATCAGTCTCAGGAATCTCTCCATCTGCCAGATTTTTCCCAATTACTACCCATTCTGCAATAATAGCCTGTAAACTCAGAGCTGAATTTCCAGAGGTAAAATCATCCCACTTGAGAAGTAAATTCCTGGCATTCTTTGTTAAAGCACAACTAGGTATTTAAGCTTTCAGGAGTTCCTTTTACCACATACTTCCTTTCAAATAATCTACTTGACCACAGCCCTTTGAAAGGATATCAGAAGGGGCCTATAAAAGTTTTAATATGAGCTGCAGTCCTGTGAAGAGAATGAAAAAAGAATTCATTTAATTCAGTGACCTCAGATTCAAAATGACCACTGGTTTCTATGCTGCTCAACACTTGAAATGAACATCAGACAGGACACAACCAAGTCTGCTGCACTCTTGAAAAATGGAGGAAGTAGAAGAGAAATCTACATCAGGTTTTATTAATGTTTCAAAATGTTTTCAAGACTTTCTGTTCAGTGTTGCTTTCTTAAAATCTAGGTGTCTTTCTCCGTAACTTTAAAAATACAGCTGGTTTTCTCCTGTTGAAATGCAATAAAAAAAAAATCTCTTCCCAAGCACTGCTGATGAGTACATCCTATTAGTTTCTGTGCCAAGAAGGAAATTGTTAATGCTGGGGATATGGAGGCAGACACTTCTATGTCTTAAAAGTTGCATGAGTGAGCCATACATGAGAACAATAGCAAGCACAAATGGAAGAGCTGCAAAGAAAGGCATGTACTCTCTTTTTCCTGCTTTGTTTTTAACTACTGTTCATTTCCCACCAGATCAGTTTTTCTGCAAAAAGGAAGAGAAGGCTGCTGAAGCAAACTCTTCTGTCTTGTCTCCAAATTGGTCTTAGACAATAAAAATTTCAGAACTTCAGAAATGGATTTATGTAAACCTGTTAATATTTTGAATATAATGCTATTAAAGCATGGTTTGCAACTGGAAAAGTGTTATCTTGACATGTCTGCCAGACATGAAGACCCACATATTTCAGGAACATGCAGGAATTCTTTGTGCAAATCAAGGTTCAAAATCAGTTCCAGGATTACCTCGCTCTGTTTCCTAGTCTGCAATCCTATTATCCTTGGAAACTCTTATGTACTAAAGTATTTGTTTTCTTTTCCCTAATGAGAAGGGAAAATTGACAAATACTTTCTCAGGAAATGTAATACTGGAAGCCACCTGCACTTGCATGTTTATATTCCAAAATGAAGTTGGCTTTTGATTTTCATTTTCTTGTGAGGAGAATAAATAACTGTAAGGGGAAGTGGTAAGGAAGATCAGATTATCTGCCTACACCAATCTTGATCTCAGTTTATAGTGCTAGCATTGAGCTAGCAGTACATATATTGGTATCCTAAATAAACTAAATCAGACAGAATAACCACTGTTTTCTGGTAAGTCATCATAAAATAAAAATATATTTTAAAAAAGGGGCATTTTTAGTTTGTCTAATGTTCTATTGAAACTCTTCAAAATCATCAGATTACTATAACTAACAATGAGGTAATATTTAGCTGCAGATGAACACTGGATAGAGAGAACCCGGTTCCAGGGAGACTGAGGTCAAGCAGGGGTGAGCCTTTAGTGCTTAGGCAGCCTCAGGATAACGCATAAATAGAGGAATATTTTTGGTGTTGCAAATTTCTTTTCTAGGACTTCATTCACCAGGATTCTTTAAAGAGTATGTGCACGTGTGATGAGTTAAATAGGTACTTCTGGAGTCCATAAAATCTAACAAAGCAAATGACATTTGTGAAAGACTACATCAGGGATAGAGTATGAAAGATCATCCAAGTCTCTTTCATCGTAGTAGATATTTCTAAATTACTTTCTTTTGGGAAATCAGCCACATCTGTCTCATCAATTAGACAAAGAATTCAAGACATAATTGCTCTGACGTGCTCCTAAAAGGCTGAGTGATATTTAGACAGGAAATCTGAGGCAAATCAGAGGAATACTCAAAGACATTTTGTAAATAGAAAGAGTTCTTGTGAACCTGAGGCAGGTCATAAGATGCCAAGGTCACTAGCCTACTATACCAAAACTGGGACACCTAAGCCTACAGCCTCCAGAGGTGATGTGCCCTCCCAGGTTCCCAGGCATAAAAGGTTTTGATTTTTCCTGACAGTGGTGCAAAGGAAGATTTGTTTCACTTCCTCACTGAGTAGGACAATAAAGAATTTTTCTGCTTTCTTGGAGAGAGAGCAAGGCACCTCTCATTCACACTCTGCCGCAGTTGGCTTGTTGTGTGAATTTGTCTGGGCCTGGTGAAGATGTAATCTATTATAAAGGGGACTGATGCAGCAGTGAGAGAAAAACAGTGCTTGCCCTTGAATTCACTCCTTATCAAATAAAGAACTAACTGCCAGAACTTCTATTCAGTGTCATCCAAATTATCTGATAAACTCCATAATAATGATGTTTTATTAGTATAGTTGTTACCAGATATGTAACTTTAGTTTAACATTTATTACAGAAACTGCCATTGGTTACCATAACTAATTTATAAAATTCAAATGGTCATTTTAGAAGTCGTCATTCTGAGAATTTGAGCTCAAATTACTCAGGGAGGTGGGACAGTGAAGTTAGACACTCATCCTAGTCTTAGACATCACTAATAGGTTATTTTTGGAATGCATCATGTAATTATATCTCTTCAAAAGATACATCTTCCCCTGCCGTGACTCGGATTTGAACCGAGGTTGCTGCGGCCACAACGCAGAGTACTAACCACTATACGATCACGGCAAGCTATCATAAAACTCAGATTAAGAGGGACAACTTTCTCGGCAGTTCTCTTTCAAATTTTGTATGAATGGTGCCACCTGCAGTTTGCAATGGGTGTTAGCAGCAGCTTTCTCTAGGCATTCTTACAATTAATCACATCTTACTGCTGCCTTAAAACTGTTTTCAGGCTTACTCTTCCTTTCTCTTAATAATACATACTTACCAGGTTTGCCTGAAAACAGGCTTGGGATAGTTACCACATACCTTCCCTTGTCCCCTAAAAATCATTTTAGAGATTTTTTTTCCCCTATTTTATAAGTAGCAGGGAAGGCAACATCATGACAGCAGAAAAGTCAGACAGTGGAGACAGATTTAGGCAAACGAACAAAATCTATTTAATTGAAAACTACATTTGATGAGTTGAACCAGTTATGATTGATTCTATTGTAAGTGCTTGTATTGACAGACATAATCTTCCTTACCTTTGCCATACGCACAGAACATAAAACACACCTTTTCCAGAATTTTCATTACCTACTATGGAAGGACATGGTTAAATACTACAGATGAAGTCTGTGGGGAGTGAGCTTCTATCAACCAAGGCCATCAGTTGGTGTAATACTGAATCTGAGGTTCTCAGTAGCACCTGCCCTTTGACAGAGGTTCAGACACAAAAAGACTGAAAATAACATTCAAATAGGCAAAACAGCAAAACAAAAAATTTATTAGTTCTCTGAAATGCAAGCTTCAGCAGAAATCAAGCTGTACAACATAAAGGAAGATTATAATGGGGAAAAATAATAATAGGCAATCTCTGGGCACTCAAGTCCTGCTCAAAAATGAAGCCTGTTTTCCTCATGCTGTCTCCACACTTATATTCATTAAAAAAAAAAAAAAAAAAGAAAGTGTCTGCTTGATAGCCTTGAAGATCACAGCAGTACTACCACTGCAGTGGTACAGTGCCTCACTGAGTCTCTGAAGAAGGAGAAAGATGTACAAAAAGCTTATAAGACTGTTAAAATGTCTTCAGCATGTCTTCAGCATGCTGAGATGTGGATAAACATCTACACAGTGGGATAATTCATAAGTAGGCTGTGCAAAAGAAATGTCAGGCTGGGCTTTTAAAAGACAAACTTACTAAACAGACTCCACTCTGCCTGAGTGCTGAATCTCACTGCCTCCATATCAGGGAAACACACAGGTGCCTCCTGTGTGCACACCGAGCAGGTCTTCCCTGCCTCTGGAGCTGCAGTAGGGAAGGAAAAAGTACCTTTTTCTGCTTGTTGCTGGGGTCACTTGGAGCAAAAGGGTACTCTGATGGTGGTTTGGACTGCTGTACCTCACCCTACATCCTTGGCTTGGTGTGACCTAGAACAGCATTTTGCTCAGGGGTCAGCACACCCTTCCACAGAATAGAAAGATGGCATTGCTCAACATCACTCAGCTGGACAAATCTAGAATGAAAATGATTCAGTACTATCTTGTCTGAAGTTTCTTGTTATTGTAGACCTGTGAAAGTAGAGCTCTCAGAATATTTACTGCATTACCATAATGAAGACTTTAAATAACCTTAGGTTTTCTAATTTCAGATCTCGTTACTGGTTACCTGTCCTGCAGTAACAACCACAACTTCAGTTTTGTTTGAACTTCTCAGAACATACAGATTTCCCTTAAAGACAGAAATCAAGTGAATATTACAGATACGCATTTTTGCCCATGGCATACCCCTTCAAAATAAGGGGATTAAGTAAAAAATACTACAGGACTCCTTGAGGTGCTTTATAGCACTATAATAATGAGATGAAGGAGATTTTAAATGTGGTAAGTAATAGGAATCATCAGTAAAATATTTGCAGCTGTGATGAGACAGGCTCTTGGCAAACTCAAGAACCTGTATTAATCCACTACACAGTGTTGTCTCCCATCACAGTCACAGGAGTGCCTTATTTTTCACAGGAGTGAAATAGTTTTGCTAGATTCCTCTCAAAAAATGTCATATTATTTTTTTTAATTGAGGTGTCAGAGAAACAAACAAAAAAATCCCCACTTCTAGTTCCATCTCATTGTAGGGAGCTTACAATGTTGTCTAATGCATTTTTTGCAAAGTTGAAGTTAGCTGATGTATTATTTTTTATTTCAGATCTATATACACATGGGAACAAAATATATCAATGGCATCCATAAAACTTTAGGATCAGTGCACAAATCTTTGAGGCAGTAAAACAAGCAGTAACCACTGGGTAACAAAAGATGATTTCATTACTTGTATTACATTGGTACTACTTTTGATCCAATTTCTATGCATCTTGCCATTGTTTGTATTTATTATCATTTTTTATAATTTCTATTTGATGTAAAATGTTATTACTACTTCTTATTTTTCTCCAGAAGAAGGTTAGGGCACATGAGCATGCTTTGTGCAGTAATTGCACCGTTGTGTGATGCTCTGCCCCTGAGCTCAGCCTTGTTACTTTGGGCTCAGAAGACAGCTGTGAAATTGTTGCCCACATAACTGAAAAGATAATCTTTCAAGACAATTACTTTTTCAGTTAACTTGTCAGTTTTGGACAGAACATTTATCTTGTTCAGGATTGGCTGTACGGTCAAAAGTGAAAAAGAGTAATCAAAAAACACACAGACACACGTTCTCCCAACAGCCAATAGATTCTTGGGCATATCTGGATAAAGGAGGACTTCAAACATACATAAATAGGATATATATCTCTCTCCCAATGAGGTTCTTTACTTTTCAGATTAATTAGCATAAGGTGAATCTCTTCTCTCTTCCGTTTAATTTTAACATAGGCAAGTACTTAATGGAACTAGCTTCCAGACTTCTCACCTGTGTTTTAGTCGAGTCCCCCCAGCATCAGGCAGTGGAGTTTATGCTGTTTGACTTTGTAGTGAATTACTTGTGCATGATCTGATAGAAAAACTTGAGACAGGCTTACCTTCTCTTAGCCAAGTAGCCCAAGACATTCACATAGGAAACAGAAGAAATTGTTCAGGTCTTTCTTCTGCCTACTACTACATATCTGGATTTCTCAGTCTGGTTCATGCCTGTCTCTACAGGAAAGGCTGTATTTCTTCTAATCTTAAAGGTCAGAGACAGTTTCTGTTTAATTTTGTGTAACAATCTTGTTCTCTGTGTCTCTCAGAGTAAGTTCATGCATTTCAAATGTATGTTCTGACCAGGTGACAGAGTAGACTTGGGTGCTAGGTCACAGTCCAAACTTGGCTTAATAGTCTCTTTAAACTAATTTGTTTGAATCATTGCAGTTTGCTAAATGACACCAAATTAAGTATTTTAAAATGGTTATTGACATTTGTACAGTAGGCAGTTGTTGTATTAAGGCATTTCAGGATGTACAAGTGAAGAAGTTTCTTTTAGTACTGTCTTTTAGTAGTAGAAACAGAAATCAGCTGACGTTCTCTGTGTTTGGTGTTTTGTTTGTGGATGCTTTCAGGCAAGAAAGCCCATCCCCAGACACATGCACATGGATGATTTGTCTCAGTAAAAAATAAAACAGAATGTATTACAGGCTGACCAGATTTGTCTTAAGGCTCTATGTTATTAAAAATATAAAAGTTTAAAATGTTTTTGATGTAGCAATAGTAAGGACATTCAATGAAAGTTAGCATTCATAGGTGGCACAATCATCACCCAGATCAGAGAAGCTGCTTTGAAGAATTAATGCACAACTGGAGTTCTGATGTTGTCTAGACAGCAACATTCAACAACCTTGTAGGGAAAGGTGAATACCATGGTGTATCTGCTTTTTAGTTTTATTGCAATGTTAAGTTACCCAATATTTAAGTTCCCATTCTTTCTGATTGTATTTTTTTTTAATGAACATGAAAGAGGGGAAGAGATGAAGTTACATGTAAGTATTGCAAACCATTCAGACCAGCATCTGGAAGCCTGCTCTGCTTCTTTGGATGGATGCCATCATTTGAATAGACAGGTCTGATTGGCAGTATTTTACAGTTGCAAGGCACAGTTGGGGTTTTTTTTGTGTGTGTTTGGTTGGTTGGTTTGGTTTGGTTTGGGTTTTTTATTGCTACATGCATATGTAGAATTCAAACAGTCTCTGCTGGAATGATTTCTGACTACCTTTGGTTCAGCATCTGCACCACCATCATATGGACTGAGAGTAACCCAGCTTCCCAAAGGCAGGGAGTACTCCCCTTCTCTGACCTACAAGGAACACTCACCTCCGCCTGTGTGATCCTTGCAGAGCCCTTGAGTCACTCAGCAATATTGCACCTTCTGCCTTGCAGGGGCAGCTCACCAGAGTCCAGCTTTCAAGCCCACAATGTGAGCATTAAAGCCATCAAAGGGTGTAAAGGGCAGGTGAGAGAATATCATTCCTATCTCAAGAAAAGGGTGAGCCTACTCCTCTTTCTGCTTAAAGAACTGCCATTTTACTGGAGGCAGCCTAAACTTTCACTGTAACAGGATTATAGATAAATAAGGGCTTTCTGTGTTGAGTATATGTTTGCCTTTTGGCTACAGTACCTCTCTCAGGCAGAATCTGCACTGAAGTTCACTTTAATCTATGCATAGATGGAAAATATAATTATTGGACTGAAAAGGCTCTTTGGCAGTTTGTTAGATAGCTCTGCCATCTTCTGTTAATATTTCTATTAGTAGAGCAACTACTCTTATTTTCTCTGTGATCTCCTACACAGATTCTTAGTCCAGAAAAGTCACCATGGGATTCATATTTTTTCTTAGAATTCAAATATGTTCAGGGTACAATGCTTTTGTTTAGTGCTGTGAACTCCCATAATCTGTCACAAATTACTAGAAATATCTAGTATATTCCCCTAGCCAACATCGTGTAACTTTTAGTCATGAACATATTCTTCCCCTTCCTAATGATTTTGTTCTTTTTTCCTGTTCTTTTCCCTTCCTGCAGCTTTCAAGTTTCTTTCTGGTAGCCAGAGGCCTAGAGTTAAAGAAACACTTGGAGGGCTCTTCTGCAGAGCTCCATCTGCTTACAGAAACAGCAAAATCTCAAAGCCAGCATGGCTGCTTCTGCAACCATATATATTTAAATACAGACATTTATGACACGAAGGGAGCAAGGGAGAATGCTAAAATCTTCAACACAAAAAAATCCCATACCATCAGCATTACTTAGTTCCAATCACAGTTATGTAGTAGGTCTTAGAGCACAGCTCCCATTGTCAGGGAAAAGGAAATTGTAGTCAACTGCCAATTACTCCACTTTCAACAAGTTTCAACCAACAGAGCACTCAGGTCAGCATTCAAACAAAGGAATTGCACCACTGCTTATGAAGAGCAATCATCCAAAGTCTATATAGGAAGTGAATTTCCTACCCTGTTGTCCAATTCTCCTGGTATTCAGCCCAAACCTGCACTGGCATTTTGTTCTGCCAGTTTCTGGTACAAGCAAATATGTCATCTCTTATTCCCAATTTCTCTTATTTTGCAACTTTTATCCACTTGCAAAATCCTCCACCTTACTGAATATTGATGCAGATCGTATTCCCACACATGAAGGTGGTATCTTTTTTTCATGAAATGATTCTTGCTCTTTAATTTTTTTTCATGATATTCAAAAATACATGAAAACCAAATTGGATAATCAAAATGTGTACTGTGGCTTACCTGAGGTGCAGCATGAACTGGTACTGATCTCTCCCTTTAATTTAGATACTTAACCAGTAAGCTGTCCTCAGGGGTGCAGAGCTAATATCCTGGCAGAGGGGGAAGATTTCCCTGTGTCTCCAGAAACAGACTGAGCATAGGAAAGGTTTCAGAATGTTCTGTTACTGTCAAACACATCTTCTTAACTAACAGCACATAAGTGCAACTTGCCATTTAACATTCTGCTTTAGTGAATTAGTTGAGGCATATCCAAGGAAGGATTTCGTATACATAATGTTCTTCATATTTTTTTTTATTTTTTCTTTACTGTAACACAACAAAACGCTGTCACCTAAAGCCAGAGGACTACAATGTGTACTCAAACAGTTTCAAATCACATGACAAGGAAAGATGACTGTTAGGCAATTTTTTAGTTTGTTCATCACCATGCTCTTCATCTCTTCTGGTGAAGAAAAAGAAGATATTCCTTTTTAAGCCAGGATTTACCATTTTATGTCACTATGTTTTAACTTGTTCTCAGTGGTTGTTTCAGCTTTGTATATGTCAGCACTTTCTGTGCAAATACTCTTGTATGGTAAGGAAGCCTGGAGAAAACACCCCTTTGCTAAGAGATAAGCCACATCTCACATTCAACTCAGTGGCTTGTAAACATCCAAGGATAACTGAAATTTTTTACAAGGAGGCAATAATAAGCAAGGCAGTTACACCAACAAAACTGAGCTAGGGTCTGATAAGTTATATAGTCTATACATGTTAACAGTTGTGAGACCAAACATGTCTTGATAACAGTTTTCGGCTACACATTCATTAACAAAGCAGGTATTTGATCGGTCTGTGTTTATTGTCAGTTCTTTCTAAAAGCACTTAAAAAAGCATTAAGGAGATAAAACATTAGCCTTGATGCACTCCTGTGAGAGCAGAACTGACACAGTCCATACCCTTCTGTCAGTCTGGAAGGTCATGCCTTCAGCTCTTAAATCCCAGGAGCTATTCCAGGGACAAGCTTCACAAGCTCTGAGATGTGTTGATCGTTATAGCTCTAATCTACAGCCTCCTCATCAAATAAGGGTGAGCATTATCCTCCATACACCTTTCTAGCAGAGCAAATTGCCCCATGTTTCCACAAGTGGAAAGGACAGAGCCTCAGGGTTATGCATCTTCAGATACAAGGAGTCGTAAATCTTAGCTTGACAGACTTTCAGGGCACCATCAGTGCTGACAATCAACACATGCTCCCTCAAGACTTGAGGGTATATCCACCTCATAAATCTGTTTGTTATTATAAGCAGAACTGCTTTATATTTCTTTCACCATGAGTCATGAGGAAATCTGTTTGTGACTTTTGTTAGGAGGTAGGATACAGTGGGCGAGAGCTAAAACAATAACGTAAATTATGCTGAAACCTGTATGGTGGTATTTCCATCCCAAATTTACAGACTTAGTTGGATTTTAGCTTGTAGTGCCCCACAGTCCAGCTATCCTGGACTAAAAGTAATATTGACTGTGTGAGAGCAGGTGCTGCCTGCAAGGTGAGATAGAGCTGGGAGCTCCAGTCACATCATCAGAAAACATTAGCTGCTGATTCTGCTCCTAGCCGCCGTGAGAGTGAAAGTGATAATGCAGCAAAAGACTGAAAGCATCAAAGCCGAAGGCTAACTAAAGAGAAACAAAAGAGTCATCAAAGGAAAATTCAGATAAGTAAGTAAGTTGTTAGAAATGAAAAGCCTAAGTCAAGCAGAATTCCCAGTGAGAAAATTGATTGGAATGTAGTGAGATGCTTTTTCCAGCTAGAACAGGGAGAGGAGGATGTCCCCAGTATTTGTATATCTTTGGTTAGATAACACCTATCCTTTAGACTGAAAGTTCTTTATCATTCCTGAACATTGTATTATGTGTAATCATCTTTAGCCTACACAAAATGTGCATTTTCCAAAGTTATGAAGTTAGGTAATTCCTAAGAATCAATTTCGCTGATGCAAATCAGCTCCTGTTGCTGTCAAGGAGTATGGAAGGTTGTCCTGATTCCTCTGGCTTTTCCAGGTCTCAAGGAATGTGAATTCATGCATTGCTACTCACTCTCTAGTCTTCCCTCTCCCCATTACTCTCTCTTTCCCCATTAGCCGAATTATTTCATGTACTTACTTCATCCTGTAAACCAGTACATATTCAGAGGATTACTCAAAATGAGGCGGTTTGTACTGGAGCATGTTCACATTACTGTATCAATTTACCTCACTTCATCATTGCAGCAGATTTTGCTTAGAGTTCATTTACTTGTGTATATGTATTCAAATAGGACAGATGGATGTAGGGTTTATACAGGGATTTGTTGTGACACAGCTGAGGAACATGATGTTACCCACGGTCCTATACCAGGCCCTAGCAAATACATGAACAAAATGGTGCTGAAAGTAGGATAGACAGAGCTGGTTTTCTTTTCTCTTTTCTTTCTTTTTCTTTTATTTTTTTCCCCTGCTTGGTTGATTGGTTTGGCTTTTCTGGCTTTAAGGATTTTTGGTTGGTTGGTTTGGGTTTTTTTTGTTTGGTTTTGTTTGGTTTTTGGTTTTGTTGAAAACCTCATCAATACTGATGTGAATTTCTAGGATAAAGGGATGAAATGTCTCGTAGTCTGACTACGATCAATTTGTCTGAATCTCATATCATGTATCCATGGTATGCAGCTGTGTAATTCTAATAACTGGCTGAACACCATGGCCTGCAAAATGTCTGTGTGCTGTGAATGCACTCAGAGTATTCAAACTAACACCAAAGCATGGATGTCTGACTTTAGAATGGTGGGTCGGTAATTGCCTCCTCCTATTATAGCCAATACAAAAAGGCTGAGGCTGCAACTCTGCATTGCACACTTTGGCTAACTTGAAAAAACTGTATTTGACTTCCAGCCTGGATCCTAAGCAGGATTTCATTGCCCAGTGATTCAGTGGCATACAGGTCCAGAACATCTCCTGAACCACAAGCTGACAGTGGTGCTATGGTCAGCATACCATGGCATTGTCAAGGACAAAGACGGCAGTTTCTGGTTACCCTCATCTGCAGCAGATCAACAACCTAAAAGAAATGTGTTTAAACTACTAGGGAACAGTTCTTAAGTCCTACAGCAGCACAGACCTCTTTGACTCACTCCTAAAAAGACATTGAGGTTCTAGAATATGTCCAGAGAAAGGCAGCCAAGTTGGTAAAGGGTTAGGAGCACAAGTCCTGTGAGGAGTGTCTGAGGAAGCTGGGGTTCTTTAGCCTGTCGAAAAAGGGACTGAGGGGTGACCTTATCGCTCTCTACAACTACTGAGAGAAGATTGTAGCTAGGTGGCAGCTAGGTGGCTCCCAGTGAACAAGTGACAGGACAAGAGGAAATGGCCTCAAGTTGCATCAAAGGAGGCTTAGATTGGCTATTACAGAAAAATGCATCACTGAAAAGGTTGTCAAGCATTGGAACAGGCTGCTCAACCCTGGAGGTATTTAAAAGACATGTAGATGTGGCACTTAGGGATAGGGTTTAGTGGTGGTCTTGGCAGTGTCAGGTTAACAGAGTCAGTGGTCTTGGGTGCCTTTTCTGACATAGACAGTCTGTATTTTATAATTCTATGACTTTTTACCTTTCTTAAATATCGAATGTGTGGTTTTCAAATACAGCAGAGGTTCTTACTGATTTCTGTTTAACAAACGAGAACTTCAAAGAGAAGAAAGAGCACTGTTCCTTCACCAGGAAGACTGTACCTTTCTGACGGAGTTGATTTCTAAGTGTTTTTCAAGGGGATGCATTGTTTCACATGTGGGTATGCCCTAAATTCTTCCTTTTTATTATAGCGTGCAGAGATATTTCCTGATGGAATATTCCATTACAGCAGTGTGTATAATAGCATTGAGTTTCTGCAGCATTTTGGATGCCATTTTTGCAGCAAGGAATGAGGGTAAATCAGCATCATGAAAACAGCTAAAGAACCATCAGTAAATGAGCACCATCAAGATAAATCCAAAGCAAGACATAGAACTTTTAATCAGATTCTTCATACTTAATTTTTTATATATATTACACCCTAAGTTATACTATCTAAAAGATTCCTACATATATGCAAAGGCCATCATGAAAGACATTAATTTTGTTTTAGATGGCTACAACACATATTCATCAGTTTTTTAAACAAACAGTGCATTACTGTAAGGAATGTGACCACTAACAAAGTGTGAACACACACATGGTTATTCAGACCACTATGAAAGAGTTACTTGTTGAAAATCTTACCCTACAGTCCCTTTTTTGAAATATGATCAAAGCCTTTCAAAAAAGTCACCAAATTATATCCCACATACCGTGAAACTGCCTCTGAAATTCAGATTTTGATGTTTTTATTAAATATGTTATAAAATAGCATTTAAATAAGATTTCAAAGGTACTCATTCATTTTCTTCCCTTATTTCTCTTAGAGGACTGCACACAAAAGACATTAGCAAGAAAATAGACAATGGGCTGTGTCACATACAGAATTAAATTGTGCCACAAATCAGTTCCCCAAAATAACAATTTTTTTGTCAGTATTTTAGTTTTATTCAGAAAATAATTATTTTCCCTTAACACAAGGATTGAGGGCTTTTATTTTTTTTTCACTGCTTTGCACACAAATAAATAAAATAAAAAAAATAAAAAATAAAATAAAATAAAATAAAATAAAATAAAATAAAATAAAATAAAATAAAATAAAATAAAATACATAGCTTGTGAGATTATTAAAAGTGCTAGTTACCACGCCCAAGAATGACTGAATAAAATTCTTCAAAATTTCTTATTATTTGCCATGCTTTACTGACTAAAGTAAAAATCACAATTTTCAGTTCTAAAAGATAAAGAGTCTGTGTGCTCTTCAAAACATTTTATGTTAGTTCTGCACACAGAGTACCAGATTCCCATATCTGAGCTTTTTCATGTCGCAAAAAGACACCAGAATTTATTTTTACATAGTGTATTCTCAAGGTTTAGTTATGTGACATTCAGCTTTGAACATTTCAGATAGTTTTCAATGTAGTTTGAAGATCAAATAAGGTTTAACCAATCAGTAGTAGATATAGAGGATTTATCTGCAACCACACTATGCTGTTCCTTTAATACCTTTCAGCAACATAAGTGCTTACATCCTAATAGGTTTTTAGCTTAAGATCTAATCATCCACTCTTGAATTAAGATGCTTGAATGAAGCCAACTCATTTGGAACTAAGCACTTTAATGTCAACAGAGACATATGGTATTGAGACTGAATTACAAAGGATCTCTTCTGAGCCATCTATTACGGAAGCAAGACTAAGACTCCAGCATTATTATTAGTTTACTCATTTATTTGCTAGCAAATAATTGAGAGTAAGATCTTCTTAAGAAAGTGGAAATGGTCTAATAATTGCAGTCTGGTGGTATAGTACATTCCCGTGTGCATTGATTAAATCTCCCCCATCCATACTTTATAGCACTATGCTCATCTGTAAAATCCCCTTCTGAAATGGAAAGAAAGAAACAAAATATACTGTGAAACAATTTTAACCCAATGACTAAAATTCTAAGTTATTAGCAGTAATGTCAAGTCCTCTAACATTTATTAAGAACTCTAGACCTTTCCTTGACCTGAATTATTCAAGTCTTACTATCTGACAAAGTATTTCTTTAAGAAGATGTTTATGGCAATAAGTAACAACCTCCATCAAAAAAAAGTTAAAAGTAGAGGTTTCCTTTTGTTCTTAAGCTGTTCCACTCTCTCTAGTCTCAACAAGGTGCTGAGAAAAATATGCTAATCTCCTGTAGCATCAGAGGATAAAAATGAAGTGGACATCCACATTTCTTTTCATGGAACAAAAAGAGCAAATAAACCACAACAGAACAAAAGCCATATGAAGTGAAACTGAGACTATATTTTTCTGGGATGGTCATTTTAAGTAGTATCCATCAGGTTTTAAATGCTTATGACCAAATAAGGTTATTGCTGCCAGGAAGTTTTCTTTAAATACCATGGTGTGGCTGAGATAAAACACAAAATTTTGTTATAATACTATCAACAGTTTCTGCCTACATTTCTAAGGAAGGCATGGATAGGCAATAAGGTTATATTATCTATTTAAGCTATGTATTACTAAGGGCTTCAGCAGACAGATCGTCTCTCTGAAGTAATTGCTCTTTATTACATAAATGCATTCCTCTTGGCTCACTAAAACTGCAACATGGGCTGTCATTACAGTCCAAATGCTTTTCTGCCTTCAAAGGCAAATATGGTCCAAAAGGCAGAACTCCCTCCTCAGTGCCACCATGATAAACACTGGGCAAATATGATTAAAGAAGTGAAAAAATGCAGAGCAGCTCTAATAGGAACATCAGCCACTCCAATCCTGTAAAGGGTTGGATGTGGTTTTCTTTTCTCCCAGCATACTGTACAAAAGAACCATAGTCATGCAATACATTTTTTTTAGAAGATTTTGTGAATCTAAGAATACCCCTATAAAAGCTTGTTGACATTGAAAAAAATTGTTTGAAATCTTCTTTATTTTTGCTAAATATTACATTTAAGTATACTGGTTTCCTAATAGCTAGACAACTCCATTTTTTTATGTTGGAATCTGCATTATAAACCTCAGAAGAAGAAAAAGCTGTTTAAAAATAATACCCAAAAAGCTCTGCAAAGCAGACTTTCCTATTAAAAAGCCTTAGAAACCAGAAAGGTTCATATCATTGTCTTTATGCAGCCATTATGAAAGTGCAGCACAGATTAGTAAAGCCCACCCAAAAACCATCATTGTTCTTCTCCCTGTGCATGCACAGTTCTGGTTTTGTTTTGACTTAATTGTGTTGGTTTGCTTCAGCTTACTTTTTATCATTTCCAAAGCTTATATTTAAGGTGGACCATGAGATGTCAGCTAAGTCTCACTGAGGTCACAGCAGGGACCTGGCTGCAATTAGATTCTCTAAGAGTAATACTGCAAAGACAGGTCCTGATCTCAGTTTGTATTCAATGGAAGTAGCACACAGACAAACACCCCAGACAGAAACACAGCCTTTGGCACGTGCTGACTCTTTAGCCAGTAGAGAGACAAGCAATGCAGCAGTGAGAGATGGGGGAGCTTGTTTTCTCAAATCTTTTCTCCACAAAAACCTTGGGAAATCTTGACTGAAGAGCTCATTTTTTTTTGTTTTGATCTCTGTCTTGTAAAGGTAGATTATAACACTGGGGAGTTCTGCGCCTACTATGCCTGAAATTTTAAAATAAACCATGGAGTAGCTGACACTGTGAGTGATTTCTTCCTAAGTGGCAAAAACTATATGAGTTGCTTTGGGAAGTTTTCTTCCAAGGACCAGAAACAAAACTTTTAGTGAATGAAAACAATATAAATAACATGGTTGCGTCAATCCTGATCCAGCTGTATTCTATTGCTCGATTCATGCATGGAGGCTTCATAACGGGAAGGAAAGGCATTTGTAAGGATACAGGACAAATCTGTGTTTCTGATTCTTTTTGATGAACAGTTAGTATTTCTTCACAGTCTAATTTTTTTTTACTAGTTATTTGAGGGGTCATGCTAAAATAAGGAGGAGGAAAATAACAGACTTGAGGTCATGAATAGCACCTGCAGTGAAGAAATCTACCAGGCGGTAATTGCACAAGTCCTTAAATACCCAGAAGTTAATCTGAAACCTCCTCTGTGTAAAAAGGCATGTGACAGAAAGGAATGGATTCAGCCTCACTAGGAATTCTTTTGTTCATTTACACAGAGCTGGAGTTGCTTGGAAGCTCACACACTGGGTGAGCTCTAAAGAAGGTAATGGCTCATGGTGGTACTAAGCCAACACTGACAAACTGAAAGCACAGCCAAACAAAAATGCACCACCTCTTGGACTAGTTTCCTACCAAAATCCACCCACTAACTTTTATGTAGGAATATAATAGTGTGTTATCCTTAAGAGATACTAAGCAACAGTAAAATTACAACAGGACAACATTTTTTGTGTGCAGTTCAATATAAAAGAATATTTTTTCTTGGTGATTCATTGAAAGAAATGCCACAAAATCTGATAAAATTAACTTGTCATAAATGTGAACTTCATGTAAAAATGCACACACTGTTACTTTTAAAGGAAGAGCAAGTGTCCCATTTTCACTTTATTCTGAAACACACCACAGTTGTGAAGCTAAACCTAGGTATTTCCATTTAAAAACTTAGTTCATAATGTCCTATCACTAATAAATAAAAGCAGACCCTTACTTCTGAGATCAGAATAAATTCCTCCAAAGGAGGAATGAACAACTTCACACAGTGAAAGTCTAACTATGACAGTATTTAAAATAAATAGAAAATAATTTCCATAACCAACAGCTATGATTTGAAACAGTTTGGTTTTCTGGCTGGTCCTAACATTCAAAGCATTCTGCTCCTTGAAAAAGCCTTTGCTCCTTTCTGAATGGCAGCATTTCATACTTTGCTGCAGTTCTCATGAGCCACCACGTGAGGGACTCGAGGACTCTTTCGTCTTACATTTGCAAACCAGATTTATATCCACGTTAGACCATATGCTTATGTTGAAATTAAAACTTTCAGAAAAATATCTCTGCACTTGCCATCAGTAATGCTGATAACATGCATGGAATATTTTACTGCAGCAAATCAAATCCATCTATTTATATTGTGATGTAACTAGATGATGGTAAGTTACAGGGGAAAATACACAGATTTTTTTTTTACAATAAAAATATTAAGTGATAAGCATAGATTTCATTTGTTCTAAAAACAGAACCACCATGAGCAAAGGAGAAATAAGAGAAAATATCTGCATCACCAGTTACAGGGGGCAATATTACTCAGAGTTTTTGTGCTGATTTAGGATCAAATATTTTGAGGTGCTTAAACCCTACTCCCAGCTGAAGCTTCAGACAAAGCTTTGTAAAATTTAAAATTTTCCTACATGGTATCCCTGCAAATCAAACTTAAGAATTTTGACACAGAGGATCTGTAAGCAGATGAACCCTTTTTTGAGAATACAATTATAGCCAACAGATGTGTAATAGTGACTCCAAGATCATGTGAGAATAGTATCTATTGTTTCAGAAGCAGAATAGCCATGTTAGCCAGGCACAATGCCATTCTGATGACATAATTTATCTTTCCAGTTCAGGGAAAGCTGAGGAATTGCTCTACTATACTGCTTTACATGGCAAGGAAATGTGCTTTGATTTCAAGTGTGTGTTCAAATACCTAATTTTTTCTTTAAAAACGTATGTTCTTCATTTGAATTTTCTAACTAGCAGTCAGATACAAGCAAGAAAAGGCAATACATATTCTCACCCTTAATCAGCTGGCTGGCACACTTTCATGGCTTTAATCTGACCTGCTAGTTCTGACTGTAAACAAACAAACAAACAAACAAATAGTCTTATTTTTTCCTAGTATTTAAAGTAGGTTAACTGACTTCAGAGAAAGAACATACTGTTCTTCTCATGAAGATGAATGCAATATTTTTCTTTCAAATATTGACTCAAGTAAAAAGTCTTTTAAGTCAAAATTGGTTAGTAGAAGAATAAGTTACAGCCAAAGGACTTTAAAGTGGAATTAAATTGAATGATTAGCCACACCATCTGGAAAAAAGTGGAAAATAACAACCATTTGCTCAAACCTACATCATCATCTAGCTGAAATATGATTTTATATAGATATGCATATAAGTTATCACTTTAAAAACCCCAGAATTATTTGCAAGTGTCACAGTCCCCTTCCAGAATCATGAACACTCCATAGGAAAGGCCCTCATGACACCTCATAAAAACTGTTTTGGTTTTTCTCTGTTGTTTCTACTACTAAGCTGATCCCTTATTGCATAGGCATGGTAGCAGAGAGCTAATGTAGGCACAGACAGCTGAATCTTTTTCTTTCTCATAGGTGAATAAGAAAAAACTCAGATAAACACACAGCATCTATTTCCTACAGAGTCCACAACCCTTTGGCTACAGTGCTTACAGTCTTTGGAATGCAGAAAACTGCTACTCCAATACAGCACCACACACAGGGAGACCGTGCTCAGCTGGCATGTATATGCTACATAATACAAACACTTCTGTACTAGTAACACTTGACATTGTCTGTAGAAAACAAGGACCAAAAAGACAGAAGGGTTGCCTTGTTTCCCAATCCCAAGAAATCTAAACTTCCTAGTCATAAGGAAAAAAGATTTTTAAAACAGATGTGCCATATCTATTGTCTGTAACCCCAAATGCAGAGAGGTGTTTGGAAATCCAGTGAAGCGTAGCTAGCACTTGCCAACAGGTTAGTGTGCTATGATGTGGTCAGTATTCTTTTATATCTCCAGGCACTAAACTGGAAAATACTGTGCCATTAAGGCCAGAAAATAGTACTAGAAATTAATAATTGCTGAAGATGATCTGCCAGTGCTGTTTCAAAAAAGCTGGTATTCAACCACTGGGAAAAGGAAGTGCCATTTCCCAAATACATGTGTGTACCTGATATGTATTTTAATTAGGAGAAGTAATGAAAAATTGCTAAAACTTGACATAAACAGAAATATTTATCATGCATTCTCTTGGAGTATTTACTTGGGGTAAATACCTAATGAACATTAAAAATAAAGCAATGCAGATGCTCTGAGGACATACACTTCTTCAAGTGCTGGCAGAGCTGTAGTTGTAACAGAATGCTAAAGTATAGGAGAAACAAAATCAGACATGTTTGTGACATTAATTTTGAATTATTTACTTGTTTTATTCCATTTGCTTTTCCTTGTTCAGCCAGCAAAGATTTGGCAACATCTACACCATCCATGTGATGTCCTTACAACTAAAACTTTCTATAGCTGTCACAGGCACTATTTAAACCTTGTCATTTGACTATTTAGGAACTTTCCATCACTAATGTTACTTTTTGTTGATTATTTTGTGGTTTAATAAAGAATGCTGAATGCCTCACAGTCAATTTTGCACGGGATTAGGCTATTCCTTTGTTCTGTCATAAGAATACAATTTTTATCCCACATTCTTTGAGGAATCTCACTTCATTTCACTATGCCCTCTGCTGGACAAAAAACATCACATTTTCCATTTTTATTTTATTCCTGGGATAGCTAATTCCCTTCATGCTAGGTCAAGTGTTTCTCTGAGGTTCCTATGGACTGTATTCACAGAATAATATTATGGATATTACTTAAATAAATTCAAGAAATTGCATTTATGTTGGTATTTTGCTGGAGAAGTCCTTTTATAAATGGAAATATCCTTCTATTCTCAGTGGGTTTTTTCACAAAGGCTTTCACTTAAGAGATGCTCTTCACAGCCTGCCTCATTAAGAGACATTATCTTTATAGCCTCTCCAACAATGACCAGCTTTCAGGGAAAAAACTTTAATACACACCAAATGTTATCTCCTCCTTCCTTGAAAACAATGGGATCCAGAGAATTCTATTAATGTTCGCATACAGTTTATTTTAAAAGTCTTAGTTTCTTCTACCAAACTTTATGCTCAGCAACTGAAAATGCCAGTTTTGTTAGTCTTTGCAAATCTTTACGTTGATGTTTCACAAATCTTGGCAATGCCTCTTTTAAATACTTCATTTTACCTATCAGAAAGTTCTGAAGAACATTACCACTAGATGACACCTCCTAACCTTTCTTAGAGTTTACCTCCACCAGTTTACCTGTTCCTGTTAATTTTCACTGATGCTACAGTTGTGCAGCACTCTAAGTGAAGACCATGAAAACACAGGTCTTTAAGACCACTTCACAGAGAGGGTGTGGATTTGTCTTCCTTGGATCCTTCTCATCTCCCACACAGATGACTAGAGATGCATTCTGACAGTTCCCATTAACTGAACTGCTAGAGATACGAAGTACAGTATGAGGAAGCTATGCCAACAAGATGACTTTTTTTCCCAGGGTAGGAAAGACTGTGTTAATTTTATTTTTCTCTCTCTGTTGAAAGCTCAGTGTAAAGCCTGTTTTCTCTTCTTATCAAAATTAACATCCTTCCTAAAACACATTCTGTCCCGTTTCTTTTACTTGCAGAATGCTGATGTATTCCTCTGGTGGAAAATATCACTCAGTTGCAACTACAATTATATGATCAAAACAGGTCTTCGTTACACCGGAATCTAAACTGCCTATCATTCTCTTGATATTCTGGGTTTGGGGTTTTTTCCCTCAAAACAATAAACGTGGTATTTGTGCACACATGACATTATGAAAAACCCCTCTGTTTGCCTTTGATTACTGGCTCATTCATGATCTTTCTTTTTTCAATTTATCCTTTGCCCACAAGAATACACTTTGATCATACTCAAGGCCTTTCTTGAAGTATGAGACTTGCAGTACAGTAAAATTGCTTCCAGCACAGATAGAGAATGAGTACTTGGAAGAAAATGTTCAAAGAAATAATCTCAAAACGAATTAAACAAAAAGATGAAGGAGGAAACTACCTAGGAAATGGCAGACAGAATCAACAGAGAAAAATGTCTAGTCATCTTCATGGACTTCTGAATCTGGCTAAAGTTTCCAGATTTATGAAACTATAGAACTAAAGTTTGTGCAGTAAGTCCTGCAAGGCTTCTGCTTCATTGCTCCACGTGAATTCTTGGTGCTTACAGATAGACAAGATTTGAAGAAAGATTAGCATATACACATAAAATAAAGGTAATAGAGGAAAGGGAACAACAGAGCACACTTCTGCATGTTAGACATTTTGATTTAAGCATATTGGAGGAGTTAGATGGAATGAAGACAAGGTCGTTGTTTCAATAATGGTCTGTGTCTAGTTTTGGCTGTACAGTACAGGAAGGACACCCACAAACTGGCTGATGGTTCTGGGAGACCACCAAGGCAGTGGGGCTGGAGCCCCTGTCCTGGAAGGAGAGCCTGTGGGGCCAGGGCTGGTTCAGCTGGGACAGGGAATATTTTCAGTAGCACCCAGCAGCATTCCTGGAGTAAGCAAGAGGGTAGAGAGAAGATGCAGTTGGGCTCTGCACAGTGGTACAAGGTGGGAGGGTGAGAGGCAGCAGCAAAAGCTGACAATAAGGGGGGTTTCACACCCTGAGTGGGAGAAGCCTTGAATAGTCCTGTCTGAGCCCATGGCTGAATCTGCTTGGAGGGACCTGCCATTCCTCAGAATGAGAACGCTGTTCTGTGATTTATTACTGGAAAATACAGGTGGTGTACTTGGATCTCCTTCAACTCTAGGTTACTTCCTTCCCCCTTATTCTTTTATACAAGCTTTGAAAACAAAAACTGAATGAAAAAACCAAGAGGTTCCAATTAGTTAGTCTTTTCTTAATGAGACTTGGATGGCAAGAAACAAATCACCTGGACTCATTTAAGCAAATGCACAGCAATTAAACTAGGCAGCAAGCATATAAGAATATTTAATTATCCTCCTCCCAAATATCTCATTTAGTAAACAAAACCTTCAGAAGTTTTGTGGCAAGGAGCAGAAGTCTCCATTTTATGGCATATAAAGACTTTAAGATGCCAAGTATAAAAAGCAATAGACACAGAAGTAGTTCTCCAAACAGAGCATAATGTATAAAGGCAAGCTGTTTTTTCATTCACACTGGACTGTACATCTTTATGGAAAGAACTTCAAGAGCCATCACTGTCATTGTACATTTAGTCACAAATATGTGATTTTAGAAACCTAGGCTTTTCCTCTGTCTCATGTTTAGACACACATATATACACATGCACATATGTATACATCCATGTATAGACCCAAACACAAATCTATACATATATGTGTTTACATAAACATGTATATATGTATTTTTGTATACATATGCCTACATAAATATATATATATATATACACACATATACATATTAGTACTTTAAGGGAGATGTATATAAGATCTCGCTAAAGACAGGTCCTATTTAGTGGGTAGGGTTTTTTGATACAAAACACAAAGAGTCTTCCTTTGAATAGCAGTATTTCTTTGCACTCCTAAATTCAGGAGTAAATATTTGAGAAGGAGACAACTAAGATAACTGTGGCAATACTGAAACAATACTTTCAGTTCACTCCTTGTAAAAACCTGCTTGTCTTTATTTTTAAAAGACGATTTTGTTCAAATGCACTATGAAGGATGTACCCTATTAACAATAGTCATGTTGAGTCTTTTACTTGGACAAATCCCATAGCATTCTACTGCTGATAATCCTCTGGCCTTTCAGGTAAGAGACAGAAGTATGACTACTCACATAAACACAGATAATTTATAAATTAGGACTTAATTATCAGAAGCAACTCATCTTTTGCAACCATCTTGGCATTTTAGAGAAGACGTTATATGTACAGAGCTACTCAAATGGACTAAGCTGGTGACTTGAGGAGAAGTTGTGTGAGATACATATAAAAAAAAATCCTTTCACTTTTGGGTAGTGGCATATTTTTGACATATGGGCAGAACTCACTAAACCACAAAGAGAGCCTTTTCTGTTTAAAATGGAAACATTTTCATTTTCCTTAGTTACCTACTTTCCTACAGTTCAACCACAAAAGAGTTTTTGCAGTTGTATTATAAATGCCTGACAATTGTGTTGGAAATATTCTAATTTCCAATTGTGTTGGGACCATCCTATAACTAGGACAGCATGGGTGGCTTCAGCAATTGCTGCAAAGCATTCCTCTGAAAAACAGGATAATGGGAAACCAAAGCAAATAGCAGAGGGCTACAGCAAGAGGACATCTCAGACAGAATCTATAGTGTTATTTATTGGTTTTTGTTTTACAGCTGACAAACAATGTTCTTTCCATGTCTGATCAAATTGACAGGAGTTTAGTTTAGTGTCTTGCTCTCTGTGTCAGACAAAAAACCATGCATTTATTCTTACAAATGGAAAGATGAAACTTTTACCTCTGATTCCCTCTCAGTAGAAAAATAATTTAGCAACTGACCTACCACATCTGGGGAACAAAAGCTATGAGCAAAAACCCAAATGTATGTTTAAAAACTCAACTTATGAGCTTTCACAGCAAAATAGCCAACAAGCCTCTTTGTCCTACTCTCCTTCTTCGTCAAACTTATTTAATTCACCCTGGACAAATGTTTCCTCTAGCTTCCTGACCAGATTTTTTTTTCCAGCTTTTCTAAAGGCTTTTGGACACTGATCATTTCTTAATGTCTTGATCCTGTCTTGAATCAGTCCAAAAGAACCCACCAAGAAATCACTGATTCCTCACTATTTAACACATAGAAAGTACCTGCCACCTTGCACTTTCATTGTGACTGCAAAAAGGTCCTAAATGTTCCTTATGAGTTTCAGCTTTATACTTCCAAACATGAAGTTTTTGCTTATTACCTATAGCCTCAGCTCCACTTTAGAACTAGTAGCTATATGACATCACATAGTTCTTACCACTAGACAAGGACTTCACTGTATTTCACATAGATCAAACAAGCAAGCTTAATGTTAAACAGCATATATTTACTTCCTTCTTGTACCCAGGTATATTACAGAGTGTAATCTAATCAGCAGAGGAACAGACAAGAAGATGAGTGAGGAACAAATGCTCCTGAAACTCTGGGCAATATTATTTAAACATCCATTCACTTGGGTTAAAAAATGTGGTTAAATGCAGGAAAATTACTACGAAAGCATGCCTGAGAGAAACTTCCTGGGTTGTTGAATTTGACCTTCTCTTGTTACAGATCCTCTTTTATCCTCAATCCGTGTATGTTCCTTTTGTATCACCATAGGCATTGCAGCAGGTTTTTCTTTGTCTTTGCCTTGAAGGAATTACATCCTCTCTCTGTTGTCCTGACAGTTTTCTAAATGTGCAGCAGAGGTGAGTGACTTTCACATACCTTTTTTGACTATTGATGCTCTAGGTCATGATGGTTTCAGAAGCACAGTGAAGTTGAGAACAAGAACTCAGTGCTCAATTGCACAAAGATCAAAATGAGTGATTAGGAAGCAGTAGTAACCTGCCATCACTGATATCTCTTTCATATTTAGAGTAGACTCTGCAGCTTCACTACAAGTCTTAGTGTAATATTGCTCCATCAGACAATGTTTGGCAGCTCTAGTGTAGAGGATTGAACTGGTGAGATTATGCTTTCTGATTCTGCAGGAGCTCTGGGAAATTACAGTTGAGAAAGTTTTGACAAACTGCCACGTCCAAGCTCATGTTACTGTTGTTTAGCTTATATCTCATATCTTTTCTACAGACAAAAAAGATACATGGGATGTCAGCTAAGCAAATACATGTATTTCCTTAATCAAAGGAGTTGCTGCCAATAGTCTATAAGAGCATCTTTTCTTTCACAGTCAGTTGTGTTCAAAAAACTATGCCCGCTACAATTTTTAATAAAAGGAATACCTGAAAAAGGGCAAAGTTTCTGTTTATATGTGAATACCTTAAGTTGTCCCTTTGCTGTTTGCTAAGCAAAGAAAGACACATGGAGTCATTCCAAGAATTTAAGAAAACAATATGTAGTACGTTAACACGTATGTACACAATAGCAATATGCTTGTGTTGTTGTGAAGAGAAAAAAGTCAAGATAATTACATCCTGTCTAGCATGCTGATAAAAATACGTTAGTAAAAAAAAACAAGGTAATGTCTGTGATAAAATTAGAAGGGCCCCGGAACAAGCCATCATAGACCTGAGCTGGGGACACTTGATACAACTGAGTCAATACTGTCTTTGTTGCTTTCAACTTTCATTTTGCTACCTCTATGAATAGAAGCCTTTTCTATAGAGGAGTAGCGATGGAGTAGTGATCTTTTTATTTAATAAAGGAATTCCTTTATAATTTTAACTCTTGAGGACAGGGTAAAAGTTACAAAATTGTAATTCCTCTGTGAATCTCAAGCCTCTCCTTTAAGAGGAGACTAATTATACTTCCCTTTTTCACAGGCAATTATTAGAATAACAGTGCCCTTATTAATTATCTGTCTAAAATAGTAGACAAGAAGTTGCACAGTGCACATATAAAGCCCAAGAAGAGATAAACATGATTTGTGGCAAAATGCCCTTCTCTTTCCATGCATAAGGAGCTGGGACTGTGGAATTCCACAGTATAAGCTCAATTGTAGTAAATTTCTTCATGAACTTTTATCAAAGAGGGAGCAATTTTTCAGACAAATAGGGCTAATACAAATGAAATGCAGCAGTACGCTGACAGCAAATATGACCAGACCTGCTGCTGAACTGCCAGAGTACATCCCTACCAATCCTGCATGTGCTGAGCAGCTGGTAGGGTACCACATCTCAGCCTAACTCTGCTGCCAGCCCCAGGGCAGTGATCTGAAATAACAGGGGGTGGGGAGAGGAGAGGAGAGG
>VWZF01005106.1:0-17059 GCA_013396755.1 Sclerurus mexicanus | reverse complement strand
TGGTGACCTGCCATCCCTGGAGAGAGAGAGGGCAGTGGCTGGGGCACAACATTGCCTCCTGCTGTCCGTAAATATAACTGCATCCCCTGGGAGAGAGAGGCCAGCAGCTGAGGTGAGACATCACCACCTGCTGTCCTCAGATACAATTGCAGTCCCTTTTTTTTGGGGTAGCCAAAAGAGCTTTTAACTGTTTGCCTTGTTGTTTGGGGAGGGGGGAGGTTTTATTACAAGCTGTTGGTGTTTGGTCTTTTCTGGATATACACATAAATGTATTGTGGTTAAGAACTGTTATTTTTTTCCATATATATACATATATATATATTTCCTAATTAAAGTTCTGTTTTCTAAATTTAAAAGGAGAGGGATTATTTCTTGGTCAACATAGATATCTTAGTTCTCCCCTTGAACTAAGACACCACTATCAACTATCAAGGCAGATACAATAAAACAGTTAAGTGAAAACTGCTGTTTTTAAAAGTCCACATCAGGCAAACTGAGAGACAAATATGATGGTTTAATGTGAAAAATGAATAATGATATAATTTCAATATGACCAAAGAACAAATGTGTTTATATAGTATATACTAGTGTATATACTTGTGGGGTACAATACCTTGCAAATTGGGCAGGAGACAGCCAGGAAATCGGTGACGGAGATGTCCAAAACTGAAGTGTTCACTCATACATCCTAAACCAACCTGAGAAAATTATTCATTTGCATTATTTCCATAGAAATAATTAATGTGCAATAATGAATCCAATACACAATAAATCAAAATGCTGCACTTTTAACATTATTTTAAATTTAATTTCAAAAAAAAGTTTATGAAATTCAGTTGTAAGTTTTTTCAAGTCTAAAAAAACTTTCCTCAAAGTAAAATCATTATTCAAAGGTGGAGTTACACTTGCCATTTAAAAGAAAAAAAATTATATTTAAGAATGGTGTGCCTCACACAGGTGTTCTTTATTCACTTAATGCCCTGTTTCATGAGGAGGGTAGTCCTTAATGTTCAGTACAGTATAATACGCCACCCACCTCATTTGTGGATTGGATTTCATCCCTGTGAGCCATGTGAGAATCATAGAAATCTTAATTGTATCCCTTGAGATTCAGTGCTAAGAAGCCAGTAATAAATGGATGCCATTATGCTGCCTGTTCCCAATTTCCTTAGAAAAAGGCATGGATTCTTTTCACCTTCTCTTTGAAGAGAGGGGCCTAGTGATAGGCTTCATCAAATACACTGCACTTTTGTAACTGGATGTGGAGCACATACTTTTCTTACAGCCCATCTCCAGTTCGGTGGCTGCCAAAACAGCTTTATCTGCCAGGACCAAAACACCTGTGTGGTGCTCACTGTGTGCTGGAGTGGACAACACAATGCAAAGGACTCTTAAGGGAATTGGTGCTCTTACCCCAGACTTCACTGCAAATCTGGGCAAAAGCAATACAAAAAAAAAAAAAAACCAACCAGATTGCTCCCTTTTCCTAGAACATAGCAAACAATAAAGGTTTGGCAGCCAAATCCATCCCTCATCAGCAACTCCTTGTCATTTCACTGCATAGCCATCCCTTTTGCACAAGTGTCCTCAAATATTCCAGCATCACAATGTGTTCTCACAGCCATGCTGAGAGCACTCAAGGTAGACAGGTGTGATGGGGATACTGCTGGCCCTCAAAGCCAGCACCCACCTCTGGAGCAAGCATGCCACTTATGCTGTTAATAAATGATGTATGCCACACATACATCAGTTGACACAACTGCTACTGTTCTCTCAGCTAGCTCTATTCCATAACTTGCACAGCTCGCAATTTCTAATCAGTTCTTGACTGTTCAGAATAACTACATTTACTACTGGACATATTTTACTGGACATGGAGGACGGTCTCCTGTAGGAGATCCATGCTGGCGCAGGGAAAGGACTCATCTCCCTGAGGAGGAAGCAGCAGCAGAAGAACCTGTGAGGAACTGACTGTAATTGCCATTCCCCAACTCCCTGCACTGCTGGGGGGGAGGAAGTAAAGAATCAGTAATGAAATTAAGCCCAAGAAGGAGGGAGGAGTTCAGGGAAGGTGGTTTTAGGATTTGATTTACTTCTTACTATCCTCCTCTGATTTTGATTGGTATTAAATTCAACAAATTTCCTCAAGTTGGGTCTGTTTTACCCATGCCAGTAATTGGTGAGTTATCTCTCCCTATCCTTATCTCAACACAGGAAGATTTCATTATATTTTCTTTCTCCTGTCCACCTGAGTAGGGGAGTGACAGAGTGGCCTGGGTGGGCACCTGACAACCAGCCAGGTCAACCCACTATAGGGCTTCTGGGGCCATTCTGCCCAAAGCAGGCAGATCTGACCCTGAATTCATAGTCACTATATATGTTGAGCAGTCTGCTTTTCTTCTACCACCTGGTTAGGTGTAAGGACTACTTAGTCTTGGGTAAGGAGATGTGGGAACTGATTCAGGACTAGCAATCATTGCTCCTTATCTAAAGATTGCCCAGGTAACTTCTTGGTATGGCAGACCATACTTGGGATGGGAAGAAAGTGATGGACAATTGGCTAAGAGACAGGAATTTTCCCATGTGGTTAAACATCAGCTTCAGGGTCTGACAGCAAATTCTTCAAGGGCAGAAGGACTGAGCATGGCAAGCGAGTTGGTTTGAGTGCTGGCCAGGGTCTTGAGACGACACAGCTGGAGCAGAAAATATGGTCTCCACTGGTTTTACTTGATGGACAAAATTCCTGAGGAATTGAAATGCAAAGAAAGGGGAAGACACTGTTCCAGCTGGTTTCTTCAAAAATATTTGTACTTAGTTTCTGTACTTCATTTCAATGTTTTTGCTGGAATTACATAAAAGGTGCTTGTTATTAGACATGAGGAACAGGTAATGCAGTGTCCTTGGTTTTGGGGGCATCAGGTATCTGTATTGCTAAGAATAATCCAGGAGTATCAGTGTCGCTGCTGGCTTATCTCTGAGTAAGACTTACGGTTATCTTCATTCCACCTGGCCGCTTGGGTAGTAATGGTTAATGATAACCCCATGATGAGCATTTTCATGGTCTTTCACATCCTCACACAGTTCAGTCTGATTTTTGCTTGAAAAGAGAAAACTACAAAGTCAGGGCTAAGCTGTATGTAGCATTTGGTATTGCGGCATTGTGGCATGACTGCAATCCATTTCACCCAGTTATATGACAGAAGAGAAATGAGAAAAGGTGGAGAATAGGTCAGGACTAGGAGAAAAATTCCTATGTGAAAGATGTAGGAACATTATTTCCTGTTAACCCCTGGACTGATCAATGTTTTTGACAGCATCTTCCAGGAAAAGGAAGTTTGTGTTGATAGTAATCATAATCCCCTCTAGACACAAGACTTCTGACTTCACAGAGCATCAGGCTAAGTCAGGCCCAGAATCATTCTGTGATTAATGCTAATGCACTACCTGGATGAGGTCCTAGCTGAAGGAAGGCAGGAAGCATAGGATGCTTTTAAACAGTGTTCAGTAGTATGCTCAGTACTGTGAGTCATTGCTGCTGCAGTCAGAGAGGTTGTACTACTCAGGAACTGAGCACCTTCCTTGGCATAAGGTCTTCTTTGGTCTGCCAGTGGATCACCACTATGAATCCCACACAGGGGATATAGAAACAATCTCTGTAGATTTAAGATATTGATGTAAGACCTGTGATTTCCTAGCAGGTCTTTTTCTGCTGGAGTGTCTGTCCAGCTGTTAGAAGGACTGTACCTCCCATGATCTTCCATTCGCTCCTGCTCAGTTCTGATAGGTTGGTATTGTCCTAAGAGAGAGCACTTCATGTTATTCCTCAGGATGTAGCCTATAGTAGGTAAGTCAGACGGGCAAGGCTCAATGCAGCTGTATTTTGCCTGGAGTTTTGGTGCCAGATCACTGGACCTCAAACAAGCATCGGTCTCATGCCAGAAGGGAGGGTTGACATCTCCCAGCAAAAGCACTAGCTGGACTGAGTAGTTATCAGTAATCCTGTGACTACAGGCATGTGATTTGGGTACCCATCTGTCATGTGAAAAGGGAAAGATTTCCTTGACCCTTAGTGTGGGGATATGTCCTTGACTCTTAGTGTTTGATTTGTCTGTCAGCATCCCAGGAAAGCTGAGACCCTTGTGACCAACCATTCTGTCAGCCTCCTGTTCTGGGGATCCTTCACTGAATAGTCCTGCTGGATCGGAGAGTGGTTCAGCTGACTTATTCACAGAAATGCACCAACAGCATTAGGGAGACCCCTCAGCAGGTCTTCCCACTTTATTAGACTATGTTACCCCTTGCCAGCAATGTCTAGCACCTGTGAAGGACTCACACTAAGAGTTTATGAAATAACTCTCTTTATGAATATAAAATTGTGACAGGTTAAGGTTTGAGGGTTGCTGGTGATAGTATCTGACTGCAAAAATGCATTCAAAGCAATACACAGGCAAGCTCTAATCCCCAGTAAAGGTATTGACCATGCATAGAGTATGGTTCTTACCTGATAGATGTCCCTTTGACTAATTCCCCATTGACTAATTCCAGTAGCTACAATGGAGTCTTCCCCAAATTTTTCCCCATTCTCGATTTACTTTTATATAATTTCTTTATGTTTAGGTGGACCTAAGTTGTTTCAATGACTTTAGTCATAAATACCTGGTGTAAAATTATCTCATTTTGCTTTTAAAGGCAAAGTCAAAAAATATAGAGCACATGTCCAGTGTGGGATATTCATATGTTGGAAGTGTGTAACTTTGGGATGGAAGTGTGTGTTGATATTATAATTAGGCTTTAACAAACCAAGTCCATCCCAAGAGAGAGATTTCACCACAGTTGTTGGCTCAGCAGCAGGACATCTTCACCCACCTCCCTTGGGTGACAGGTGCTATGAGGTTTACAGCTGCAAAGCACCATCAAGTTCCCCTCCCTGCAAGGATTTCTACAGAGCCTGGGTGTCGTGTCTCCACTCTGCTCCACCCTCCATTCCATCCCCCCTTGGCAGGCGCTCACTGTCACATACAGAATCACCACAGAGCTGCCAACTGTGTTCCATCCAGGGAGTAGCAGCTGCGTTTTATCCTGTAATATCTGTACCATTATAACTTCTGCTAGAATGTGAATATAACTTCTCAGTTTCTTCTAATTTTACCCCAGCCGTATCTCCATACCACCATACATGATGAATTCCTGATACTATTACGACTTGACTTGCAAGTTTTGACCTGCTTTGTTGTTTGTGTGTTTTTCATATTCATTTCTGCATCTTCATTTTCTTCAGTTTTACCAGATAAAATTTAGCATTGTGGGCAGAGCATGAAGTAATCAAAAAAACTGACAAATCCCCTGCTGCTACGTTAGATCTGCACAGCTGCAGGAAGGAGCAAACATGGTGAATTTAAGTCCAAAGGGAGCTCAGTTGTGCAGCACTAGAAGAAGCTAGACCCATTTCTTTCAGTTCTTCATCTTTCCATACCCCAATGGAGCACAGAACAGCAAGCTACAACAGAGAACAGCAGCTGTGTGTAAACGGAAAGATATGTAAAATTTAACTCAGTTTGTATCTGGGAAAATTATTATGTGTCTGAAAATTACTCGAGTCTCAGCAGTTCCTGAAAGGGCTTATATAACAATGTAGTTCAACTAATTTAAGCAACTTAAAATTCTAAGGATGTAATAGACTAATCATTCCAATCTCCCAGCTCCTCTGGGAGATAATAATCATAACATACTCAGTTCATGATACAGAGTCTTACCTTCAAATGCCCACAGGCCTTTGGGAAATAACTGCATAAAACATTTGGATAGAGATAGCATATCCAGCAAAGAGCTCACTAAACAAGTAGACCCACAGTTGCTGTCCTCCTCACAAACTAATTTTACAGTGCTTATTTGCCATTTACTTTACATGATAAATAAATACAGCTCACATTACATAACATTGTTTTGCACAAAACTACCACTGTAATACAATATAGACCTTCATATTCAAAAACTTCAGGAATTATAACTGAAAGGGCATTTAAGGTGTGTTTGTCAATACCGTTTCTTGTCCTAACACTGATAAGTGGACATGTAAAGCCTCATCAGTACTCCCCTAGATCCTTTCCCTCCATGCTCTTTTAAGCAATACATTAATGTTTACTGCCTATCTTTTATAAAATAAATTGCACTTCTATCTATTCACATAACTGTTTTTCCTAATTCCTTTATCAGAATCAGTCACAAATTAATATCAGGAAATTTGCCATTGTTGATTTTCTCAAACAAATGAGATGCAATTGAGATAATTGTTTCAACAAAATACTATTCTGTATCATCTGCCTTTCGGATTAATTCAAGATCTACTTGGAAACATAGTGGTTTTGTTCAGACTTCTCCAAAATTGCAGAAGTATTCATTTACATCCATACATATACACTAATTTCAACTGTGAAACTAATTTTTCACAATTCTTTTTCTAAGCAGTTAAAATAGGATATCTAAAGAGTGACACATCTTAGATGTAGCATTAACCTCTGGTTTTTCAATTGCCTTTGAGGTAATTTTTCAGAAAACAGCATCTACATTTTAATGAGAAGACTTTCTGAAATCTATGGATGCCAATTTGGATGGCTAATACATTCAGAAAAGGAATAACTTTTGCTGCTTTGAAAAAGCCATGCAAGTAAGAAATCTGATCAATTGGACATGACTGTGCCTGAAGTTCAACAACTCCTTTAGTGCTACGTCTTTTTCTTTCATGTATCTGCAGTTTTGACAGACTTGGAATGTCTAGTTTTCAATAAGTGAGTTCTACAGTTCATAATTCAGCAACTCCACAGGGAAGCTCCAAGGAGTTGTACTTAACAGAACAAAAGCTGTTGAACTGATGATAACAGAAAGGATAATGAAATCAAATAAGAGCCTTTTTTCACCAAAAATGCTAGTACTTAGTGACAAAATCATCACTGCTTTTACCTATAAATAGTTTTTGTATATAAACAGTTTCAATGTATTTCCTTGTGGCCTTCTGTTAACATCAAAAACCTGCTCTGTGGCACTAAGAATTGACTTTCATGCCCCATGCAACGACACCAGGAACAAACTAATAGACAGGAAGTATTAGTAATAGTGAAGATAAAGGCTTACTGAAATGACACAAGCATGGCTGCAGACCTTTAGAAAATAATTGCTTTTGACAACTCTAGGTCTGTGGGCTGCAAAAATGCCATTTTAGCACCACTTTGCCAACTGCAGAGCTTGTGTGCCTAAACTGAGATTTCAAAAAATACTGAACAGAAAGTCACTTTGAGGGAGAAAATGAAGTGAAAAGGCATTGATTCAGAAACATGAAAAAATTCTGTTGAAAAATTCTTCAAAAACAAATATTTTCTAGTAAAAACCCTCCAATTTAAACTGCCATTTTCTAATGAAAAAGCCAATTGTATATGCTTCAAAACTTGAGCTAATCAGGACAAAATTAGACATTCAAAAACATACTGATTTCATTGAACACTTATAAATCAGGTCCTGAAAAATTATTTATTTAATTCAGTGTGTGGAATTCCTCATCTTCACTTACTGGGGTCCAGGTATACCTTTACCCTGGAGAGCTGCATGTAAAGCTGTGTTTATGCAGACACAGTGCTGCAGAGATCCCTAATTAGTTTTAAGTTCTCATTAAAAAGTTGTAAGATGCTCACATGGTCAAAATATATCTCCTTTATCTTTTTTTTTTTTCTGAGAAGCTATAGAGGTTGTTGAGTTGACCCTGTAGGAATTCTCCATTTAGGTGCTCAGTAAAATGTCAGCAAAAATATGGTAGGATTTTATAGTATAGATTTTATGTGAATGTTTCCACAAAGCAGCTCTTTCAGAAGGGATTGTAAGATCCTTCAGTTATCAATTCCTTCCTCTCTTTTAGTATGGGCCAAGCCACTGTTTAATTGGAAGATGACAAAAAGTGGAGTGCTGGAATTCCACCTGACATCAACCATTTGTTTCAAGTGACAATACTTGAGTCCTTTGACTTGAAAGACACCTACAGAGTCTGTCAGAGAAAAGAGAAGCTCCTGTTCAGGTATCTCACCTGGGGAAGTGAACCAGTGTCCACGTTTCCTACAGGTAAAATAATTCTTAACTGCTTCCTCTATGTTGGTGACAAAAATTTTATATCCCTGGCTTTCTAAGGTCCTCCTCTCCCATTCACAAGGATGCCTCTGAGGCACAGAGGATGGTGCTAGATCCTTCTATTCATACAAAAAAGCAATCAAGAAGGATCCCAGAGACACACTGCAGAGACACTCTGTGTGCTGTGGCTGCAGTGCTGTAACTTCATCTACCTGAAAACAACACTGGGTTAAAAATCCATGCTTTATTCCTCAAACAAAACTTTTTTTGGCTCTTCAAGAAGCAGAAAAAAACCCCCAAAACAAATGCAGAAAGAAACCACACAAAAACAAACACAACTTTTTTTAAAAAAAAGCCACACACAAAGCAAACAAACAAAAAAACAAAAAACAAACCAGCATACTGGGATCACTGGAAAAGTCATTTACCTCTTTAAGAATATTTAGCTATATATGAGATTATTTGACTAGACTGAAAAAAAAATAAATCCTTGGCTGTTTTGTTCTGTCGATATCAAAGTAGAATTTCAATTTTTCAGTGCCAGGACTAAGAACACCTGACATTAGACTGAACAGTTGATGATGATGAAGATGTTGTACTATTGGTGAGTGAAGAGACTTAGAATTAAAATTTTCTGTCCTCGATGTTAGTGACAAATAACCAGAATAATTCCCCATCCATACACACGTTGCATGTATGGGTTTTTGTAGACATATGCCCTGAATATGCAACTGTGTAGAAAAGAGCAAATTGGATGCAGAAAGGTATTTTCAATCTCTCTACATGTAGTTTCTATAATAAACACATATACATAAAACTTCAATATTTGAAAACAAAATAAATTTATCTCAGCATCGTCACTGAAGGCATACTCATCCATTATCCCTTAATTTATTCCAAATTCAAAGGTAGAAAACTAAATGCAGTTTCTTATAGGATCTATTTCCTTGGTCATTGGTGCATACACAGAGTTTGCCAGGATGAGGTGAAAAAACACATGTACTTCAAATTCCAGTCACCTATGCACTGCTGGATGTTAGGAAGCCCAAATTCTTTATCTGACCTGTGGGATATGACTGTTTCTTCTAAAGTGGATTAACCAGGTTTCCATGACCTGGATAATACACCTTTCGCTTTGCAGCTTTACACATCTCCCACCTCAGAAATCCAGGTGTCCTCTCCAAGAGAACCAGAGGTCACACAGAGAACTGGAGGCAGAACTTCTAAGTCCCAGACCTGCAGTCTAACCCAGTGTGTTAGCACTCACTAGCTATCAAAACAAATTACCAAATTCCAAGTTTATAGGGCTCAAATTACTGCATTGTCTGCACTTACACCTCTTGCACTTTACCGTTACTAAAAAAAAAACAAAAAGAAGAGCCCATCACCCACAGGACAGCCAACAGACTGTGGATTTGGGGGGATTTTGGCCACAGCTTCAGGCAAGTCCTAGCTTTGTGGTACAAAAGTGAGGTGGTGAAGCATATCCTAACCAGTCAAATCATTTTATATTTGAGAATAAATTATTACTTGTGCTTGATACAGTTGTTATTCCTCAGCGGTTCCGAGTTCTGTTCCTGTCCAGATTATTTTATGTTAATCTCTGTGCAACAGAAACACAGCTTTATGACTTACTGCATACAAAGCTGTATGTGCTACTTCTCAAATTAATCCTTCAGCAAAGAGAATGTTTTTCAGATGGGAAGTCTAACGAGAAAACTATTGTGAAATTAGAGGACATACAAAGAGTGTGCTGTAATTGATACAAATTCTGGCCTGGCTTTTTTTTTTTTTTTCCCCAGTTCAGCTTAGCCATATTTTATTCAGATAAGGTTTATGCCATCCTTTCTCAACCCTGTTTACTCAGCTGGTTGTCCCGAGGCCAATTTTCCCTCCAACTGCCTTTCCACACTAGTATAATTGTGGCTCACATGGGTAATTGGTCAGCCTACAGGAGTGTTTGTATGCATTTGTTCATCTGTAATACCTGGATGCTTCTTAAAATGAATTTGTAGACTCAAAGTACTGTTTCATTCAGTTTATAAAACGACCAAACATATAAAGAAACACTTCCAGGAGTTTGAGGCACTAAAAATACTAGAGTATACATATTAAAAATATTTTTATGGGCAAGTGGGAATATATTTCTGTTTCCACACATCAAAAAGATGGCATGCAGTCATGTGTCTAATTTGTAAATACTAAACTAAATAAATGTCATAGCAGAGATAACCAGATTTGAAATTATTATGTGGGGGAAAGAGGCCCAGTGAAATTTCAGAAAACAGAAATTGAAGTTGTTGGCAGAAGGAAAGAAGAGTTTTTTTCTGGAATACACACAGAACACAGAATTTTAAAGGCTGGTTTTATGCTATTGTGGAAGGATCAGTATGAAAGTGATTTTTGTTACTCTTACTTGAAGAATCTGGTTCTTGGGTTGAAACAGAAGAACATCTGTGGTCACAAACCATCATCATGTACTTTTTGCTGCCTTAATCGTTAAGTGACACAGTTCAGGTATTTCAATCGTTTCCTTGTAGGCATAGTCACTGTTTTTTATTTTGATTCACTAGTCTTGCAGTGGATCTTCCCAGGTGTCTAGAATCTTCCCCTTACTTTTTCTAATGCTGAGACTACTGCTCACACCATATTGAGCAGTTTTATTTCTCTCTAATACTTTTTCCTGTGGCCACGGCTGCACTTCTTTTTCCATGTTTAAAGCCAGTATCCCATTTGAAATAGACCAAAATGTGTGAAATTTCTCTGCATCAAAATCTGACATAAATTCACATGTACACAAAACAGAAGACCTGCTGGTTCAGATTCACTTAGCTCTCAAAAACTGTTCAAAGGATGAATGATCTAATATATTGTATAAAAAAAATACAAGCCAAAGATGAAAAAAAAAGGCAAAAAAACCCCCGTTTTTGCAATTTGAAAAATGGCAAGTTATAGAACTTTTAGTTTATACCTACATCAGAGGTTCCTACTCTAGTTGGAGCTATAGAGAAATGTGATTATGTAGGCTATAACAGTATCCAATACTATAACTAGTGTTGTTATATCAACACTAGTTGATACACTAATACTAGCAGAGAAAATTTTCAGTGCTTCCACCAACATTCAGCTCTTTTAAGCAAACAACAAAGCTCAGATAATAAGTACCTCATTAACTATTCAGTAATTTTTCACAGTTCAGTTTTTCAAAACTAATTTGGGATTATATCCTATTCTCTTGTCACAATAAAAATATTCAGCAATGAGAGTAATTTATAACAGAATTGGGAAACTGTAAAAGCAGATTGGAAAAATATTATCAAACTATTTACACAACTTTAAACCAGTGTAAATAAAATCCACAAGACAAAAAGAAACTTTTATACTTTTTTATTTAAAAATAAGATTTCCAAAAAATACAGGACAAAAGAATTCTCAATAGGAATGAAAAAATAATCTATGATTAAATCAATTTAAAAACCCCCACAGAATTATTACATGAATGAAATAAACAAAAATTAATAAAAAAAATACAGTGCTTACTAGCTGAATACATTGTTGCACTCTCAGATTTAATTAAAGGAATACCAGACTAAGCTTCCCTGTTTAGATATTATTCAGCCATTCACCTCACACATTACCCATTCAGGCATAACTAGTCTTAGACCTTGTAATTTTCAACAACTCCAGTATGAAAATTATTCAGCATTATTTAAAGAGCCAAGATCAGACTAAGAAGAAATTAGTAAAACTCAATCACATGTGTAAGCTACAAAATTCAGAATGCTAATTTACAAAAATCAGAATTATTTTGCCATTTGCTAAGTAAGACAGAGTGATAATTTTCTATCTATAGATTACACTGTGATCTACAGATATCAGTCTTGGGCATGTGCATAGGAATGCCTATGCAGAAATGCACAGAAATTAAAAGTTTCCTATTTTCTAGCTCGAAAAGCACATATTCTACTGTAAATATAAGTTATTCTTACAGTTATACAGTGGTACTTAGAAGGTCCTTGTTGCAGCAACTGACTTTAATCACTCCACCATAGTGTGGGCAAGACACAAGATGCCACTGAGCAATCTCAGCAGAACTGAAGTCCTAGGCCTAATGCAGATACAAGTATTTCAATGCCTCCTGAAGTTCAAAAGCTCAGTGGCTGAGGAAGTGGCACAAAAATCTTTTGAAGAACACTTTGAAATATCTAGTCACGCAGCATGTTGCCTAAGTATGGACAATATATTTAGAAGTACCTATTCTTCACAAAAGCAATTCCTAGCATCATTCACTATCATACAGACGGTTTTGAGGTCCTAATATCTCAACTAATATGGAATTAGATTCAGTTTATTAGTAGTGGAGAATCACCTCCCTAAGCCTGTTGGCCATACTTCTTTTGATGCAGCCCAGGATACAGTTAGTTTCCTGGGCTACAAGTGCACATTATCAGGTAATTTTGAGCTTCTCACCAACCAAACATGATAATGTGAATGTTGAACTATCCTGAATTCTCCCAAATGTGAATGACAATGTGATTTGTCATGATGTGCTGGCTTTGGCCGGCGTAGAGTTAATTTTCTTCAGAGTAGCTAGTATGGGGCTGTATTTTGGATTTGTGCTGAAAACAGTGTTAATAACACAGGGATATTTTCCTTACTGCTTAGCAGCACTTACACAGGGTCAAGGCCTCTTCTGCTCCTTAACCCAGCTCACCACTGAGGAGCCTGAGAGTGCACAAGGAGTTGGGAGGGGACACGGATAGGAAAACTGACCCCAACTGACCCAACGGATATTCCATACCATATGGCATCATGGTCAGCATATAAAGCTGGGGGAAGAAGGAAAGTGTGAATGTTTGGAGTGATGGCATTTGCTTTCCCAAGTCACTGCCATTGATGCAGGAGCATCCTGGGGATTGCTGAACACCTGCCTACCCACTGGAGATGGTGGATTAATTCCTTATTTTGCTTTGTTTGTGCATACAGCTTTTGCTTTATCTACCAAACCTACTGATTGTCTTTATGTCAACCTGTGAGTTTTCTCACTTTACTCTCCAATTCTCTCCCTCATCCTGTTTGGAGGGAAGTGAATGAGCAGCTGCTTGGTGTTTAGTTGCTAGCTGGGGTTAAACCATTATATATGACATCTCATTTGGTGTTTTATTAACCATGTGTTTATAAAACAATGAATCAAAACAAATTATCAGTAATATATGGAGAACAGCTCAGAACATATTTTAAAACAGTCCTGTATATTAATAAAGACTGGTGCACAGAAGATTAGATTTATTCATAAAATGTGAAGCATAAAAGAATTCAAGACTCACAACTGGACAAACCTTAAAATGCTCTTTTTTGGCACAATAGTCATGGCCCTCCCACTGCTAAATGTACCTGGGGCAGCACCAGAACACTGCACGTACTGGCTTAAGTTAGGAGGTACTGACTCAGGAAACAAGAAGGTAAAAACAACTTGAATTTTATACAAAATATAGACGAAGGTTACCAAAAGCTCAAGCTGTGCTTTATTACAGAAGGAAAAAAAAAAAAAAAGTAGTACTTGTTCGAAACCCCTTAAGAGGTGTGACAACTTCCTTCTGCATAATTCAGTGTAAAGAATCCGTAAGAGATTTCAGATCTCTCTCAATCCAAACCCAAATGAAACCAGAGATTTGGTACATCAATTTTAATTTTTTTTTAATTAAATCAAACCAATACTCTGTCTACCAATACCATCCTAGGCTACTTTACCTCATTGTCAGTTCTGGCCAAGATAATATGAACATAACTGCAGATAGGACTACTGTGTGCTGCTGTGTGCTCAGTGCAAAAAAGAAGAGCCATCAAAGCTGGAAGTGAGCAGAGGAATGAATGTATGTAATTTTAGGTAGTAACTTTGCAATGGCAGAAAATGAATGACAACAGGAGCAATTTTGTCTGGGTAAATGAGACCCGAGTACATCCAAGAAAGCTCTGATCTCTTGCATAAATCATAACTGTAAATTGCTCACAAGTAGAATTTGTTCCCTGGACAAGGAAATGCTTCTTGAAAACATTCCCACTTGTACCATCTGGACCCTTCCTATCGTGCAGACATGTTGTGGAAACACTGAGTGTCAAACAGCAAATACTTTGGATAAAGGATCTGGAGCTGAATGAGAAATCAGTATCATCCTGATTTTATGAGACACTACCTGCAGCTTCAACCTCTGAGCCACTGACTGAAGTTATTTTTAAATCTAACTCCTTCCTTGTCAAACACAAAAATTCATCATGTCATTACATGCAAGCATCAACTACTCAGCAGAGAAACTATGCCAAACCTAAGCCTTAAGTCATCTCCTTAAAACAAAGTGTAATGTAAGCTTATAGAGATCTGGGACCTGTAATTTCAAAGGCCCTTCAAGGTTCACACTGGTTAGCACAGCAGAAAATCTAAGCACAAGATCTAAGGGCCATCAAGGGATAATCACAAGTAAGTCTCTACCTCTTACCTAACCACTAAGCTCATGCAGTCAGAAAGCAATAAGCTGAGGTCTACCAGGACTTGAAGCAGCACACCAGATGCCCACTGTTCATTTAGCCCAGGTAAGAGCTAATGGACAGCTACAAAGTGGCTATCAGGTATGACAAACAGTGATTTATACTGGGGGTAGGAAAGAAAAATCCTTTCAGAGGGAAATGGTCTGACTGAGAAGGGACAGGCCCCAAGAAATATGTACCTTAGGTTTGCACTATTTATATACAAACTCGCTTAAGATGATTTTTATCAGTGGTGCTGGGCAGGTACAATGCTCAGTTGGATCACTTCATTAGATTCAAGCTTTTCTCCAGAGACTTGAATACCAGATTCAAGATTCTGTGGTTAACTAAAGCTAGTTATTTCCTGAGATGTAAAAAACCAGAACACTACCCTTGTCTTGACAATTTTCAAGAGGTTACAAGACTATGAAGAAAAGCAGGTTTTTATACACAATGCTAAAAAAATTACTTTTTTGTGCTTGCACAGCTTTAGAAGTACAAGACAGAATGAGAAGCACTAGGTGGCACTAATGAAGATCCACATTGGTTTATGCAACTCTTATTGAGAAAGTGCACTTAGATTTTATTTTAGGAATAGTTTAGCAGTGCCAATCCAGTATTATTGATGGGAATGTATGTAGAATAAGTAGCAATTTTTATCCAGACTTCACCCTACAAATAAAATGCTTTTAAGGAATACCATGGTATTTCCAGTTGGAATATGGAAAAATTACCAATTGTCAATTTTATTTGTGATATTGTTGTTCCAATGAAGCTATACTGGCTTCCTAATAGTGAACTGCAGTGAAATTGAGTGCATAGTGAAGAAAAAAGTGGAAATAGCCAAGTCAAGTAACACATGTAAGTGACAGCATCTGCAAATATGTGACAGAAACTCTCTGCTACAAGTGAAGTATTGCTGACAGGAAGGCTGGTCAAATATGGCTAAAAATGTATTACCAAAAAAAAAATTGTTTATGTCAACTAACAATTTCAGATTAGCAGAAAACTTATCATATGTTTCATGTGAATGTAAAGCTGACTTGAAAAATGTTTTCTTTCACAGTACTGCAGAAATCCTGCCTTTGTTACTTACTTCCTTACACTGGCATATGTTGGACTGCTATAGCACAAAACAAAGAATGAATTAATAATTTCTGAATTTATTTACTGAATAAATCTGGACAACTGTAAGATGAACATTGAAAGACATCCTACAATGATGGCCTGTGAATTTCATCATATAACTCCTGCTCTTTGCAATCTCACTTCAATACATAAACTTTGATATCAAAACAATACTTTTGGCCCATCTCCATTTTCTCCGTGCTTTTACAAATCTTCTGTTCATGTTTGCCTGCTCTAGAGGCATAACAAGGAGTAGGCTGCCTGGTTCAAAATCCATCCTAACAATTGGTTTCTTACTTGAGAATCCTCCTCAAGACTGAAAATGACTGTGTATCTGAACTACTCTAGTAGCTGTGCAATGGAACCTCTATTCAAAGCAACAGGTTCATAGATGTTATTTTAACACATTACCTTTTGTTTTAAATGTGAGGATTTTTTCAGTGAAATCTCAAGTCTCTCATATTATGAGAAGATAGCAAGGCAGCATTCCTCAGTCCTACCAGGAGCTTCCCATAGGGCAAATAAACCAGTTACTTTCAAATGTTTTCAGGTGTTTTTTCATGGGTTCTATTACTTCTCTGTGTGCCTCACAGGAAATCAGGATATATTGCCAGGTCAGAAAATAATATCCATTTTACTCAATAAAGCATGTGCTGTTCCGGTATTTTATTAGGATGAAACTCAGTAACCTTGTCTATAAGTTCTTTTAAATGTGTAACAATGACAAACACTAATCAATTTTAAGAGTGCAGTCTCTACTGGAATAAAAAATCATGAAGGAGACCATAAGGAAAAGTTAGATATCAAAGTTCAATGTGTTCAAAAATCTCCAGGCCTGAAGGATTTCAAATTAGATTATAAAGGCTACCTGATGTTTTTTCTCATGGAACAACTCTTGCTGAGAATTTGTTTCAGAAACATTACTCTCGTAAACTAATAGCATGATAGGGTCATTCAGCTAACTTAAAAAATTAATACGTTTACCCTTTTAGAGGCCTCTCATTCAAAGAAAACAGTTCAGTACCTCCTAAAACATGAAGCGTCTCCAGATTCTCCTTTCTGTCCTCCAAATACTGAGAAAAGGGGCAGAAATTACCTAGACTTAATCATATTACATGGCGGGGGTGCGGTTGGTGGTGGTGGTGGTGGAATATCCAATACAGAAACACTCGAGACAGCGTGAATCTGGGAAGATAACACTTTTGCCTGAGACTCCGGCAAAATTTTGGTGGGCAGGGCGCTGCCCGCCGGGGCTGCGCGGGGCTCGCGGGAAGACCGCGGGCGGCACACAGCCGCTGTC
>VWZF01005105.1:81076-118271 GCA_013396755.1 Sclerurus mexicanus | reverse complement strand
CTGTCCTGGTCACCTGCATGAGTCCCTTGTGTCTTGGGCTATTTTGCAGAGGAGAGAAGGGCCAAGCCATCCTTCTGGGACACATAAATGTGTGAGCAGGTGTGCACTGTCCTTCTTTTTCTGTGTGTGCATATGAGTTGCAGGTTTTTTTAGTGGCACTGCCCTAAAAGCCAGAGGTCCTTTGTCCCAGGCAGGTAGAGTAAAAACAGCACTGATAGTTCTCTCGAAGTTAAGTACTAGAAGTCTAGGAGATAATTTTATCGTACTTGAAGGTTCATAATGCATGAAATAAAGTTAGGTAGATGTCAGACCTATTCTTGCTATTCTAATGGAGTGTGTTACATCTTGTGTTGTTATCTTTGTTCGTCTCTGGCAGACTCCCCTTTCATGTAAGTGTTCTGCTGCTGTTTCTGGTGTCCTGCCCAACTGTGAAGAAGCTACAAGTGAAGTCTGCTTTGGCCCAGGTAGTTTTGCAGGAGAAGATACCTTGTACTGTTGCAAAGGGTCCAAATGCTGTCCTGTTAGCTTGGGGACATAGTGAAAGGAGAGCTCCGGCAGAAGAGGGTCATACTCTGTTTGAATGCAAGGTTGTCTAGTGTCCCTGTGACTGGATTAATTTGTTTCAGCTTGGCCAGTTTGAAGAAGGACTGGCAAGATCCATGGCCAGTGTCCTTGCTGCTGGGGACATTTTGTGACTCCTGAGCTGCTGTAGTTGGTTGTGCTTTGGGAATTGCGGGAGGGAAAGCTTCTTTGTGCCAGAAGGTCCTGACCTCAAAGCAGTGTGCAAGTGAGTGGAGTTGTGAGCAGCATCCCCAGAAATCATGGGCTCACAGTAGCCTCAGAAGTAGCTGGCACTACTTGACTAGACTTGAGGCCACCATTCCAGCACTTGCCTGTGAGAGTGACTATAAAAAGTCCTGAAGGTGACAGACTTTTGGAGTGAGCCACTGTCCACATGTGGTTTCTGGGTTTGTGTTACCTACCCTTCCCCTTCATTTACCTAAGTCACAGCAAAGCACATCCATGCCTTCATGGTTGCATTTAAGGGTTGTTGTTTTCTCCTTTTCTGTTGAACAGTGGTCCTGTTGTGGCAGATCTTTGTTAGTTGCCTTGATAGGATGTCCTGCCAGTGACAGACTTCATCTGGGTGCTGACTGGCATTGGTTCTCCACCCAGTATCATGTAGTGAAGCCCCACTGCAGTAGTGAAGCTGCAAATGGCAGTTCCCTTGTGACTGCCAGTCTGTGTCCCACCTCTGTAGCACTTGGTGATATTTTTGTTGGAGATTTTCATAACCACAGCTTCTGGGATTTGCCATTATGTAGTATTGAGTGGTAGGGAAACCAGGGTGTTTGACCTCCCCATTCTGTCACGCTCACATGGCAACAAGTTCATGCTGAAGGTAGCTGCAGTTGTGCAGGTTGTTTCCTGCTACCCTCCCAGGCCTTCTTGCAGATGCTGTTGCAGGATCTGGGAGACTGTCTTTATAGCAGCAATTACTCAGGTAAGTTCATGTTATGACTGTTACTGTGGATCTGCAAAGCCCCAGAAGCCAGGAGAGACCTTCCTGCTAAAGTTAACTGCAGAGATCCTTGAAGCTGGAAGGCAACAGCATGAATGAGAACAGGTTCAGATGCTTGTTGACCTCATCACTGGAAGCAGCAGGAACCATTCCCTGGTGGCCACTGCCTGGCCCTGCTGCTGAGACAGCACTGTTCAAGGACCAAAGAGTAGATTGGGATGGCACAGGCCTTACGAAAGTACGGCAATTGGCAGGGAAGGGTGTCATTCCCCTTCATTGTGAAACAGTTATGTCTGGGAGTGAGATGTAACTGGCTGCAGCTACAGCAGCATGTGAGTGACTTGGCAGGGGCTGCATGGTCAGGCATTTATAAAGGGCCGGGATGCTGATGTGGCTAGGAGATCTCTTGCTGGCAGCAGGTTTCTAGCAGCTGAGGCACATGAGGCCTTGCAGGCAGGTGAGTCGTCCACACTTGCATGCTGGAGAGAAGTGTGCTGGCCCTGCCACTGTCTCACTGTGTTCCATCTCATTGATGGAGAGATAAGACAATCATGATCTGTCTGAGCAAGCAACACATCACAGGATGCTTGTCTGATTGCAGGGTTCAAAAATGAAGATGACTGGGCTCAAAGCTGTTGTTAGCACCACTTCATTATGTGGGAAGTTGTTGTACCACAGCAAAAAGCACAGGAATACACCACATGAAGTCTCTTAATACTGAGAGGATCCCAAATCCAATTAGCTTTCACATGATACATAAGGGAATCATCAGTCATCTGTTGCAGGTTCCTTTCCAGGGTGTTCCAGATGACATGGCTTGAGGGGAGTACATCTGCCCTCTTCCTCAATGAAACCTTGCTGCACTTCCTGCTGGCCTACCTTGCGCTCATGTCATTCATGACACCTGATGTGTGGCTTAAGGTGATACCACTGGTGTGTGGCACTGAGGACTAAAACACAGCTATGGATTCCTATCGGGAGGCAGGGGTAGCAGGACAATCTCCATTAGCTGCGAGTAGCTAGTTTATGGGATTGTTTTTCTTTCTGACTAGCAATGGCAGTAGTCCCTTTTGAGTCTGCTTCTGTTAGGAGGACTGCTTTAGCTTGGATGTCTGCCCAGCTTGGAGTTGTCCATACTGGTAAATACACATACAGAGAAGTGACATCCTGGATTTCTTGTAGGGTTTGCACGTCCAGTCGCAGCACACCTTCTAGAAGAAGCATCTGCTGCTGCTTTGTGTGGGCATCTGAGCTGTGCCCAGAAAGTAGAGGGTTTTCCTGAGGTGCAGATGGAGTGCTGGAAGACTCTTTTCAGATATCCAACAAGTGCAAGGTGTGAATGTGTGTTTTGATTTTGTGTGGGTGGCTTTTTTTTTGTACTTTCTGAGTTTCACAAATGTGCTTGTCATTGATCTGCTGCTCTCTATTAGCACTGATGGGCATGACTCCTGTGTTGTAAATTGCTGTGCTGGGCAGTGGCTGTTCTCACTGCTAATGCTGTGGGACATGACTCAGTATTTTTGATACAGGGGACACCACACAGTTGATGGAGGAGCAGTGGTTTTACCTCATGGGCTCAGCAAAAAAGCAAGGGAGACAAATTAATGTTAAATTTTCTAAGATGTTGCTTAGGAGATATGTGAATGTGGGAGGCCTCTTTCTGATTTGTGGATCTGCTCTGGTTAAAAGTCAGTGTGCTGGCACATAGAGCTCCTTGGTCTCGACTTTTCATTGCTGCTAGCCTCAGCATCATACCTGAACTGCTGTCCTACTGAGACTCCAAGTGAGGCTGTTGTTTCTGCAGCTGGTGAAGTTTTTGTTTTGCTTCATTGTTGTTCCTAAACTCCAGAGTTCGCCAGTCTCCTTACTGGCTGCTGGGGAGAGATCATCTGCAAAGCCTGCCCAGTGCATGTGTAGGGTCTGCTCTGGTCTGGAGATGCCTGGTTCATAGCAGCCTGCCATGGTTTGGTGGAGAGCTGTTTTGTTGACACCCTGACTTCTCCACTGCAGTTCTTCCTTAGGTATGTGACTTTGGGAGATGCTTGGTCCTAGTCTTTGAACCCCCTTCACTTGTGCTTGCAATGTATGTAATTATTCCACACCTGATTGTTTCCAAGTCTCGGTGAGCTACACGCAGCTGTGATCTCTTCAGAGTCAGGAACTCATTTTGGTGTCTGTGCTCCCAGTAAAAGCTGCTGCTCTCTGAGGGACCTTGGAAGAATGCCTGCAAGCATGACATTTGTGTGCTTTCAGTGGGAGAGATCTTCAGAGAGGAATCTGTTAAACAAGGTAGCAACAGCATCCACAAAAAGCCCTTGAGTGCCAGTGTGTTTCCCTGACTTCTGAAGCCAAATGCACTCAGTAAACCTGTGGTTACCAAGCGGATTAACATAATCATATTCAAGAGCGAGACTCAGATGCCATCCAGATAAATGACCAAATAGTGAGACTGAGTGTATCAAGTGTAAGATCGTCAACTGTTATTAGGTCTAAATGCTTTCCTTTTGCTAATGTCTCTTTACTGTCTGTTTTGTTTCTCAAAATAATAAGGAAGATAAGAAAAAAACTAGAAACCACTTGTTGATCTGTCCTGTTACTGCTGATCAGGTTGTCTTCCAAGGAAGGACATTGTGAGCACTGATCTTGTTCAGGAGGCCTGCTAGAAGGGTGTGGAATAATTTTGTTTTATATATAGGTCTTATAAGAAAATGGAATGCTATTTAGAGACAGGAGGATGATTTGAAGCAGTTGTCTTTGCAATTTTAGGTCAGAGAAGAGACTGACTGTCCCACCACGGTTTCAAAAGGAGTTGCAAGTTCACCTGTCCAGAAGCTCTTCCGCAGAATCAAATGGTATACCCTTTAAGAAAATTTTTGTTGACTTCTCATATTAGAATGGATGTTATCCTAAAAAAAATCCGTCTTAGTACTTGTTTTGAATGAAAATAGGTTTGAATGAGAAACCAGGTTCTGTGAGTGAACCTTTGCATTCTCATTTCATTGTGCTGAAGAAATGTGTGTGTTTGCTTGTCTGCCTCTCAGTCTTCCAGGAAAAACAGTAGGTCATAAGTCCCAAAGCCAATCACAAAGCTAGTGTGAGGAAAACTGGAGGAGTGAGCTTAACTTCACTGCCAGGTTAGGGGGCTTTTAGGAGTAAGCAGCATACTAATATATCTGTCCAGAAAATACTCTCCTGCCTGCCTGGCTCACAACAGTTGTGCAGTTGATGGGCTTGCCAAATGATAGTTGTTTTCTTTGAGACCTCTGAGACTGATTTGTGAAGCTTCAGGACTAGTAGCAAACACACTCCTCCAAAGGGAAGAGAGGAATAGAGATGATGGAACAGGCAAGCTAATGATGTGAACCTCCCCCTGGAATAATGACTGTCTTACTCCTACACATACTGTATGAAAGTGTCCAGAGCACACGGACGGTTGTTTTCTTTCCCTGCTCCATTGGAGGGCTTCCTTGGATGCAGTAGCACAGAAAAGGCTGTGTGCTGGGTGGAGACTTTTCTTCACGATGTAACTTGGAATGAAAGGCAAATGATTGGTCTGATTTGTATGCCTGTCTGATTATAGAAGAACTTGTTTTGCTGTGTCTTTGTTGTGTTGGTATTCGTAAAGACATTATCTCGTGCCCCTCTGGGATACTGCTTTAGTGCAGCATCTCAGCTATGGTGGGGCTGAGAGTTCTGTATCTTCTTCCAGAAACCCTTCAGAAGTAAAATTTAGCAACATCTTATGAAAATTACTACAGTAAATAAAAATTGACCTTTAGGTCAGTTACCCAATGTCTGAAGTTTCCATAGCTCTTTCCAGTAGAAAGTGACTGAACCAGCCGTATTGGGCAGGAGAGCCACATTGGTGTTATACTGGCAGCTTGCATGTTTAATTTTTAAGTAAGGAAATAATCATCTGTCTTTCTGTCTGTTGTTATGGCTGTGTCTACTTCAGGGCTCTATTTATTTTTAACAGATCACGTGAATGCATCCACTGCAGAGCCACATCTTGTTGCCCCTTGCTCTTCGGCTGCTGATATCAATGAAGTTCAAAGTCGCATTAAGGAGCTTCTGAGCAAGTACAGCAGTGGTGTCAGGGTGTCAAAGATGCTACAGATCTATCGGGAGATGTACTGGGAGGACCTTAGCACAGAAATGCTCCATCAGCTTGAGAACTGGCCTCATGTGTGCACAGTAAGTATTGAATGTAATTTTTATGGAAGATGCCAATACCCTACAGATTTCTGACTGTTCATTTTCCAGATGTTATCTTATATATGCCTGCATTTCCTTTCACGATCTGTACCTGTGACAAAAGTTAAAAAAAAACAAAGAACACTCCCACTCCCCAAATTGTAACAATGCCTTTGAAACCAAGAAAATCACTGTTGAGTGGACTAGCATTGTCTAGGAGAAGGAAGATCAGCCTCTGTAGTGTCCTGGAGCAAGTGCCTGGGGTTGCTGAGTTGCCACGTTTCACTGACTCCAGTATTGACTATTCAAACAACTGATTACACATGCTCTCCATGCCATGTTTTTTGTTGTTGTTTCTATTTTTCTCCTGTTGCTTTCTGTACTTTTCCTGTTTGGTAGGTTTATCTCCTCTTAAACCTATAAGCTACCAGCAGTCCTGTGTGAACAGTGTGAGGTCTATCTGTATTTTTCTATAGATTTTTCCACACATCTTTTTCACATCCTAAGCCAAGGTTATGGAATTTTGCTCTATAAGTTACACTTAGGATACAATAATAGATGAGATTGAAGTGTGATAATGTTGAGGGGAGCGATTACAGCTCAGCCCCTTCCTGCCCTGCTCCTGATGTCTGTTATCTCCTGATCACCAAGGGTGTCTGTCCTTCATATTAGGAACTGATATCAGGATGAGTATCCACTTACAGATCTGCCACATGAGTTGCCATCACCATTGGGTTGAGGGTCTTCAGCTGCTGTACTTTCATCTCTCCTGCTTTTATGATGTCATGCAGCTTTGCATCAAAGCTTTGTTTGGCTTTACTTTAACATGCTAGTTATATGAATGAACACTTTCAACTTCTTCGATATCTATCAAACTGTGGCTCCAGAAGTAATGAGAATATTTGTCTGCTTGAAGTGTATGTCCTGCTGGGTATTTTCTCATGTAATAACTTTAAATGCCAAAAAAAGAGAAAAGTTGAACTGAGATCAAATAATTGCTCTTCAGGAATAACACCATTTCCATGCTTGTGTGGTATTCTCACAGATACGTAAAATGTGTTTGTGACACTTTATTACAAACACGAATAACTTATGCAGTCAGCAGCAATTTGTTTTGATGGTTGATAATTGATTCCTGTGTAATCCATGGAGCAGGCTGGTACTTCTTGAGTTACTAAATTCATGCAACAAATTGTAGTCTTTTTTGTAGCTAATGTTTCAGTCAATCCTGTTCATCCAGGATCTTCACTCTCTGTTTGTTACCCATTTGCTTGTTACGTGCTGGGTCTATCTCTTCTTTCTAAGGAGCAAATAAAATCATTTTAGTGTAAATACGCAGTCATTAAATCTATGGAAACATTGTAATACAATGGGCACAGTACAACACCATTCAGAACTATCAAGCTATCTTGGCACAATCAGTCTTACTGTAGAGAACTATTAATGAGCCTGTAAAGCCTTACGAAATCGCAGTCATGGCTTGGGCATGGAGGAATTTGAACTGGGACTTCTCATATGAAAGTTACTATACATCTCCTAAATGTAATCAGTGTTTATTCCTGGTTCAAACATATTGTCTGCAGGTGTACAGGTCGGTAGAACCTTTGAAATGCCAGAGAACAGAGTGTACTGTCTCCATTACCAGTAAAGATGCTTCCATGACTAATTTCTGAATTATTTATGCTTTGTTGGTTGCTTACACTAGGAGTGTTTGCCAGGCTCAGAACAGAAAAAAAAAAAAAGCCTGGAGTTTCTGTTAGTATTTTCTTAAAGAGACAGCAGATACTCTTCTTCAGCTCATGCTGATCATTAGTAACATACAAACCAGCAGGCATTACACCTTGTACATTTTCAGCCTCTCCAAGCTTCTAATTTGAGGACTGTGCTTTGGACAGTGTTACTTCTGAATAACTTGCATCCCTAAACCTCTGTTTGAAAGGAAGGAGTTTTGTCTAGGAAATGGCAATTTCTATTTTAGGTTACAACAACCAGTAATGGACATTTTTCATATCTAGTGAGTTGAAGTCTCCAGAAGTCACTACACATAGACTACACTAAGGTTGCAGGTTGATAATCTTTTTTTTCAGCCTTCTCCTTTCAGGCAAGAGGACATACTACAATCTGTTGAGGCTGACTTTGTTCTCCATTGATTATCTCCCTTCTTTAGGTTAGCTTGCTTGAGCATCTAACCTGTAGCAGCATACTTTGCAAAGCTAAATGCAAAAGGACAAAGTGATTAAGTAGTGGCAAGCACTCACAGATTATAGCCAAGCCTTCATGAGCAATGAGGCTGAGAATAAATATGCTCACCATCCTTATATAATAACCCAAAAGTCTTTGTTGTCTAGAGAGGCCTTAGTCAGGAGAACAGTCTGCTTCAACAGCTATGTCAAGTCAAATCCATGGTGTTGCTGAATTGTTTGCTTTTGCTTCCAGCAAGACTAGTGCTTGGAAAACAGGGAGGACTGGAAGTGACCCTCCCACCTTTGTCTTTTCCTATCAGAATCTTATACCTTCTGGTTTGATAAATTACTTTGTCACACATCTTTGAGTAGCCAGTGATCCCTAATTTAGGTGTTAACCCCCTGTCTCATTTCTTATCTTTCTACATATTTTTCTCACAAGTCTTATAAGTTAGCAGTTTTCTAAGAATTCTGGCTCAGAATTATATAGCTTTGCTGTGTTTGGACTCAGCCTTGAATCCTTGGGATGCAGGCAACTCATTGTGAGGGAGAGAGAATATTACAGCAGAGATGTAAGACGGATGTAGACATGTAAATTAAAAAGTTCTTTTTTCTTGTAAGTTACAACCCAAGAACTAATAATAAATGTATTTTTGGTACTGGCAACATGACTGATGATCCCTTTTCAGTCTAAATATAAACCTCCTTACTGAGTGGTATGCATGTTCTCCTTGTACATTCTCAGCTGTCCTGAGTTGCTTGAACTGCTTGAGGGAGTTAGGAGATGTCAATTCCTATACGGCAGTGCAAGAGAAGGCTAAACTCTTAGACCTTATCTCAAAACATTTGCTTGAATTTCCAAACTTCTTTTCCAAGAGCCTTTAGAGAATTAGGCAGCCCTAGGACATTAGGGAAGATCCTTGCACAGATGTTTATTTGGTTAAAAGACTGGAATTGGAGCAAGGCAGAAATGGTTGACCATGGTGGGTCAACCACAGGTTGATGGTGGGATTCCACAGGAGCAACGTGCTGGTCAGGATTGTAGTGAGTTGGTAAAGGATGCAAATATAAGTTGAGCTGGCTAATAATACAGGGTTGTTCAAGTATATAAAGACCAGGGCCCTCTAAAGAAGTAAGTAACCTCATAATACCAGGTTGCTGGCCCATTAAATTTCAAATGAGTCTTATTTATAGCAGTGAACAGAAAGGATTCACGTTAAAAAAAATGTCGATTTTCTCTGTGGACTGTTAAGCTTGGGAAAAGAGATCTTGACATTTATAACAGCTTCATGCAAATGTTGGCTCAGTACGGAAAAACACAAGTACTTGAAAATAAATATAAGTATTTCAGTCAGAAGGGATGTATCAATTATTATCTAGTTCAATTGCCTGACCACCTCAGGAATGATCAAAAGTTAAAACATTTTATTCAGGGCATTGTCCAAATGCCTTTTGAACACTGCCAGACTTGGGGCATCAACCCCCTCTCTAGGAAACCTGTTCCACTGTTTGACCACCTCTTGGTAAGGAAATGCTTCCTTTTCATCAATTCTGAACCTCCCCTGACACAGTTCTTCTCTCCTCACAAGTCCAGGAGACCATCTTGACTCACTGAGTGCTTGTGACCAGAAGTTATCTCTTACAAACTTGACACATTTCCCAGACTTGCTTGTCACAGCAGTATAGTATTCCCAGTTGATGTCTGGGAAGTGGAAATCCCCCATAAGGGCAAAGGCTGCTGATCGAGAGGTTTTTCCTAATTGCCTATAGAATAACTTATCTGTGCTGTCATCCAGGCTGGCCATCGGTAGCAGACAACCACTACAACACCTCCTTTGTTTTCCATCCCTCTAACCCAGAGTGTCTCATTCACATCATCACTCATGGTAAGGACTGTACAGTCAAACATCTCCTGTTCATACAGTGCATCTCCTCCACACTGCCTCCCCTGCCTGTCCCTCCTAAATGCCTGTAGCATCCCAGCTCTCCAGGTGTGGGTTTCATTCCAACAAGTCTTGCTAATACCAAACACATCATATCTCTGATCAATACTTCCAGTTTATCCTGTTTCTTTTTCATATTCTGTGTGTTGGTATACAAGTATTTCAGATGTGCTCCAAGATCACTGAGTCCAACCTTTGATCACCACCTTGTCAACCATGGCATTAAGTGCCACATCCAGTTGTTTTTGAACACCTCCAGGGATGCTGACTCTGCTCCCTGGGCAGTCTCTTCTGATGTGTAAGAACCCTTTCTCTGAAGAAATTCCTCTTGATGTCCAACCTGAACCTCTCCTGGCCCAGCTTGAGGCTGTCCTCTTGTCACTAGTTGTCTGGGAGAAGATGCCAACCTGCAACCTTGCTTCCAACCTCCCTTCAGGTAGTTTTAGAGAGTTATAAGGTCCACCTTGTGCCTTCTTTTCTCCAGGCTAAACAATCCCAGCTCCCTCATCCCCTTCTCATAGGTCTTAATCCTTAGGCCCTTCACCAGCCTTGGTGTCCTTCCCTGGACATGCTTCAACACCCTNCTCTGAAGAAATTCCTCTTGATGTCCAACCTGAACCTCTCCTGGCCCAGCTTGAGGCTGTCCTCTTGTCACTAGTTGTCTGGGAGAAGATGCCAACCTGCAACCTTGCTTCCAACCTCCCTTCAGGTAGTTTTAGAGAGTTATAAGGTCCACCTTGTGCCTTCTTTTCTCCAGGCTAAACAATCCCAGCTCCCTCATCCCCTTCTCATAGGTCTTAATCCTTAGGCCCTTCACCAGCCTTGGTGTCCTTCCCTGGACATGCTTCAACACCCTAGTGTCCTTCCTGAACTGAGGGGCCCAGAACTGGATGCAGCACTTGAGGTGTGGCCTGACCAGTGCTGTGCACAGGGGGACAATCACTTCCCTGGTCCTGCTGGCCACAATACTGCTGATTCAAGCCAGGATGCCACTGGCCTTCTTCGCCACTTGGACACACTGCTAGCTCATCATATTGCTCCCAGTCATTTGAGACCTCCTTGGTTAGCCAGGACTGATGATAAATGACAGAATGGCTTAGCAAGCTCTTTGCCAGCTCCCTCAGTACCCTTAGATGAATCCCATTCAGTCCCATAGACTTACAAGAGTCTAAGTGGCACAGCAGGTCACTGATGACCAAAGAGGGTCACTTAACCAAAGATGCATTTCACCCATCAGGCCCCATCATACCTTGTACCTCAGAACATCTTCCATATTTATAAAACAAAGTTTTGGTGAAAATACCAGTCCTAGAGCCTGGTGTTTACATGTTGGGCTCATCCATTCCTTCCAGAGCCTGTCTTCATTACTGGGAGGATTGAATAGTGCCTGTGCTCCTAAATTCTTTAACATTCTTCCCAGGGCTCTGAAATCTCTTTTGATTGGCCTTAAGCTTTTTGTTGCAACATATTTAGTACCCACATGAAAGTGCAGGTTAAGAGTGCAAAAGCTATACTAAGCTATTTAGTTGTCCAGTGATATCTCATCTAGACTTGGGCTCTAGGGAGGCAGCAAACTTCCCTGTAAAGACTTTCCTGTTCTCATGAACAGAGGTCAAAACAGCAAAGACTGTACCAGTGGGGAAACATATTTTGTAAGCACACGTCAAAATCAAATATTCTCATCTCAGAAATAAAATATCAAATTATATATATCCACCTAGAAAACACACAAACAAAAATTGACTGAGAGATCAAGAAGAGTGAAAGGATAATTCAAAAAGGTGATGGGTAAACATAACTATTGAGTTCTATACAAGTAAAAATTAAGTTAAACGAATTAAATGGGAAAGATGGAGATATGGGCTACAATATAATAAGAGACTTGAAGAAGGTAGGTGGGGAATGTTAATCACCCTGAATTAACTGAGTACATGCACTCGTGATCTCTGGCCTCAGTTGTCATGTATTGCTTCATTCCAAAGAAACTGTCACTGGTAGTGCCTGAACTATGGAGTATCTAGAATGAGAGGAGGAGGTATTACTACGACCATCCTGTCCCTTATGCTTTTTCCTGGACATCTGCTGTTGCCAAATAGGATGTCAGGCTAGGAATATCTTTGTTCTGACCCAGTGCAGCTCCAGTGCACTAAGTCAACCTCTCTGTTTGTAATTCTCATGGAGTTATAGAGTTGTTTGGGTTGGAATAAACCTTTAAAGGCCATCTGGTTCCAACCCCCCTGCAATAAGCAAGGACATCTTCAGCTAGATCAGGTTGCTCAGAGCCCCATCCAACCTGGCCTTGAACACTTCCAGGCATCAACCACCTCTCTGGGAAACCTGTGCTACTGTTTCACCGTGCTGATTGTACAAAGTGTCTTCCTTATATGCAGTCTAAATCTGTCCTACTTTAGTTTAAACCCGTTACCCTTTGTCCTACGGCAACAGGCCCTGATAAAATGTTTCTCCATGTCTTTCTAGTAGGTCCGCTTTAGGTACTGGAAGCCTGCTGTAAGTGTTCCCTTCTCCAGGCAGAACAATGCCAACTCTCTTAGCTTTTAATTATCAGCCAGTCTTGATGCCGGATTCTTTCTAGTAGTGGCCTTTTTTTCATGCTTTTATATCAATCTGAGATTATGACAAAATATGTCAGTGCCCTGTGTTGTTTGCCAGGTGAAGCTGTCTTCTATCATCTTTTTCTCCACTTGTCTTCCCAAATTCATTCTTGCAGTTAGAAGAGAAGATAGAATAAATATTAATCAGTCACCTCTTAGCTGACAGAAAGAAGGGAATTACTCCTCTAGACTTGCTTCTAGAGGTTTTTTTAAATAATGGCTGCCTTAGTCTTTCTGTTTTCCGAAGAAGCCAGTAGAAAAACAACACTGCCTTTCTGAATTTGGAAGTTCCACTTGTGCTGCTAGAGATATATCCGCTTTTCAGCAGTTCTAGAACAAAGATGTTCTTTTTCATAAAATATCTTACTGGCCCTGGCTACACAGCAGGTGAACCATTAGTCTGTTGTCATCAGGTGACAGTTTTATCTCCAGTAATCTACCATTTCTCAGTCAGTTGTCATACTGCGTTTTAATAAGGATATGGCTAAAGAATATGTAATACCTGAGCATATGCTTTAGTATGCTTAAGCACTGTATGGGCTGATACTGTGTGAAAAGGCTCCTCAGGCTGGATAACATTTGCCTGGCTGTTTATTCTGAGGAGGAGGCTTTATATAGTAAAGGGAAGCCTAGTGTTCTTCAGTTCATCTCTTGGATGTGTGCCATGGTGCTGGACAGGTCCCACAGTCTGTCAGTCTTCCTGAAGATACGTAATTGGAAAAAAATAAGAAAGTAGGGGGAAAATTAACTTGCTTTTTTCAGTGGGTTTGTAGTGTTTGTGATTGCTGTTTGTGTTTGTTTGTTTTTAAGTCCTCATTGCAAAGTGGAGTTTGTCACTACAGGAACATGGAAGGTTTTTTAGTCAAGAATGGGACTTGCACGTGTTGCCTAGTTGACTGGTAGGATGTTTTGTTCTTTTTTTTTTTTAGCTGTATCTAGTTCTAAGAATATTCTTCATATTTTACATTTATAAAAGTTGTGACTGCAGAAAGGGAAACTAAAGGCTTAGGAAGATGGCAGGATCAACTGGTAAACAAACTGACAGAAAAACAGGATTAGGACTGTTGTTTTCTGAATCTGTTAAGCACTGTACCATCTCTTAACAAAAGGGGTACTACATACTACTACACATAGCAGCTGAGTTTTTACTGTATCATTCAGAATCAATTAAACAGGTCTCAGAGAAGATAAGGATTGCCACAGCTGGTTGTATTCATTGAGTAACTTTGGTTCTGTCAGGTCTTTACTCTCAAGGAAGGAATTTCTGTACCACAGTTAAGCTGTGTGAAGCAAAAGGTATCATTCTAAACAGAGAAGCAGACTTCAGAGAATAAAAAACATCATCTCTAATGTATTTTGCACATGGAGTAGATGATGAAGCAGGCTATCCTGTCTAGTAGCATGTATGAATGAAAGCTTGAACAGTTTTATATGAGTCTTACAAACTGTTTCCTGTAGATGAGCTCTGGGATTATGATAACTTTCTTTTGCCATGCTCATTGAAGAAATCAGTGTTTGATCTGTTAGTTTGCTTTAGTGCGTATCTCAGTACTAGACACAGAGCCACTTCCCATTTAGAATGGAGTTCAGTGAACACAAGACATGTTCTGCCTAAAATTTAACGAGATGTTTTGAACATACTGCAGCACAGGGCAAAATACAGTTGGTATCAGCCTCACTGAGAAGATGCTGTCATGGCACGTGTGGAAGTGAGCCAGTCGAGAACACGGGACCTAGTATAACTGTGTCCAAGCACAGTGCTAGAACAGGCTGTAACTTGATGTGCCTGAAGCTCAGCCCTAGTGGTGAGTGGTTGGACAACATGATGAGCCAGCAAATGAAGTCAGTCTCCATTTGACAGCATCTTTCTTTGTTCCTGCAAGCCCTGCAACAACTTGTGTGTTAAATCTTGCAATTTTGTGACCTTGTAGGAGGACTGCATTATGAGGTAAAGGTTAGTACAGCCAGAAAGAACTGCTGACAATGGTATCTGCTGATCCTCAGTGCTGGCATAAGGATATAAGGAATAAGGGCAACCCTCAACAGCATGGAGTTGTTAGATTGACTCCACTGTCTTATTTCATCAGAGTTTCATTTGTAATTGTGTGTTTTGAGAAGTCAGAATCTCAAAAGCATGCGAAACTGTGGAGAACAAGTGTCTTCACTGGGGTATGCAGGGTAGTGAAGTGGGAGGGCAAAGAGAATGGGGCAGAAGGGGGCAACCTAAAGACACTCCTGAACTTTGTAGACCTTACCACTCCAGCCCTTAGCACTAGCTGAACTTGAACAGGGGATATCTTGACAATAGGGATCCTTTAGTCTAAGAACAAAAGAAAATATGAAAATATACCCAGTATTACTTGTATTTTAATATTTCAGTTAAGAAGAAATTACAGAAGCAGAATCATGGAGTCACTAAGGTTGGAACAGACACTGATCCCTTCTCTTGTGATGACTAGTGATAGGACCTGTGGGAATGGCATGAAGCTGTGTCAGTTTAGACTGGATATTAGGAAAAGGTTCTTCACCTAGAGGGTGGCTGGGCACAGGGAAGTGATCACAGCACCAAGCATGCCAGAGTTCTAGAAGTGTTTGGATGATACTTTCAGGCATGTGGTTGACTCTTGGAGATGGTCCTATGCAGGGCCAGGAGTTGGACTTTGATGATCCTTGTGGGTCCCTTCTAACTCAGGATATTCTATGATTCTATGAATCTCTGATTCTAATGATGTCAACCTGAGCTCATTTGTAGAATTTTTCTGAAATAGCATTTTTCTATCTCTAAATGGTTTGCTCAGTCAGCATCTACAACCTCTTCAAAACAGAACTTCAATGCCTGGAAAACCTCAGAGCTATTATTGGAGTTAAGAAGCTTAAAGATCTCTGAGGAGCTTCTCTCCTTAGTCTGCTGCCTTACCCATGTGTATGTGTTTATAGTCCTGTCAGCAAAAATTTATTCAGCTCTCTTGCAGCTCTGTATAAAGAGTGCTAGCCAAGAGAAAGGAAGCTCTCTGCATGCAGCTTCTTTCAGGATGAACTGTCATACCTTCCAACACAGCCTTCTCAAACAAATTGTTGTCCTGATAATGCAAAGTATTTTCTGAAGCTAAAAGTTTCCTTGGTCCTTTAAAAGAATTCCACAGTCTTATGTGTGGACATATGGGACATCCTTACCAGTTCCTCTGCATCTAGGATTTCATTTTCTGCCAAGGTGTGCCATGATTTTTTTTTTCTGAGTCACTTGTTATACTTTGGTCTCTTGACTGTATATCAAGGCCCTTGCAAGGCTTTGATAAGTTTCTCTTTGGTTGTATTTTTAACCAAGCTCCTGTGGTACAAGGGGCGCAATAAGATTCCTCATATCAGTAGACCTAGATGTAGATTCTCCCTGTCACTAATCATTGAAGGCTTCTTTGGTCCTTCTAGATTGGATGGCCAGACCTCTTTTGTCATCTCTTGTATCAGCCTGACTAGCAGAGATGCCTAAGAACTTGGCGAATGTACCATCCTTTATATGACTTATTTATATTTTTAACTATAATAGATACCAGTTGTTTAGTAAGTAGGTGTATATCGGACACTGTGTTTTCCCTCCCCCCCGAAGAGATATTAAGAAGGAATATCACCTTGATTCAGTGAGCTTACATGGAAAGACTGGAGTCTTACAACCTGGTGGACTCGTTCACATGAATTTGGGGAGCTGAGGATAGTTAGATAGGTTTGCTTGCCTTCTTATTTCATATTCTTGCAAAAAATATTACTATTTTGGTTTTCGCTGATGAAGAGTGGTTCAGAAATGCCACCACAAATGTGTGAGAGTTCTCTAACATGATTCATATTGTTTTATATCTGTGAAAACTATGTTCTTTGTGCCAGTTTTAGATAGCACACATGCTAATGTTCATGGAAGTTGACCAAGATGTATTCCCAAGAAACATTTCATACCTTGCTTTGGCACCAGCCTAGACAATGTAATGCAGAACAAGTGTATGGAATGCTCTTATACAGTGCATTTGCATACTATCCCAATTCAGATCATCATGTGACAATTTCACCTGAGTGTGATGAGGTGTAATAGGACAAAATATGTTGTTCTAGATACAGAAAAGGCCATTTTGAAATTCTTTCTATGTATTGTAAGTCAGTGTTTGTGTCTTGTTATCTTGCTAATGAGTGACATGCTATTCTTCATATGTAAGATAATAGCTGAAGTCTTGTTCGTTATGCTTCCATTGTATGTTCATAGGGCAGAACTGCAAAGAATTACTTGGGCAAGGTGTACAAAGTTCTGATGGGTGTGGACATCAGTAGTGTGGAGGTAAATGCTACCCCTGAGTAGTAGCAAGTAATTCAGCTGCTCCATGTTTTTTCTTTGATCTGCTTCAGAAAATTACTTTGATGAGAGTTGTTTCCTCTGAGGAAGGAACATTAAAGTGGAGCTGCATAACTTAATCACTTTCTTTATTGCAGGTGTTATTCTTGCTTTGGGACCAATATGGAAACATTGAGAGCTTTTGTTATCTCAATTTTACTTAAATTCCTCTTAAACTATGGTTAGATCCATCTAGATTGAAACTGCATAGCTTTAGGAAGTGGAATTTTACTGTGAGTTTGTTGCTACAGTTCTCAAACAGTACTTTCAAGGTTGTGACTTCAGACTATGTGAGATGCTTCTTTTTGAACTCGGCAAAGGGTAGAGACATAGGGACTGGCAAAACATCTGTTTTATTCTGGAGGAGGCTTATGAGCATGGCTTGAAATGGCCTAATCAATTTTAATATGGAATTTATTAAGATCAAGTAATTTCTTCCTTAATTACAGAACTTTTGTACTGAAAAATAATTCGCTGAGCATGACAACAGATAGTCTGCCTGACAGCGCTGCCTGACAAGTGTTCTCTTGTTTCTGAAGAATAGAATCAAATCCCATTTCCCTCAGCAAACTGAGACAGAAAGTTTTGTTCATGATATGCTTACCTGTGTGAAAGATTGAGGGGGGCTAATGTGCAAAAGACCTAAGTTTGTAGAGAGTGTCATTGTCTTCTGGTCCTCCTGGGAGAAAAGAGAGACTGTACCTCTTGGGAAGCAAGTTTCAGTTGTATTGTATAGATTAGATATTTGCCCTGGACTGATGTAGTCCTATGTGTTTAGTATCCTTCAAAACATACAAGGAAGCATTATAAGAAATAGTACTATAAAAGTATATATAAGTATAATATAAGAAATGTAGAACTGCCTCAGGCTTAGTTCCCCGTGGATGTCCACTTCCAAGTTAATATAAAATGCATGTTATAAAAGTGTAATTGGCAAAAGTATTTAAACTTAGATATACAGCTAATTATTGACTCAATTTTTTGTTTTCCAAGGTGGAGAAAATACACAGGGGTGATCCGATGGATGGACTTGTTTATCCTGCTAAGAAAATACCACCGGTTGCAAAAAGTGATACTGAGCAAGAAAAGGCATCTCAGAATGTTACTTCTTCAAAAGCAGACCTTTTGTTAAAACCAAATATGGAAGCCACACCTGCATCTCTGAGTAGCGACTTGAAGCAGAAAGTTGTTAGCATCTTGCTGAAATATTCCAATGGTCTTTGGGCTCATGCACTTCCCAAAGTGTACCAAGACACTTACCAAATAAAATTTCCAGAAGACATTCTCAATAACCTAGAGTTGCTCTCAGATGTATGTGTAGTGGATTATGTATCTGAAGTCCCCAGAAGGGCTATCCTCTATGCTAAACCCCAAAGGCGCATAGATGAAAATCTGAATGTCACTGAGAAAGTCCAGAGTCCTCATGATGTGAAGGCCACATCTGAGCAGCAGTATGAAGAATCCAAGGAGCAGTATGCAGAGAACATAACTGTTCCTTCTCTAAACATTCCTTCAGAAGGATCTGTGTCCATCATGGTGTTAGAACTGAAAAACACTAATGAGGTCCTAATTAGGCAAGTTGGTATTTCAGAATCTATCTTTTTTGCTTTATTTATAAATTCACATGGTCATATTGTGTGGGTGTGCCATAAATGAATTGATGAAGGCAATGTGTCAGGACTTTATTATTTACTTAATTTGCCAGTGAATCTTAAGAATCCTTTTGTTTGTGGGCTTAAATGGAAATTTTCTGAAACTTTTTCTGTCCTGAAATGATCGCTACTATCACTAGCTTATCTGAGAATCCAGGCAGATTTGAATTGCCATTGGAAGGCTTTTTAAAATAACCCTACTACAACACATAATAGTATTCAGTTATTACTGTTGTGCTTATTAAAATCCTTCTATAACTGACTAACTATGTGTGACTTGAGGGTGCTCAGATTCCACTTCGATTTTCATTTTTGGAAACAGATGATCTTTCATCCAACAATAAATTACTAGTGCTTCTTGATTTGGTTGCTATTCAGCCCAGCCTTAGAGGACAGTGTAAGAAGTGGATTGTAATCACTATTTTAGGTATATGCTATTGTGCTGTTCCAGGAAGCACCATACTAAGTTTTGTATACTTCATTGTTGGGATAAAATACTCAAATCCTAGCAGTTCTTTAAAACTTTAAACAAAAACAAAAAAATCAACCCCTAAACATTTTTATAGAGGATATTTCACTTTTTAATTAGTTCAAATTGGCCCTAATCTTAAAAAGTTTAAAGGTCACTTCAGAGGATGAATTGAGTAACTTTGTGGTAATAAACTATATTGACACGTCTCTGGTTTTTTCCACGAGTTTTGCAGTTTCAGTTTTTGTTAGACAGTTTTAGTCATTCTCAGATTAGGATTAAATTAATTATGTGTGCAGTTTACTTATAGATCCTGTTACCCCATTCCTCATTGCTGTTTGGCAGTTTCAACACATTGGACTTATAGCTGAAATTTACATATCTTTTTTCTCCTTGGCTGTCAGTAATGTATTGGACTACTTAGTCTTGAACTTCATGTGTCACTCCACTGTTTTAATTCCTTGAAGTCATGGAATATTAATAGCTGATAACCTCTAGCAAAGATCCCTTTACTTCGGGATTACAAGAAGAATCCTCCTTTGGGAATGTGGCCATTTTTGTTTCAGCAGCTGTCACCATTCCTGTATTATACTTTTTCTCAGATAAGGTTCTGTGTACATTGCTTATAGATTTATTTCGTATACTGGTCTTTCCACAAAGCATAATTTAAGGCAAGTTTCTTCATCCATCATTAACATTCATGCTATCCCCAGCTGAACAAGTCAATCATTTTAGCAAAGAAGACACAGTTGGAATTTGTGAGTGAGCCTCAGCTTAAAAAAAGAAACCACACAAGGAAGAAAGAAAGGCTTTATGTTTTAGGTTATTCCTGTGAGAGCTCTGTTTGCATTTAGTCTAAACCATGAAAGATGATGAACAGTGGCAGGAAAGACAGCCCATTTAAGACATGCAGTATTCTCTACACAGAGATACAGAAACAGACACAATGTGTATGTTTTGCATTGGGAAGAGCAGGAACAAATTACATCTGTTACTTCCAGCTTGCTAAGCAGGTGGAACTTAACTTTGCAGAACTTTTTCCTTCTCCCTGTACGCCTTTTAATTCCGGAAGCATTGATAACTTGCTGCACAGGGGAGTAATGATTCCTTGCTTTCTAATCTGTTATTTCAAGCATGTTTCCACTAATTATTTGGGAGGAATGCTTCAAGTCCATGGATTAAAACACTATATGACATTGATGAGCTGAGGGTGATTATATTAAAATTTCTCTACAAAGTGGCAGTTCTCAAATTGTTGACCATATTTCTTAGACAATATTAAGAGTTTCTGAATTTGTCAGCTCTCTGTAGGTACAAGATGAAAATCAGTGGTGTCTTGACCCTAGATACAGAAATTACTACTTAGGGTTATGGGCAAGGTAATTTATTTGATGTGATGAAACTAGCCCTGAAGGGAGTAGTTTTCTTGCTATGACAAGAATATGTTCATGTAGACCTATAGGAAGGAAACAGTGCATGGGCTTATTTGTCCTTACATGTCCTACCAGTTCCTTTCCTGCTCATCTGTGCAAGGACTTTGTAATGGCTGTCGGTTGATGTTGGCTTTTGTGGGACAAATAAAATCAGAATTCCTCTTTCAGTCTTGGGGACGGAGCCATATCTCTTTGCTTTCTTGGCATGTGGCTAAGTGTTGTTTGGCCGAAACCTTTCAACTGCAGTACTAATGATGGCAAAGCTGGAAGGTTTGGTGCTGTTTCTGTTTTAAGACATGGAACAATTCAATGAGAATTCTGATATAGTGAGAATGAAAGTGAGGTGATAGAAGCACTCCTAGATATTTGCTGTATATCCACAACAGTGTGATTAAAGGCAGATATGATCTGCTAGATGCTGCATTTGAATTCTCACAAGAAATAATTAAGTATCACCACTTATTCTCAGCTACCTCAAGTTTCCGTGCTACAGTTCAGATACTTTTTCTCTCATCTTTTTGAATAGATGGAATTTTATTGTATGTTTCACTTTGGAAGCATACCCCTCTGTTCCTTTCACAATGAAGCATCAGGCATTACTGGACATGTGAATTGGTTGCAGTTGAGATGAAGAATAATCCTGAATACACACTTGTAGTGCCTGGCTGCACTTCTGCACATAGATTAGTCTCTAATACACTTTTTTTGAGGTGGCTTTAGAGAACTCTTTTCTAAAAAATCTGAAAAATAATTTTTCAACTGTCTTTGAGCAGCCAAAAACTTCTTCAGTATGATGCTCACTGTTTACTAGAAAAGACTGAGTGAGGCAGGAAATTCTGAAAGATTCTTCTGCTTTCTGTTGAGCTACTCCAATTGTCTATTAGGTATCATTATGAAACAAATATTGAAGAAACTTTGAAGTAGCATATACATGACTGTCACCCCACTTTATCTCCATTTTGAAGTAGATGAACATTGTTTTCTAGAAACAAAAAGGCTGTCATTCTGAAGAGCATGAAGCTGCCTTTAAGAAAGCGAGGGTTCCCTGGAATGAGATCAGATTTAACTTAAAGCTACCATAGTATGTTATAGTACAGTATCTGCACTAATTCTGGGCATACAGCAGACATTCAGAATAAACTTAGATGTTTATAGATGATCTAAACTATGTGGCAGAACTGTGTGGTATCAATCAGTCTATGAACATGCTGAAACAGTAGCTACTAAATACAAATTTGTGAGTAAGTTTTCCTTTTGTCTGCTCTAATGTGATGTGTTTCTGAAGCACTCAGAACTTCCTTCTTGGAGTTTTCAGAAAGTTTATATACTTCATTAAGGAAGATCTGTGTGACACAAACTGCTTCTGTGGGGAACCATTAGATCAGCTGCCTAATGCTGACTGATCTGGAGGGGGAAAGTAAACAGCACATGGTTTAACGGCTGATTTTTAAAGATATTTTAGATGTGTTGTTTTGAATCAACCTTAGTGAAAAGCAGATTAAGATGATCTTTGTTATTGACAGAATAACTTTTTTTTTCTATAGCCCTCTTAATGGGAAAAGAATTTGGATACTAGTATGCTTAGACAGTGTATGTATCCATAATTTACTCATATTCATATATGTGTGTAAATGTTCTTACGTTTTTATTCGGCTTTTTTTCAAGTTGCATTCTAACTCCTGTGTTGGTTGTTGTTTTTTGTTTGTTTGTTTTTTAAACTGTAGATATGTGGGCAAAGATTATTCTTCTGCCCAGGAACAAATGGAAGATGATATGAAAGCATACTACAGTCAGAATAGTACAGTGTCACCAGCTCAGTCTCTGAGTGTTGGGCAACTTGTTGCAGTACATGCTGAAGAAGATGCCTGGGTGCGTGCTCGGATAATCTCTATAGAAGACAACAGAATAAAGGCAAGCAATTACCTCTTTTGGCACTTGAAGAAAGAATTAAAACAATCTTGTATTTTGGATATGTGGTCAATTCTTAAATATGTGCACTAGCATTTTCTGTTTTCTTGCCCTGAACTGCTTCTGTTTTCAGTTTACATGAGAAATTAAGATTTTGCCAAAATTAAATGGTCTTTCAGGTTTTTTTCCATAAGTACTTTGAGTTTGGGGGTTTTCTTTTGGGTTTTATGTGGTGCTGGCTCTATGGCACTTTGATACTGAAAATGTACTTCTGATTGGAGGGACAGTGCACTAACATTGCCTGAAGTGGGACAGAGGAAGGGAAAGGGAAGGACGGAATTCACTTGCTGCTAGATCTGTTTGAAGTCTTGTACTGAAGTATCTCCAACATGCACTAAATAGCAAAAAAATGAGAGGAATATATTTTCCCCTTCCAAGCAGATTGGGTGTTCTGGGAGTTACATGTATTAGGCGTTTTAGTTAAACTCAGCTGAGATTATTTAATTCCTCTGCTAAACTTTTCCTAGGCCAAGCGCACTCTTCCAGCCACCTGCAGTGAAACTAAAACATTACATTAGAAGCTTAAAAGAAGTCTAAAACTTATCAATTATTTCTTGCCCAGTCAAACACTAATGATATCTTTTTAATTTTTTGTTTCTTCCCCCAGTTAGGTGTTGCGGAGAGGGAAGCCGGACTGACAACCAATGTGATTGATAAGCAAGCTTCGTTTATTGATACACTCAATAGCTCTTATATACTTTTCACACAAGCATAGTAAAGGCGTTTTCTCTAGCAGGCATCTTATTGGTTAATACTACAACGGCTATATTTAGTTGTTTATAGTTACAGCTGTATCTAAGTTTTTTCCGCTTCAAGGTTTAAGGCCCTCGTTTCTCACCAGTTCACTGTAGCCAAGGCTCACTCCCACAGGCACCTGTCTTGGCTTTATCTGCTAAGACATTCCACAGCAGGGATTTTACAGCGAGGCACACTAAATTTTCTCACCAGTCGTTTGCTCGTGACCCATGACCCCGCTCTATTAACCATTCCCCAACAGTTAGGTGACTTTTTATCCAGGTCTGCTTAACATACTTTTAAAGTTGAACTATGTCATAAATATTTAAAGAGTATGTGTACTAGAACTGAGGATTTTCTGAAAGTTAGCATTATACCCTTCAGCTCGAACTTGGAGAGGAATGTCAGAACTTGATTTTGAAAGATTGTTGGGTTTAGAGAAGTGCCAAGGACATCAGTGCCATGCTTGCCTCTAATTTGTCCTTAGCTAGAGCTATCATCCAAAAGAAGGCTATTGCTTCATTGCAGCATTTGCTGATTATCCTCTGACACAGTATTCAGATTTCCTTTCAGTATTTGGTATACAGACATTTTGCATGATAGAGTTTAGAAAAAAGGTTGTAGAAAGTCCTGTCAAAGCCTCCTTTCTCTTGCTTTAGCTCCAGTTATTTGCTGCCAATCAGCAGTTTCCATCATGATTTCCTGCATTGTATCAAAGTTAAGACAAGCATAAATCAAAATTATTTCTTTAATTCTGTAAAAACAATAGGCAAAACTTACAATGGCACCTAAGTGGCATTTGACTTTTCAACACTTTCAAAACTTTATAAATAAAAATTGTCACTTCATTACCTTTCTTTACATGGTTTGAGGTAATATATGCTGAATCCTTCCAGCACTGTTTGTATTAAGAATTGAGTTCTGTAGGACAGCTGGAGAGCGTGGTTTTGCAGAGATCTTGAGAAGAAGACTTTCCCTGAAAACTCTGAACATTCAAGCATTGAGATAAACATGAAATTAATAGTGTAATGTACTACTAAACGAGCAAAACATAATTTGCCTGTGGCTGCACAGGGGATGTTGTAACTGAGTACATTTTCCCTAGACTCAAGAAAATATATTTACAATGATATTCATGATCTTGTGCTTTTATTCCCTTTTACATTTTTAGGTACACTATGTTGATCATGGCTTCACTGAGTTTGTTGAAAGCAACAGTGTGTACCAACTACAGAAACAGTTCAGTTCACTTCCTTTTCAAGCTGTAAAATGTAAACTGGCAGGTAAGAGAAAGCCAGTGCTGACTGTATAGCTTATTTTTGCACAATGTATGGATTGAAGCATCTGTGAGTCTGGGAGTTTTGATCCTTGTATGTAATAACTCTGTGGATGATAGCTTTTGTCCAGCACAGCTAGTCTAAGCTGACAAAAGTAGGCATGGAAAGAAGGAAAAGGGAGGAAAAAAGCATGGGAAGAAGACTTTTATAAAGAACTCTTGATATGAGAAGAAAATTATATCTAATATCTGTGTAATGGAGCTTAGTTGTTTCTTTGTTTCACTTAGTTGTCTTTTTCCCTTTAATATATGTGACCCTAAAGAAATAAAAGGAAACATTTACTATTATGTGAAAGCAGTCTACTTGCACAACATTTTTTCCAAAAATGAGGCACATCTGTTGTGGCCAGGTCAGGCAGTATTTCTAAATATGGGCCTGTTTAGTTATATTAAAGTGATCCTTTCCCTTTCAATACTTGCATATTTGCAGACTTCCTAGACCCTGCTGAAATTTATTTACCTTTCTAGAACGGGTAGGTCTTTCTAACTTTAAAAATATATTTTATTTCTCATGTGTAAAATTGCTGTGAATGAGCTTGGCTTTTTTATTTGATTAGTTTTTTACTACTTGGATACATTCCTTTTTTTCTCTACACATTTGCCTAAACTCTTTCAAAAGAGGATCTTTTCTATTCCACCCCACCCCCAAAGATGGCTTTCTATATTAAAAAGGCAGAAATTAAGTAGAATGCAAATAGGGGTGCAGTACAACTTTTCTGCTGCATCCTGTTTCTTGGAAGTATTCCTGTTTTGAACACAGACTGGTTACTGTTTTTCCCTTTGAATACAGTGATACATAAAAAGTATGGTGTGTCTTACAGGACTGGAAGCCTTCTGTGATGATCCTGTCCTAGTAAAGACTGTGGAATCGCAGACGTGCTTCAAGATATTTGCTGTGGAAATACTGGAAAAGAGTGATGTTCCTCTTCTTGTTCTCTATGACACTTCTGGAGAAGATGATATCAACATCAATGCCACTTGTCTGAAGGCATTGTATGACAAGTCCCTTGAACTGCACCTACAGGTATCATTGTCCTGTTTCCTTCCTAATCCATTAAAAATCATTGACTGCTGAGGTCTTAGATGACCAAAAACAGTAGTCAGAAATTTGCTAAGTGATTTTTTTTTGCCTTTCATGTCAAAATCTTACTGTTGCAGGTAGATGCACTATATACAAATGTTAGAGTAACCAGTGTTTTCTCTGATGGAAGCCTGTATTGCCAAGTACCATCCAAAGGCTTGTCTAGACTTTCTGAAATCTTACAGAAACTAGAAGACTACTTTGGTTACAAGGTAAGTTCTGTGGTGATGGAATTGGTGAAGTCATATAGCCTTTCTTAATTTTTCTTGTACATAAGTTCAAGTTTCTGTGGTAGCCATAGACTATTCAAAAAGGCTATAAATTCTCTTCCTAGTTTGGTTTTTGGGGTGCATCCTCCAGCATGAAAGGTGTCTTTTGATGCTTCTTGTTCACAATCCATCTCTAAGGCTTCGGTAACTACTTACACATTCCTTGAATAGTTAGAATAATAAGGCTCTTAATGGGAAGCTTCCAATGGAAACTGCATCAGATTGGTATAAAGCCCGTGGAGATACTGCCATATTTTTTTGTGGAAATTTTGGTCATGTGATGGAGTTGAGTGTATAAACAGCCTGGCCCACAGCATGCTGTGCAAAGTGGCAATAAAAGCAGCATAACCAAGGTCTGTTCTTTTTAACTTGGCTTTAACCTGGTGATTAAATGGCTTTGATCAGATATGTTGCATATTGTGTCCCTTTGTGCCCTTAGCAATTGAATGTTGTGCCTAATGTCAACTAGAAGTGATGTATAGTAGGCATTTTCTAAAGTCTTAAGTTGCTTTAAATAAGGCATGCGGCAGAGAAGTCTGACATTCCACCAGCCACTTACAGGCACATGCAACAGTCCTCACTAGACTCAAGAGAATTTATGCCAGAGAGATCTTAAGAGAATCTAATTTGTTCATAGTTCAGCTGAGCCTTACAGAATCAGATCATGTAATGCAGATCCTTGTTAGAACTGCTGCTTGTGAAACTACTCTGTCAAAGTGTTTTTAGGTGTAGTTGAGCTTTAGACCTATTGTAAAATATAGAAATAGTTTATATGAAACATGTCTGCATTATCAAGATTCAGTTTCAAGCAAGCTAAACACTGAAAACAGGGGAGATACTGTGTTCTCCCACACTGAAACAAAATATATAGAAGCCTGAAAGGTTTAGCAACACAAAGGAGGGCAGCCAGACAGGTATTTCAAAAGTTTCTATTTCTTGGAGAGAGTATGTGCTATGTTCTTGTTGTTATCAAAGAAAGACATTGACCTTTGGATTCTTTTGTTATCAGGGTAAAAGAAGCAGTCTTGACTTTGCAGCTAATCTTTTTTTTATTTTGCCTGAGAATTCAAAAAAAATAAGGTGTGGGTGGTTCTTTAAATGGAGTTTCTTCTTGCTTTTTGTAGTGTAGCCATTGTCCTGTTATGTTATTTAGGATTATCATGGTGAATATCACCCCAAGACATTTTCATTTGAGTCAATAGTAATTTTGGTTTCCTAAATATCTCAAGAAATGATACAATTTAGAATATAAGCTAGGAGCTTCTTTAGATTTCTGTCACAGCTCTAAACTGCTCTTGCTTTTCAGAACAGTAAAGTAATGGTTAGTAATTTCATATATTGTGTTTCCACGTATTGCTTTTTCCCCTGACACTTTGTATTCTCTCAGTTTCCCTGTAAAATACAAGCTTGGAATTAAAACTTTGCCAATTGGGGAAGCTTAAAACAACCTGATAAGAAATGTTTCTGAAGCTGGAAAGAGACTTTATATTTGAAACAGTGTTTTTGCTTTTCAGAAATATTTATGCCATGTGTGGCTTTTGAAGTGATTAGTGGAGTGCCAGACAGTAATAGCTCCATGCCATTTAATTTCTGGGTTTGTATTTGCAGCAAACATCTGAGTTCAGCGTACTGCTACCTTTCTGTGGCAAAATCTGCTTATTTCCTTCCAAAGGAAAATGGGCACGTGTGGAGGTAAGAAGGATTCAAAAAGCAGCTACAGTTTTCCCATACAAAAATGTCTCTTTGTTCAACTCAGTCTGAATCTTTAGTTCCCATGAAACATTTTATAGTGTGTCAGTGAGTCTTCTAACCTCAAAATTATGCTCTTGGTTTCTTCTTTCAGATAAAAATTATTCACACTAGACGGGCACTGGATGTGCAGTTTATGGATACTGGAACAGTTGCAACTGTAAAAGTATCAGAGCTCAGAGAAATCCCACCGCAGTTTCTGAGAGAAGTAATTGCAATACCTCCTCAGGTATAAAGACATGTTAAAGCTAATCTATTTAGATTTCTTGGCAGTGTTTGTAGTGCTGCTATTTCAAGCTTTATGTAATGAATTTTTTTTTGTTTCATAGCACTCAACACTGCAGTGTATTTAATTGTGCATCCTTGCCTGAAATAAATCCCATTGTAGTCCTATGTATGGACAGTATGCTGTCTATGTGTAATGGTACTGGTTTTGCTTTTTGCCCTGTCCCTTTCTTTTCATCATATGATGTTGAATCTGTCGGCATTGTCCTGTGTTATGGACTAGTTTTCATATTTTTAAATTATACCTTGTATACTTAATTCTGTTCTTAGGCTTTAAAATGCTGCCTAGCGGATCTGCCTCCTAACACTGGCATGTGGACTCCAGATGCTGTACTGTGGCTGAGAGACTCTGTAATGAATTGTCCTGAATTTAGCATGAAGGTAAATAGTCAAAATGCCTATGGGACTTGAAATCCATAGGCGTGGGAAGAGAGCACTGGAAGAACAACTTCAAAAGTTTAACAACTCATCAAATTGATTTTTCTTACAGAAATTTAAAAGTTTGTAACCAGCGATTGGACATAAATTCTGTACAAAGTCCTTTTCTTAGGACATTTGACATAAAACTTACTTGCTTAAGCCTTTAGAATCTTTTCCCCTCAAGAATTTAGCAGCTTTCACAGCTAGTTTTCACATTTTGCTTTCCAAGTCCAAATATGCAGCTAGAGTTATTTTACCAACTGATAGGAAAGGAATACAGTTGTTCATGTTTCAGCACATAAAAATATGGAACTTTTGAGTTAATCTTTAATTACTTTTATGCCTCTTGTAAGCATAGCGTATTCTCTTTCTGATCTTTGAAAGCAGCTTTATTTTTTATTTGCTTTTTCTAATCGAGTTGGATTTAGTATTTGTTTTGTATACTTAGAATTTATCATATCCTTGAGATAAAATTATTTCCATTTCCAGTTTAATTAACCAAAAATACCCTTCTAAAGGAAAGCTGTTACTAACTACAGACTACACAAAGCTAATTTCCTCTGAAAAATTTGATTCCAGATACTGTCAAAGCACTTTGAAAAAGTGCTTTGTAGCTTTCCTTAACTTTTTTGCTTTTTCTAGTCTTGACCTCTAGTCTGAGACTTACACCTGTGGCACCTGGCTTTTCTAAGTACCTTCTTCCAAGAGAATTTGTGTTTGGTGCTAACTTTTGCCGGATTAAATAATAGACAGCAGATGTGTGCCTTAATCGTGGAAAGTTTTTATTCCTGGCTGGGAACATCAATGGAAGAAACTCTAAAGAAATGTTATATATTTTGTCAAACTAAAATTTCAGAGCTTTACTGTTAATAATGCTACCATATCTGGTGTTAAATAGGAATTAATTTATGTTGGTGCTTGAAAATTATGCATGATGCAAACCTGGAAGCTTTGTTGATCTTAATTTTTTTCCATCAATAATTTAGTAGGCTTCACTTCCATAATGACAGAAAGATATTTTGAAGGATTATATGTTAAAATTTAATAGTTAGTTAGATCTCTATGGACACTGGGTACTGTTCTCCTGAAAACTAGAATTGTATAATACAGTACTGGGATCGAACCTGTTGGGCAGAAAAAAGCTCAGATCAAGCTTCTATTTCAAATAGCTGCAAGTGCTCTTTTTATCTGCTGAGAGGCTTACTATCCACAACCTCATCAACGATTTTGGGAGAACCTTGAAAATACTTCTCTGCATAAATGCAATGAATTGTTGCTGCCTTTATTTTCTGTATAAAATTAGATGTTCATTTAATAGTTACTAACTGGATATAAAACTGTATTTTTTGTTCCAAGGTGATTAAACAGGATGGTTCAAAAGGAATTGCACACATTTACTTGTTCACACCAGAGAGTTTCCCAGACATGGATCAAAGCATCAATAGACAGATCAAAAATGCAGACTTGTGGAAGCATCAGAAAGATGTTTTCTTGAGTGTTACACCCAGTGGGACTAGCTCCACGAAAGTTGTAAGTGACGGTGTTTCAGCTCTACAGTTAGCCAGTGGGAAGCTGGAGAAGAGTTTCTCTGATTCAGCCAGAGAACCCATCAGTGCAGTGTCTACCATTGATACGCCTCCTCCGCTACCCTTGCCAAAGCCTGGCGAGCTCATGGATATCTATGTCTCGGTGGCCTGCCATCCAGGTCACTTCATTGTCCAGCCTTGGAATGAGCTAAACAATCTGTATGCCCTAATGGAAGAAATGATCTTGTACTACAGCAGGGCAGAAGAGAAACCTGTGAACATTGAAAAAAACAAGCTGTATGCAGCTAAAATTGGAGATGAGTAAGTAGATACTTAAATTACTTAAAAACAAAATCTTTGAAAGCAAGCTTAACTCTGCTAAGCTAGGCAAGCCTAGCTTTGCTTAGTCCGCATTGTTAACAAGGTGGCAGATGTCCAGTGATATCTGAGAGATTAAGAGAGTAAATGAGGTTGCAGTCCCTTCATGCTTTCAGATTGTTGTTGGAATAGTTGACTTTTATTCAGCTAAATCCAGATCTGGGAAGCCTGAGACATGTTGATTAAGATCTTTTGATCATGTATTATTTTTCTGATGCCTTGACAGTGTGTGAATATGAATTCAAATTGTTCTTGTTCTCCTCCTTTTTAGGTGGTACAGGGTAATAGTAAAAGGAATTCTTAGAAATGGGTTTTTGTCAGTGTATGAGCTGGACTATGGCAAACATGAGTTTGTCAGCATTCGGAAAGTACAGCCACTCACAGATGCGTTTAGAAGATTACCTTTCCAAGCTATAACAGCTCAGCTAGCAGGTAGGTAGCAAGCATTTACAGTTGTTTTTGTTAAGGTCTTACGTCAGTGGGGATACCAAATGAACAGAAATGTAAAGTGGATAAAGTCAAAGGTTAGTGGTGTAATTGCTTTTTTTCTAAAGTGTACCTGCTTGCAGAAATGTCCTTCATGCATATATGTTTATGTCATCAAAGTAGTTTCTGCTTTTCTTCTTGGCATAGGTGGTGATAATTCTGCTTTATTATTTGTTTGTTTCATGTAATGAAGCACTTTTAGTTATCACGTTTGACAATGAAGATTGTTTAAACTTTCCCAGCAGCTGTTTTTTACTGCCATAAAAATTATCATTTAATGTGTGTGATATCTAATGTGCAAAGGACATGGAAATCAGAATTAAATGGGATTTTGGATCCTTCACATAAGCAATTATGAAGCATGAAAGTTATGATGTATCTGTTGATAAGAACTTAATGTTCTGATTATCCTGGTTTACATAAAGTTAGGAACCTAGAAGCTGAATTTCTAGAAAAAATTTTTGTATATGTCTGACCCCATTGTAATTTACAGTTTTCCAGTGCATATTTGGAATCCAAAATTGCCTAAAATATATTGGTTTTAAAAAACTCCACAGGAGGGGTGAGGGCTTTTAATAAGCTTAAATGAGATTAATTTCCTTTAGAATATGGGGCATAGAAAGTGTGCATACATCTAAGAGAATTAAAAAAAAATTAAAACTTGATCTCTCCTTGCTTCTTTTCTTTTCCTTTCTAAATTTTTCTTTGGTTTCTGCGTGGCTTTCAGATGTATGCATCTCGTCTTAGTTTCTGCTTTTTGCCACTGTTTGGTCAACACTAGTCTAGATTTCAGTCACAAAATATGCTTTTTGGAAATGACGGGCCACAAGGGTGGTGCTCTGATCCTGGTTGCCTTTTGTGGATCTGCTTTCCTGCATGGCCTCAGTGTGACCTTGGGGGTTGGTTTAAACTAGTGATGATGGATGTGTTATCAGCAGGCTGGGGTCCTGGGAGTGCAGTGCTGTAATGAAGCTGATTTCTAGGGGTGCCTGTCTTCTGGGGTAGTGCAGGATCCAGCTGAGGAAGCCTGCAAGTCATCCACTTTTCCTGCTTCACAGAGTCCCCCAGGTAGCTAGTTAAGTTTGCCTCTGAGATGCTTCATATTGTCAAAGCAGGCCAGCTGAGCCTGGAAGACCGGTAATTATTGCCTTGCTTTTCTTCCACTTTTCTCTCTCTGTTTTCCTGTCTCCTACATCTTAGTTTCTGGTCTGTTTCCTTGTAAAGTCCCATTTGCTTCCACAGCAGCCTTTCCTAGCCTTAATTACCGTTTCTAAAGTGTTGATTAACTATTGGCTTCCAATTCCTTCTGTAATCTGAAGGCAGCTGTGTTCCTGTATTGTCCTGTTGGTGACAAGCTGCTGCTAATAGCAGAAGCAAAATATTGTCATTTTCTATTTTGCTTCTTTTACCCACGAGTCATTTTTTGTGTATTTCTGCATGATACTTGAGCCCCTGTGTGTAAGTGTTGTGCACCAGGAGTGGTCTGGGGAGACTGAATCCCAAGTCTGCAAGAGCCACTTCTTTCTAAGTAGTTTACAGCAATATTAAAAAAACCTGTTTAGGTTCTAGCAGACATGACTTTGTGGGATTTTGAGACTTTGCTCTGAAAAAAAATAAGAGCAGTTGTGAGGCATTGAGGCAGCATTTCTCTTCGACTCTGCCCTCTGCAGATCTAGTTTGGGACTTGAAGGTTTGGCAGACATTTTAGTAGCTGATGCTGCTTTGAGATGAAGAAAACTTAATCTAAAGCAAGGCCAACAGGACAAATAATTTCAGCACCCTCAGGCTGAAGACAAAGTCGATTTTGAAAGGAAATTTCAAAAAGGTTCCTGATATGCCCTGATCATGCTAGGCAGTTGATACACTTTGAATTGCTCAGTGAGTCAGTGCATTTGCTTTTCATTTTCCATATCTTTAGTGTTCAAGAAAAAATAAATGCCTTAGTCTGTGTAATAATTAAGCTTGTTTGTGTGGGACATGAGTAAGCTTATGTTTCTTTTCTAGAATTAAGTTGCATTCATTAGCACTTCAACATCTGTTTTCTGAAGTATTTAAACACACCCCACTTCTTTATAAACTTAATAATTCAGATTGATCTAGTCTATAAATGACCTTCTGTTCTGCTTTACATTTGTCCTAGGAGTGAAAAACCAGCAGTGGTCAGAAGAGGCATCAATAGTGTTCCGGAATCTTGTAGAGAAGAAACCCTTTGTGGCACAGATACAGGCAGTTAATGAAAGCCCTAACTCTTGGGATCGAAAAATAGTGACTTTTCTTGTGGACACATCTCTTCCACATATTGATACATGGATTCATGATTTTGTGTCACAAAGTCTTGTGGAATTTTCAAAGGGTGATTAATCACCACTTCTGAAACGTAGCAGCTTAGCAATAAAATAAGTAACAGGCTTTGAAGAGAAATATAACTACTACATGGCCTTGAAGATATAATGGGGATAAAACTGAAATTCTGTGTTTGTTTAACAAGTTTGGTTTCTGTTGACTTCAGTTGACTTTCTGAAAATTTTCATGTTGTTTACCCTTGTAATGCTAGAATATTTGGGTTAAAATATTTAAAAAGTTGTTTATCAATAAAATAATGGTGAATTTTGTTTTTGTGATCATTCCCTAATTTTGGAGGGTTTTTTTATCTCATAGCTATTACTCAGAGCCACTTCTGGGTAGTCCTCCCTTTAGCAAACATTTTTATTACTTGTGAAACATGGAAGCAGTCCTCAATATTTCGGAACTTACTGTCGGAGATATGCATTGTTGGTGAGCTTTTCCCCCTTCCTTCACTTCATAAGTATCCCTTGTTTGAGATACTGCATTTGTGGGGCTTAACGTTCACAGAAAGGTTTGCAATAGTGTGTTTACTAGTCTGTGTGCTGTTCTTTAGTAGTGATACCACTTTTCTGAATTCTCCCCTCCTCACCCCATGCCCCCTGACTGGTTGCTAAATTCAAAGCGTTTCTTTCCCGCTCTCTTGACAGCTCGTTTTCCTGTTTGCTTCTGGGAAACTTTAAAGGACTGCTCCCTGGAGACAGGAGCAAGCAATCAGTGTCCTATAAGCACATGGATGGATGCTTAAAATCCTTTGAACACAGTATTTTTGGCCTACATTAGAACGTACTTCATTTTTGGCTGCAGAAATATTTAGAGGAGGTGTAGACATGATTATATTTCATAGTCTGCTGCCTAGATTTGAGTTTCTTGCCTTAGTTCCTTCAGATTGTTAAGCACAGTATTAAAGCTTCACTTGGCAAATGCCAGCAATGAGATTTTTTTCTGCTGTGCATAGCTGCATAATATTTCTAGTAGTACACAAGCTGAGCTAAGAAATTCTGCATTAATGCTGTTAATTAATAATAATTAATGCTCCATTAATACTGAAGTCCACATAGACTGCTTTGTATGCAGGTAAAACAGAGTGCAGTCTAACGGATGAGCAAACCCAGGGGCACTACTCTCCATGTGAATTGTTTTATGCATGCGTGGAGCATACACCCAACCCAGAGTTATTAACACGATGCTGCATTCAGTTCATGTGCTGTATTCAGAGAGGCTGCACTGAGATGTCTCTCCATCCCCACTTTGTAGTACCACCCCTGTCTTCAGTGTCTCCATTACTAGTCCATTACAGTACAGGTACTCTGCTCTTACTACTGTCTCCTTACACTGACTGCGATTGCAGTTGCAGAACTATGATTTTACACCTGCTTTAAGTGTTACTCACCCCACTGACCACCCCATAAGATTCTCTGACACATTTGCTAATTGACCTTCTAGTGCTTTTTGAGTACATTTTGTGCTCTGCTTCGAAAAAAGTGCAGAAGGTATTGGCTATAAAAGATATTGAACGCTTTGAGTTTGCTGAAGTTTCTGAACCATGAAATAGCATAGTTAGTAGTTAGTCTGTGATTCCTAGGAGGCATTAGACTGCTCTGTGTAAGTTGTTCACTCAGAATGCTGCATGGTTTTTAACTTCAGTTTTTCCACAGTCTGTGTTCCCCGGTGGTTGTGAATGGTTTCTCTGCTTTCAGGAATGCATGGCACTTCACCAGGGGTGCCCCCATGGCCTGTGTCTGTATCCAGCAGGTGGTGGAGTCAGTTTCACATTATCTTTCCATGCTGACAGCCATTAGAAAGGCCTCCACTGCAACCCTGCATGCAGTTCCTGAGCATTGTCCTGCAGGAAAGAAGTGGGTTATTCACAGAGAATTCAGAGGAAAGCAAGAACAATGGAAGTGTAGATAGTCTGGTTTAAATAGGATTTGCAGTTAGTCTGGACAGAAGAAGGCTATGGAGGGGAACACTTTCAGAAGTTTTCACTGACAACTGTTTTTACATGTAGGTAAATTAAGGTGTGTAAAAGCTTGAATTGCAGAAAAGTGACTTTAGATTATGTGTCAGATCATCTTTCTAAAGAGCCGGGAAAGGCCTGGAAATTCTCTGGAGCTCCAGTTTTGTTATAAATACCAAAACCGTGTAGGATGTATCTGCACAAGCCCAGCTGATCCTCCCTTGGAATGTGTAATTCTTGGAACCGTACCCAGGATAACTTTCCAACCAAAAAAAGTAGAATCCAGCTTTGTTAGACATGTTTTGTGGATCATTGTGAATTTTATAAAATGGAAAATAAGCATTCATTACCTAGGGGAAACATAATGATGCTGTAATAACTAAAAGCAGAACTCTTGCTTTCCCAAGGCTGTGAACAATTAGCACTTTCAAACCACGTCTTTTCTGTTTATTCCATCTCAGCTGTATTTTGTTAAGTTTACAAAGTTAACCTGTTTTCATCTCCCAGTGTGTTCACCCTGGGTCATTTTGAGGAACTCTGTTTTGTCAGAGAAAACGTGAGAACCCTCTTTGCCATCCCAAAATGAATTCTTGTGTTGACGGTTTCCACTCCTAAGACTCCTCTTTCCCCATTGGGAAGAATTTTGTTGCAAAGATCTTTTGTCTCTGTGTTTTCCACACACTCATCCTTTGTCCTCACAGTTGTGCATCAGGCAAACCATGGAAAGAGCCTACATGGTCATGTCCTGATTGTATTAGATGAAAAGTGAGGAATCATGCAGTGAAAAAAACCTGGCTTTAGATCTTTATAAAGCTTGAAAGCTTCCTTTTGTGTTCTTTTGTTCTTTGTTGATATTTTCAAGTTGGATTGGAAGTCTTAAACAAGAGAATTGCCCTGCTCTGTGAAGTTAGAACTTGGCTAGGGCAGGAGTAGCTTGTGATCTGAGCAGACATGCTTTGAGCATCCTGAGCCACTTCCCCAAGAGCCTAGGTGTAGCTGGAGTTAGTGAAACTTCCTGTCTTGTGAAAGTGCTGCACAGTGCATTTTACTTGCAGAATTCATTACTGCAGTGTGTCACGGCAGACTGATAAAAATATAAGTATCACTGATACACTGAAAATAAATGTGCTGAGAAGCTGTGTTAATGTCTTGCCTGATGGAGAGAGGCCGAGTGCATTCTAAGGAGACTGTAGCACTCACCTTGGAAGAGCTTCTTGTGCACACCATGCTAGATCTGACAGCAGCCAGATGGGATAAAAAATAAGTGGATATGTATCTCATAGTGTAAAACCAATGTGGCCTTGTAGGGAAGCTCAGTGGTGCCAGTGGATCCCTTCCTGAGCTGCTCACAGCTGGCGCACCTTGAGAGAGGCAGCTGGTAAATAACCAGTAGTGTCCAGGTTTGCCTGGTCTGGAACCAGTCAGGCTTCTTCAGTCTGAACAAATGCAGGCTTTTAGGGGAACTGGGTGGTTTCTAAGTGCCCTTTTCTCTCCTGCTAGCAGCTGGGATGATGCCGGTGACCTGGGGCATAATCCTGCTTACCTCAATGAGGCACACACTGAATCCAGTGCCTGGCAGGGCCCCCATTTGTTTTTTCATTTGGCCCAGCCGTGAGTGGTATTTCCAGGGCTAACTTCAGATCTTTTTCTGAACACCATGGGAAATGGAACTTCAGGGCCAGCCAGGTCAGCCATATGACAAGCCATGCAAAAAGAGCCAGGAACCATCTCATGGAGGCTGGGGGCATTTTTGGATGGAAGTCATCTCTAGGTCTGGAAGTATGGGGCTGGAGAAGCATTCAGATTGACCGCCCTCCTCTGGTAAATCTGGGACCCTCTCCACTCTCGGCTTGTGGCTGTTTGTGGCGATCAGAGATAGAGGAGGAGCTTGGGGCTGACACCTTGTGGGAGATTCGGTGAAAAATTATTACAGGACAAACCCATGGGGCTTTACAGTGATTCAAAGGTGCGACAGGGGAAATGAGATTTGGCAGCAACATCAGAACGATTGACACCGTAATACTGGAAGGCAGCAATCCCGGGCTGATGGCAGACTTGGCGCTGCTCTAGGTCGGAGATGGCTGTCACGGGATTTATGGAGCTGACAGGGAGTAAAACAGGATTAGTAGGGGCATTGGTAGATGTGATAGATGGTGTTTATGGGGCAGTAGCTTTTAGACAGCGCCCATGCTTGCCCCCGCAGGTTCCCTGCAGCGCTGACCATCCTGCCGGGGGCCGGAGCCGCTGTGACTTGGTCTGGCTGCGGCTTGAGAGCCCTC
>VWZF01005105.1:42045-80655 GCA_013396755.1 Sclerurus mexicanus | reverse complement strand
CGGGCAGAGTGTGCGGGGTGGGAGCGGGGATGGGATGGGATGGGATGGGATGGGATGGGATGGGATGGGATGGGAGGGGAGGCAGCCGGCGGCGCTCCTGGGTGTCCCCGGGGGTCGGGGGAGCTGGCGCCGGCGAGGGGAGAGAGGGCCCCGCACCACTCTAAGCGGGTCGCAGAGGACACTGAGAGCTCTTTTCTTACTGCCGTTGCGTTTGTAATCCTAGGAGCTCTTCTGGGAACTATTCTTCCATATAGCAGATCAATAGGAAGCTGTGCTGCTTTTGTAAGGGAAAGGTAGATATCAGCAGGAAGACAGGTTCCTTGAGTCCTTTTGGTCTACTTTCCATGGCCGTTCTTTGGCTTGAAATAGTCACTGTCTTGATTGAAAGGTGCTGCCTATCCCAAAGTCAACTTCACTCTGATGGACGTAGCTTCTCCCCCCACTCATGTGGCATCCTGATGTGCTCATCTATCTGCTTCTGCTTTTGAAATGGTCATGGATGGTGTGTTGGGCAGAATCCATTTCCCTCTGCCTCCCTTCTGGGCCAGCTGCTCTACCCTTATGTGGACGCCCTCTCTACTTGCTTTACATCTTTCCTTGGATATTGGGCCTTGAGCCAGAAGGCTCCTCAGCCATGTGGCTGAGGTTGGTTTTAAGTGTATGTAAAATCCCTGCTGACTGCAACCTGGGGAGAAACGTGGAAGCAAGGTAGAAGTGATACTTCCTCAGAGCTCTACCCCATTCAAGCACTGCGCAGCTTAGTAGGTCTCCCAGCTGGAGTTGGTGTCTTCATTTCTGCAGGTCCTGGAAGATTGTGTGAGGGTCTTGCCTATAAGTGCCTCGTTCAGATTTGATGCACAGTGTGCATCACATACTCATTTCTGATAAAACAGTACTCATTTTTTGCTTTGATGTTCATTAAGCATCAACCCATCCAGGGCTTATTGGCTGCGCCGTGATGGGGCATTTCACTTCCATTCCCTCTGCTTCAGCCACACTAGCACTGGGGTGGGACCAGGACATACAGACAGACATACATATGTTACTGCTAACAGCTTGCTGTGCTTTGTGCCTGGCAGTCTGGCAGGGCTCTGTTTTACAGGACATGGCCATTGTCTGTGGAAGGATCTGAGGCACTGCTCAGTGCAAGGCAGGAGCCTATCTGCTCCTGTGTTCACCTTGCACCTATCAAGTTCCCTGCAACTGAAGTGTGCCGGAGAAACAAGGGTGTCCACTTGAGGACCAACAGAAACTCAGGCAAGAAACCCAGGATCCCTTTTGAGACGAGACCCTTGTGCATTGCTGTGAAGTTTCCAAGTGGAAGGGTTCAAGTTACAGAGCAGGAACTGAGTGCACGGTGTCACTAATGACTTAACTGTGCCCACGCACTTTTCATAGGGATTAGTAATTAAACAACTAAGTACATGCCAGCTGGATGAGAGAACCTCACCCCAAATAGGAGAACACATAACTGTGCTTTCAAGTGTGTGCCTTAAAAATATGCAAAGTAGGGAGATACAGCTGGCATGCTTTGTGTCTGGGCTTTGGCCTCATCACCAAACGTCCAGGCTATTTGCTGATGAGAAAGACCGCTTGGTAAGAGCCAGTTGTGTGGCTTTCAGCCTGCAGGAGTGTTGACAGGAGGACAACCAGGCAATACAAAGAGTTTCTGAATATCAGGTTAGGACCAGGTGAGTTGAGAGGAAAACCTCTCATTGAGAGGGCATGAGACTTTCCTGAGCACCAGTGGATAAAGGCAGAGGTCACGTTTGCTGAGCACAGGGAGCCTTCCCAAGTGCATGCATGACCTCAGACAACAGCTGTTTGCTGTGGAGCTGTCATGTGCAAGGATGGGAATGTCAGCTCTGGCATGAGGATACCCATGGGAATGAAGTGGCATCGTTAGTAAGTCTTGTCTATGGCCTATTGAACTTCATTGCTGCAGGGTTCTGGGTGGTGAGGATGACTCCAAACAGCATTATGTGTTCTGCATGGCTGGTACATCACTTAGAGAGGTAGACGTCACGGTGTGCGTTAACAAATCCAAAATGCCTTCTTCCACGTTCTTCCTTTCAAATATGAATTTCAGGGTGTCTTAGGTTAACAGCTGCTGGTTGGGAGATTTTTATCAAACCAGAGGAAAACTAGACCTTCCTTGGAGAAGTTTGTGTTTCCTGAAGGGACAGCAGATTGCCTGTTGCATTTGCTTAGGCATGAGCTTCTTGCCGACAGGCTGAGTGTGCCTCACTCTTTCTAGCCGGTGGCTGACTTGCCTGGAGCAATGAGAGTGTGTGCTGAACTCCACTTCCTGCATCTGACATGTCAGAGCTTCTCACCACCTGGAGTATCCCCTGTCTTTTCTCTGTCCACACTCCTCACCCAGGGCACTGCCAGCTCTGCCCTGGAAAGACTAAGGAATGAAGATATGCCTGATGGGACTGCTTGCTGAGCAGGGGCTGGGAACATCAGCTGTCTTGTATGCTCAGTTTTATTGAGAATTGTAAAAGATGATGCTTGACTACTCTACAAGCTGCACAAGGGCTTCTCAATGTAAGAAAGCTGCAAAGCAAGGTACTATGATGGTCTCCTGGAGGCTGAGTGACTCATTGTCATGCTGCAGGAGCAAGGAGAATTTCAGTCATGTTGGAACTTGTAGTGGTTTAACTATTTCAGGGGAAAGGCATCTAAACCCCCTTGTGTTGAAATAGAATCAGAATTCAAACTGATGAGTGCAGAAAACAAGTTTTTGTGACATGTAGGGAGTCAGCTTGTAGCCCAGTTCCCAACCTGTGTAACCTCCTGGCATCCAGAGGAGGAACGTGGACAGTTGGTCTCAAAAGAATGCACAGGTATGTCCAAGTCAGAGAAAGTTTGATTAGGAAGGGACCTCTGGAAGTTCCTTGTTCAATGTTCACTGAGCAGGCACAGTCCCAGAACAAGATCAGTTTTCCCAAGGCCTTTACTAGTTGAGTGTCATATACCCAAGAATGGAAATTCCACCACCTCTTTGGTCCCCAAGGGCTGCACCACTTGTGCAGCAAGGAGGCTTCCCTTTGCCTCAGAGTGTTTCTGTCACCCCTTCTGTGCACCTCTGAGGAAAGCCTGGTTTTGTCCTCTTTAGAAATCCTTTCCCTTGAGGCAACACATGACTGACTGACTGCAATTAGGTCCCTCTGCAGACTTCTTCCCTCCAGGCTGAAAAAAGTCCAGTTCCCTTTGTTTCTCCTCACATCTTCTGTGTCCCAGCCTCCAGGCCACCCTGATGGCCCTGCACTGGAATCTCTTCACCTTGGAAAGACCTGCCTTCTATTAGGGAACATCAAATTGGATGCAGCATCCAGCTGCAGCCTTGGTGGTGCTAAGCAGAGGAGAATATCCACCTATGTGTGCCTCCTGGCTAGACACTTTATAATGCAGCTTGGTCTGCAAGTCCAGTGCAGAGTCTATAGGAAGTGTCTGGTAGCTTTATCAAGAGGATTCAACATCCTGTACATTCAAGGTGGTGATGCAGAGCCCAAGCAGGCCAACAACACTTGATGCTGCAGCCTGGGTCTGTATTTATGGCTTGTTAAAAAGGTGCTTTCCAGTCTGTCTGAGAAAATGAGATCTGCCTGAAAAACAATCTACAAAAAATGTGCAGGGGACCATTCCTCTAAAGGTGTAGATTTAGATATTTACCTTCCTTTCATTTCTCCAAGCAGAAGACTTGATGTTTAGGGATAACAGTATTTGTTTGAAATGGGGTAAAATTCTGAATGCCAGTATCTCAAGTGGTCACTTCTAAGGGCACTACAGATCTCTGCTTATGTCTACCAGAGAATAGACTGCGGGGTCCAAGTGTGATGTTTGTACCTCTGTGTTAGGAGGGGAACATTGCTGTACCAGCACACCTGCATTGACATCCCTCATAAGCAGGATAACTAGTGATAAATTGATTAGTGATGGTCAGGACCTTGGTTGTGTCCAGCTGTGTTATGGCACTGGGGGTGGATCCAGCTCCTCCTCTGTTCTGCTCTGATTTCCTGATGGGTTTTGAAAAATTCACATGGATTCATGTTTTTAGGTATGGTCTCAGTGGGAGCTGATATTCATCTTTTCCTCTCTTGTGACTGCATCTGGACATGGTTGGTTGGTCAGTTCTTGAAACGCCAGGGAATGGCGATGTTGGGTGCTCAGAGACTCAAACATCAGCTGTGGAGTGAGGTTCTTGCACACCAGCACCCAAGTGTGCTGGGATGCAAGCTCAGGATTTGAAAGTTGTCCCTTGAGCAGAAGAATCAGCAGAAACCTTTTGGTCCTTCATCGCTAGTGTGCCTGCCCCAGCTCTACCACATGTAACACCTACCCCTTCTCCAAGTGCTTCTGGTACCGGTACCCCCTGTTTTCTCTTAGATCTCCCAGCAAATGCCCCAGCTCTCCCTCATTCCTTCACTGTCAGCCAAATAACATCTTTAGGCTGACAGACTCTTTGCACACATGTACAGCTTGACAATAAATTAGGGTTTGACTGCATGAGATTTCATTAGGGCTAGCTAATGACTTTAAGGTTTACCAGAGGGCTGTCAGGCCACAGTTTTCATTTAGGAACCAGCTGGAGCTGATTTGCCCTTCTGATCTGCACACCATGCATCTTGGATCTACACCTGGGTGATTCATTGAGGTCTAAGTGTATGCACAGAAAATACTTAGTTTCTCTTGCGTTTATAGGAAATGGTCACTTTAGGTATGTATAGTACCGCCATGAAAAAAAAATTAAAGAAGGTCTGGCATTTATCTTTAAAGCTATGCTGCAAATCAAAGAAAAGAAGAAAAAAAGGAAATAAATTACAGCAAGTGCAGAGGGGCTGATTGGCATTGGTTTATTTTTAAACTGCAAAAATAATAGCTCTGAACTTTGACTGAGGCTTATACTTAAGCTATAAAAAGAAAAAAAAATCTCATAAATCAAAATCCTGTATGAGTCAAATAGGAACTGTTCTCAGGCCACAAGGTTAATTCCTGCCTCTGCTGCTGCTTTAAAACAGCTTTCAGCCTGAACAGACTTCTGCCTTCAAACTTGGCAGTTTTTCCAAAAATCATCAGTATCTAAGTTGATGACTCTTGGCCACCTCCTTATCCCAAAACCCAAGCCATTTGGTCTCCTTTCAAATATCAATGCACAGAAAATGTTTCACAGTAGATTCGAGAGTTGTTTGGGGTGGAGATGTTAATTCAGATTCCCATCCTCTGCCTTTTGTTGGTGGCTCAGTGTAGCTGGTGACTTGGGATGCACCAAACCCTCCCAATGTGTTGCACTCCTTGCAGCCATGAGCATGGTGACCGCATGCCACAGCCTGTGTGGAACACTGGAATCAGGATGGCTTGGGCTCATAACAGAATTTATCACTGAAAAGCCTGTAATTTCACTGACGTTAGTTGCTCTTTCTCCCTGTATGCGCATGAAAAGGAGAGGGTTTTCTGTAATGTCCTGGTGTTGCTCATGGGAGGTTGTGTGGAACGAGACTGGGTTTCTCGGCACCAGCGTGCACAAGACTGCAGTCTCACCACCTGACACAGCACCCATGGAAATCAGTCTTTATGTTTTCTCTACAACATTTTTGTGTTTCCTTGTAATTTGTCCTGCTCATTGCTGTTCCTGTCACTTTACCCAGTTCTGTTTTCTTAGTTGTTCTCTTTCCTGGGGTTGTCAGAGCACTGGGGGATGATCCAGCAGATCCCCTGACTCGGCAGGACCAGTGCTGCTCCACTGCCTCCCTGAGCAGGCTGTTGCAGCCTGAGCCCATGGCTGCTCTGCTTCTGCCCTCCCTGCTTGCCCACTGTGCCTGCCCTTGGCTGTGGATGGAACACTGGTCCTATGTGGGCCACTTTGCCATGTCTCCGTTGGTTCCCTGTGTGGAGGTCAGTGCTGCCCTCGGGTTTTGGTGTCCCAGAAAGGTCATGGGACTGCAGAGGGGCAGTACCAGTGCAGAGCAGTGAAAGGATTATTTCTAGGGTCTTACAGGATGCTTTTCATTTTAGCTGGTTTTCAGCATCCATGTATTCGTTCAGCAGCTTTGGACCCTTCAGAAAGAAACTATTCCATCTTACTCATCAAAATGTTGCCTTTTTTTTGTTTTGTTTTCCTGTATTCATGACAGGAACAGTCTTCCCTGTGGATGATCTATGTCTATCTCCCATCCAATTTAATTTTTCTCCTTTAACATTTTTAGTTATCATCATGTGTTCCAACCTATGTGCTCTTCAGACTTGCAAGGTGCAAGTGTTTGGGCTGTCTTCTCATGTGTTTGACAAGTACTTTGAACAAGGAGACCTAATATGTTGCTATCTCAGTAGTCAATGTGAATGTCAACGTTTTGAGGTCTTAAAGTTGTAATAGTGTGGGTCCTGTATGGTTTCTCTATGTTACTTTTACATTCTTTTGTGATGCTTCCTTAGTTGATTGAATGAAGAGTGGTAGGTTTAATGAAAAATAGTGGAAAATCAGAGCTGCCATTTTAGTTGAGCATTATGAATATATTTGTTAGAATAGATTTGTGGTGAATTACAGCTGACTCTTCCCTGAATGGTTAGCGGTCTGTGGATTTAAAATTTTAATATAACACTGTAGTTGTGCTGGAGTACCTTGTTATTTTGTTTGAACTCAGTTAGGGGCAGGACCTAGCACAGGTCAGGGAGAGCTGTTTGTGGTGGTGTTTGTTTCAGTACACTGTGTAAATTTAAACAATTATGCTTAGGCAGAATTTACCTGCTTCTTATTTTTGGCAGTACAAAGCCCTCTTGCCATTTACAGCAAATGGGCTCTTTTGCTTTTTCTCCCAGCACTCATTAGCAAGATAGGGTAGAAGAGGGCTGGGATGTAGAGATAAGGGAGAGCCAGCGAACATGCTGGTCCCAGAGGCTGTGCTGGAGGACACGATGCTTGCTCGGCGGGCAGGAGAGCAGTACAGAATGTCCTGCTGACACAGGCAGGGCCAGTGCTCCCGACAAACAGTGTTCCTGACGTGCTCTCTGCGGGAGCTGTGCAAGTTGCCAGCACCAGCTGCACCAGCAAGGCTGCACAAGCAAGGCTGTGAGGGCACTGTCGCCTCCCAGCAGCTCTCTTTGGGGTAGGTGGCAAACGAAATTCTCCCCATGGGGATCTCAGCTGTGTTTCAGCAGGCTCTGCACCTGTCCTCAACCCTCAGGGCCTTTGCTATATGCAGCCCCAGCTTCATATCTCTACAAGATGCTTTGAAACCTGAAGCGTTTTCCAGAAGCATTGCCCGTGTGCACTGACATCCGATGTCTGTCCTGTCTTTGGCCTCTCAGTGCTGACACCTCTGTCCTTCTGGCAGGAGACAACAAGGTCAGCCCTGCAGAGGCTGCCCTCTGGTCCCAGACAGGCCACTGCTTGCAGACTACCCTGGATTGCTGGGAAGGGACTGCGGCTGCCTCTGGGAGTAGTCGTCCTCACGAAGCCAGAGATTGCCATGTGCATGGCAGGTGGGGGTATTTTAAGCCATTAGAGGGAATTTAGCAGCCTGGAGTGTGTTATCCTCTGCCTTCCTGCCTGCTCCTAGCTCCAGCTTCTTTCACAGCAGAATGGTCAAAACTAAAAATTGCGTATGAAATGCAGACTAGTCATGGTTCATGCACTTGAATCTAAGGGTCACAGTGGTGCAACACATCTGAGTCCAGGCTGCTTTTTTGAGATCTCCCACGTCATGTTCATGGGTAACTGCAGTAAAGGCTCTGCCTTTCTCTATGCCAACAGGAAGCACAATCTTACAGGGAATGAGCTGCTGGATGTGGCTCCTGGACTGACTGGTGTGTGGTTGCTGCATGCCAGTCTCACAGCTCCGGGAGCCTTGCGCTGACTGCTGCAGGGCATTGGTAAAGCACAGGCATATGGGGGTCCCCACAGCCTCATTTAGCCAAACCCACAAAGCCACATCGCCTGTGCTTCCACCTTCACCCTCCTGCTGCCCTTGACTCTGGTGCCCACAGGCTGGTTGTCACTGCACAGAGCAAACCCAACAAAAAGCTGGTTTTCACCCTCTCAGCTCCCAGTCCTGGGAGCTTCAGGGGCTGTTTCTCTCATCAAGGAGGCACCATCTCCTGGCACTTCACCTCCTAAGTGGCGAGTGGTAGGAATGCAAATGATGCAGGAATTGCCATCACACCAGTGGGAAACCAAACGTCTGACCAGATGACAGCTCTAAATTTAAGGGCTTGCTGTTGAGCAAGCATGTGTGTGTTACTGTGCCCTTTTGTGACCAAGCTAAAGATAATTTTCCTATCTGGAACAGAAGCTGTGTTGTAACTTGTATAAAGAAACTTCTCCACTAGTGAAGAGAAATGATCATAAGAACATAATCTGTCCTGAGAGGATGACCAAAGCTAGAGAGATGAGACTTGAAGCAGGGCTCTGATGCTCCACTGAGCTGAAAAGAACCCATTTATAGAAACTTGAAAGATGTTTGGCTCCTTAAAAAATGCACAGACCTTGCTGTTATTTTAGTATAAATGTCATTCAAGAAAACAGCAAAACTTTGGGAAAAGTCACTTTAAATTATCCAGAGTTCAGTCTTGACTGCAAAAACTGAGCCAAAAAATATGTAAATATACAGACAATACTATGGAACAGGAGACTGTCAGCAAAAGAGGAGAGTTGGATACACTTCTGTGTGTTGTACTGAGTGTATTTTTAACCCACCTGCACATATTAAACACATTGGCCTTTGTAGAAGGTCCTTTACAGTCTTTTTGCTTTCAGAGGTCCAGCTAACTGAATGGGATTGTGTATTTCATTTTATATTAGGAGATGTAGGCTAGACCTCTGGATCAGCAGGGATTATCCACATCGACCATTCAGTACATTACTCCCACTTGTCTTCTTGGAGAGTTGGTTTAGAATATGCAGTAGCACACAGGTCATCTGCCTAGCCAGCAGCTGTGCAAACATGTGTTGTCTCAGGGAAGGTGGGTCACTACATAGGACATTTAACTGGCAGCCTCCTGGACATGTGTGGATAATACTTCCTGATCTCCTTGTGGCTTTAAAACACAGAAAGAAGTTCTGTGCACTGTAGCCCTGTGGAGGTTTGCAGGGCTCAGAGGTACTCATTGGTGCTACAAATCTGTTTTCCCATCTGGTGACAACATCATCTGGAGTGCCAAGTTTAAGGTGATGTTACTGGGGGCTTGTAAGGACATAAGAGCTTCAGTCTTCTGGTTTGTTGATGATTCCTGATTCACTGTATTTTAAGGAAATAAATGACTAGGGTGCTTCATTAACATACAGCATGGCTTGCAGAAAAACATCTCTATCCAGGGCCCTGTACAAAGTACTTCTAGTGCTGCCCCACCAGTCTGTGATGGGGCAACGTGCTGCTAGCAGTTGTGCCACTCTCATCACCATGGGCTGTTAGCTGCAGCTAGGATGTGGCTGGGCAGTCCTGAGCAATCTGACCTACCTTAGAAATCAGCCATGCTTTAAGCATAAATCTTCTGCAACTCTGGGGTATTCAGTGTTCCTCAACCAGACAGGCTGCAGTGTCATGTTTCATGTGTTCAGTGTTAATGCTTCTTGCTTTCATTTCAGGTTCTGTTTCAACATACAAGTGAGATCCACGAGACTCCTCTAAGATGTCTTACAGAAAGGAGCTAGAAAAATACCGAGACCTGGATGAAGACAAGATCCTTGGAGCTCTGACAGAGGAGGAGCTCAGGAAGTTAGAAGATGAACTGGAAGAACTGGATCCTGATGTAAGTAATTTTTAAATGAGATTTCCTAGGTGGTAAATCTCCGCAGAATGCAGCCCATTCTGGGGGAATGGGCTGCATTAGTAATCTGTATTTCAGTGGGATCCTTTGCAGAGCCTGTACTTGGTGCAAGAATGGAAGAGACTGGCTGCAGGTGAGCAGAAGAGCTTTTTGCCACTGCAAGCACAGTCTAGATGTGTGTCTTTGTTCCTGTTTTCCTGCCCTTTTCCTGGTGTTCATGCTCTGATGTGATTTAAAGGACTAATAGGTGCCAATGCTGGTGCAGGGCAGGAAACCTGCAGAAAATGGATCTCTCTATCTGATCAAGCAACCTTGGAGGGATTGTTTTGTGGATTGTTTAGTTTCAGGGGTTTCTTTGGGTTTTGTTTTTTTTTTGTAACAAACTTCAAATGGTCTGTATTTTCCTCCATTTAGGCAGAAAGCCAAATCCTAGAGTTTTGCAAAGTGAGACAATTTATTTTTAACAACCGCCCAACGTCAGCAGGAGCTTGCATATATGCAAACATGGGGTCTACTGGTGCCAAGCTGGTGAAAGGTTTTTGGAGGCAGCATTGTCCTGTGGCCCTAGCAGAGGATGTGCAGAGCCAACTGGCATGCCTCTGGGTTATGGCAATGTTACATGATGAGTTTGGCACTGCCAAGTGAGAAATTGTTCCTGCAAGATGCAATTAGTTTTTCTGGAGTAAATGATGGGATGTGTAGATTGCATCATCAGTATTTTTAATTGCAACATAGCAAAATATTTAAGAGGTGGCAAGCTAGCTCCCAAGAATAAGTGTCTGAGCTGAGGGGCTGGTTACAGCTGCCTCAGAAGACACAGAGACAGTAGCATTCTGTGAAAGATGCAGAAAGGTAAAGTAATTGTGAACATCTGTCAGTACAGGTGTACTCTGAGCGCAGAAATTAAAGTGTGAGAATTGTGTAGTTACCTCTCACAGCATGAAGCCTGAGGAAGAAAGCTGTCTCCTAATCCTCCCTGCTTGGGCATTCACACAGTTCTCTTCTGTTGCCTTCCTAGGATGCCTGGGTCTATTTCCTTCCTAGTAGTAATTTTCCTTCCTGGGCTTTTCACTGAAACAGATTAAAATTATAATTAACTGCTTTTATCAGGTGGGCATGGAAAAAATCAGTGTGTTGTTCAACATCACCTTGAATGTCTTAAAAAGTAAATGTTGACTTCTATCCAATCAAGCTTTAAAGAACATGCTTAGTGTCAAATCTGGGAATAGTCTTACTTACTGCATTAAGGCTGTTCTATATTTAAATATAAGCAGGTGTTTACGTGCCGTATGTGTCAGGCACAAAGCAACTTCCTGTGGCAGCTAATGTGGCTGAATAACAAGGAGGCACTTTGAAAAAGGGCTGAGGTTTGCAGGAGGTTTGTTCTGCAACCAAGTGACCTTCTCTGTGAGACCTTGTCTGTAGTTTTGCAAGGGATCATGAAAGGCAGAAGGGACCTCCATGACTCTCTGGTCTGTTCTGTGAAAGACTGTGAAATTTTAGTGAACTGATTCTTGTTGGGATACATGGGGCATTTGGACACTTGAACAGACTCATATAGTGGGGAGACGATGGCTGGGAGCCTTCAAAAGAAAGGGCTGGAGTTGCAGTTGCAGAGAAACATCCACTTAGCAGCATTTGAAACTGGAGCAGGGAAGGAGCATCAGATGTCTTGGATGATGTGGGAATTAGTGGGTCTGGACGCAGAAAACCATTGACACAAGGAGAAGCAAAATTGTCCAGCAATGTGGAAGACACTGGAGTGAGGGAAGTGGAGAGGGGAGAGTGTTTCATGGATGGGGATCATGGCCTGCAGAGATAACTTGTGTTTCTCCCCTTCATGTCTAGAACGCGTTGCTGCCAGCAGGGTTCCGGCAGCGGGATCAGACGCAAAAGCCACCAACTGGCCCATTCAAAAGGGAGGAACTCATGGCCCACCTAGAAAAGCAGGCAAAGGACATTAAAGACAGAGAAGACTTGGTTCCTTTCACGGGTGAAAAGAGAGGTATGGTAATCCTTTGCACCACACTGGATGCATCACAGTGAAGGCACACCAGGTGCACGGCAGAAGGGTTGTGTCCAACCTGTGTTGCTAAAACTTCATTTTGACACCACTGAGTTGGTGAATCTGCTCTCTCTACTGTCTAGGCCCAGCCCAGGCTGGCTGATAAACTGGTGTGTGCAGAAGAGGTCCCTGTGCTTGCTGATTTGGGTACCACCTGATATATTGTTAAGTACTGGACAGAAACTGTACCACTGTGCAGTCTCATTCTGTCCCAGTGCCACTGCAGCTGTATCAGGCTCTGGGGAAGACATCATCTTCTTTCCTCTCTTGTTCCTCCTCAGCCCTGTTCTCCTGTGAGCTCTGCATGCTGTACTCTGTGTTTCACCATTGTCTTTTATGCTCCATCCCAACACTGTGAGCTTCTCATCGTAAACTCCACTGCTCTCCACAGCTGTGATGAGTCCCAACACTTCCCATCTAATCTCCATCACCTCTTGACAACTGCAGCCTTATTTCCCAGTCTCCTGCAGGTCACATGTTTGTCGTTCTGCATTGTACCCTGCAGCAGCTGCTGCACCCCTGCTCTGCATGGCCCTCAGGCCTGTGTGCAAGGGGTTTGCTCTGCCTCTTCTCTTTTCTCTGCCTCTGGCATCTTTTCCTGTTCTCCTCATACATGACCCGTTATCCAAATGACTTTCCTGTTCCTGTTAGCACTCTGAATATCATCTGACATGGGACATGGTCTGGTCTGCCCTTGCCCCTGGGTTCCAGGAGCTTCTCAACAGCTCTGTTCTGCTGTTGTGTCTCCCTCTGTACCACAGTCCCCCTGCAGCAGATGATCTGGTTCTACACTGTTCACACTAATGGTTGCTTTGTGTCAAAGAAGTGCATGAAAATGTGGGCATATGAGCAGGTTTCCTAACTGAGGTCTTTCTCAAAGATGCCTCCTTACAGACCCACGTGTCTCTCTTAGAAAGAGCTTGTGTTAAATCTGTTCATTTAATAAAACCTGAGGTGGTATTTTTAGATCAAAAATAAAAAAAAGTACTCCTTGAGTAAAGTAAATTAAAAGAGCAAATTGAGTGCTATCAGTGAGACCAATTTAGTAACATCAGACATGCCCCAGTTCAGTGTTGCTTACGCGCCTGGCCAGCCCAGCAGGTAAAAGCAGTGCTCTGCAGGGGATAGAGGTATTTCAGGCATCTCGAGTCTTCAGCTTCTGGTCTGAGCTCATCATACTTCAGCCTGATGTGATCTTAAATGCATTGAACATATTTTCACTTGTAACATGCTGTTGAGAGAAGACACTACTTATACTGCCTATGAGCCAGAGATGGTAAATTACATATTCACAGCTGTGACAGAGCTATAAATAAATCACCACCTTTGGAGAGTGATTTACTATTTTGCCATGGAGGTGCCCTCCCTGGCCACGCGCCTGGGCAGGGTAGGAGTTAGGGTGTGCATACGTGGTGTATTGTGACATAAAATGATGTGTTTATTTTCACTGTTAAATTTAAAGTTCAATCTTGAAACAAAACATGGCTGAAATACAAAACTTTCTGAAAGTTAAAAATTAACTATTAGATTAGTTAATTAAAATTAACTTAGAATTAAAACCCAGAAGTTTCTTTGACACTGAGGTGTCAAAGGTTTCAAAAGGAGTTACTGCATGACAGCAGAATTGTTTGCCCTGTTTCTGCTGTTCTCTGCTGATGCTGGACAGACCAGATGGCATGTACAGTTTACCAAGCCGTGCATCTGGTGGGACAAGAGTTCCAGATCTCCACACCAAGCCAGAGCAGACATTTTGCTGCCGAGTACCCAGAAGATGCCTGGCTGTGCAGGGACACATGACACTCTGCCTATTTTTGTGAGAGCAGCTGTGTCCCAGGAGGCAGATTCTTGCCCTCCTTGTCAGGGCAGCAGTGCACAGGCAGAAGATGAGCTGATGTGCAAAAGGCTGTGTATGGCAGCCTCCATTTCGTACCAGCAGAACCCGAGGTGCAGTTGCTTCTTCCCTTGAGGCTAAATTTAGCCCCTTCTGTTCCTACACATGCCTGAGCAGCAGGATCTTTGTTTCTCCCCTTTGGTGCTGCTAACTCTTGTTTCAGAGCGGGGACAAAAATAGTCCTGACTAGCATACCAAGCATTTTGCACTCACTATCTCTGCAGTGATCCTGGACTATTTTAGGGGAGGAGACTGCTCCAAAATGCTCTGAGAGCCCGCCTCCTCCTACTCCAATCTCAGTGGCTCTGTGTTCACCCAAAAGACTGCTCCCTACTGTGGTGTGTTAAAACACACAAGCCTCTCTCTTTTCTTTTGGGCAGTCACAGGTGGGTGCCCTCTTCTGAAATCTCAGACCTGACCCATTGCACCTCTGCGAAGAGATCCGCTGTCCTTTGACAGTATGAGGTTAGGAACTGAGAGCACCAATGCAATGCCATCACGCCTATCCACTGTCTATCCACTGCCCCACGCCTCCCTGGGTTGCAGCCAGCTCCAGCAGAGAAAGGTCATGGCTTGCCTGCGTGGTGGGATGTGGGAATGCCAGAGAGCCCACTGCGTTCAGAGCTGGGCTGGAGCTGCACCACTCACCACACAGCCTCTTGTCCATCGGGCACCTCCCTTAGGAAAAGGCCATGAGCAAACAGCTGAGATGACAACTTCACATTACCGGCTGGTCCTGTTCATTTGTACCTTTGAATTGTACGAAAAAGGTCTATTTCTTGGCATTTTGCTGTCCTGGGAGATAAAGGACAGAGGTTTCCACCGGGCATGCCCCTTGCAGCAAGGCTGAGCTCAACCAGCTGCCCCAAGCCTGCTCCTCCTTGTATCCCACGTGTTCACTGAACTCTGTCTCTGGCTGCTGTCAGACCCTTCCACCACCTCCTTTCCACCTTCTTTTGACTAATGTGCCCTCTACCCTGCCAACATGCACTTGGAGTGAGTAGCAGGCACTGTCTTGGTGGCAGGACTGATACTGCACAGCACTGGGTCTGAGTCACTGGCCTCTCTTGGTCCATGTGAGAGCTGAAACACCTTCACCGCTTTCATGCAACCTTCAAAGAAGTGAAGTCCTGCAGGGTCGGGCTGTGTGTGGCTTTGGGTTCTAGGCTGTGAACAGCCATCATCCTGTGCAAATGTACTGTGGGGCTTTGTAGATGCAGCCTGCTGTGCAAAGAGCTCAGCCTCACAGCTGGAGGTGTCTGCAGGTGCCTCCTGGCCCACATCACAGCAGGACTCAGACCAAGCTGATGAGAAGGGATTCGGTGTATCCTCTGACTTTTCTCTAGGTCCTTGTGCCCCCGTCCGTCCTTTCCATTGCTCAAATTTTGAACCATGGAAATGTGTCTGCACAGCTAGCTGTGAAACAGCTGTTATAGCTATCCTGAGAATGACCTCACTTTGCATTTATAGGAAAAGCTTGGATCCCCAAGCAGAAGCCAATGGATCCTGTTTTGGAAAGTGTGACTCTGGAGCCGGAACTGGAGGAAGCCCTTGCAAATGCCTCTGATGCAGAGCTCTGTGACATTGCTGGTAAAATAGTTTCACAACAATTGTGGGTTCAACAACTACTACAGTTTTTTATTTGTTCTTTTTTAAGAAAGGAGCTATTGCATTTTTTGCTGTTTATGTGAATGCTATCAGTTTTGACAGAATTTATTTCTTTGTTTAAAAAGTTTTCTTCAAACTAAACCTTAGGAAACAGTCAAGCTGACCCAGTGAGAATGTGGATTTCTTGTGCAACCTATTAAGGGAGCTGTCAAGTTAGAGAAGTCTTTCACTGGACACTCAGGGCTGCTGTTTGTTAAAGAGTTTTTTCAACGCATTTTTAAAGCTGCAGATTTCTTGTGATTTGTGTGGTCAGTCAGATGGCAATATTGGTATCTTGCTGAAGCCTACAGCATGGGTTTGGCTCTGTGGCTGAGACACGACATGCCTCAGCCAAAGGAGCATATGGACACCCCACAATGTTTTATGGAGCTCACATGTGCCCTGCTGGTCTAGCAGTCAATGAACATTTCAAGGATTCTGGCTTCTTTTTCATTTTGTCTCCTTCAGACTTCCATACTCCCTAGAAGTATCCTCCTTTCCAGAAATCTGTAAGAAATTCTGTAGAATAAGTAGAGGAACTAGACATCTTCTTCATAAGAATACTGTTTTTTGGCTTAGCAATGTTTCTGCATTAAAGCTTCCAACATATGCACCCTGGCCAAGTATTGCATCTCTGGAATTTGCTTTTTTACTATTATCCTAGAGTCCTATGAAGCCCTATCTTACCTGCCTTTCTCCATATCTGTGCAGCAATTATTTTCACAGAGAAATGCTTCTTCAGGGAAGCTTGTTCTGCAGTTGCTGGGAGGGTACACTTGAAATGGCAGCAGGAGTACTGATGTGATAAAAACTGTGCTGAAGTCTCAATATTGACAGTGACAGCCTTGCTCCTGCCTGTTTAGCAGGGCTCATTTAGCAGGAGCTCATTTTGCTCCTGCTTGTTTAGCAGGAATCATCGTCAGCTGTGATGTATTGGATTCCTTCCTTGGCAAGGCCAGGAGGGTGGCTCCCAAGTAGTCCTGGAAGGGCTCCCATGCCTTTGGCCAGCTGAGAGAGACAGAAATGGGATGCCTTTGTTCTGCTTGAGTTCCTTTGGAGAGCATGCAGTAAACACTAGACTTAAAAACAGTGGGTCCCTCTTGTCTACCAGCACAAACTTTAGCCTCTCAAGCCCCTGAGTGGTCATGACAGCAGATCCTTGCCTCTCTCTGCAGTCCAAATACTCACACTCCTGGCTGATGGAGAGATTTCATTGTCCAAATAAGCTGTGTTTTGGGGGCGTGTGTGTCCCCAAAATGCTGAGCCTGCATATTACTTTCCCAAGCTGTGTTGAACCCCTGAAAATTTCATCTATGGGAATACGACAGAGGAAAGGGCCACCTACAATACAAACAAGCAAACTCAAAGTGCCCAACCTCATTCAGACTTTCAGATGGAAAATGCTTAGCTCTGTGAGATCCAGTTGGGGATGTGCTGTGGACCGTGGGGAAGTTCACTGACACAGTTTGCTTCTGGTATCCTGCCTGTGCAACCCAGACCTGGGGTCACAATGAGCTGTCACCATAAGAGATGCTAATCATGTGTTGGACTTCAAGGGTAGCCTTGTCCTACAACTTCCAGCACTTCCTGGCCAAAGCAATGAGAAAATGGTGACAGACTAGTGACAACCAAGCCTAAGAGGAACAGGTCATAGGAAAGCAAAGTGCCTTTGTGGTGGCATACTTGAATTTGAGGGAAAAATCTATTATTTTGACCACTGTGCCTTTCCAGAGGTCAAGATTTGTTCAAGATGTGCCTCTTTTAACAAGTATTCATGTGTCTGCATAAGTCATATAGCTACTGAAAAAAAAAAAAGCTGTTGATTAAAAAATCAATTTAATTTCAAACTTGATCTTTTTGTGAGTAGCAGGGTTATTTTCATAAACAGACTCTTTCCCCAAACGTTTCTAAGCCATTGACTTCCTCCTGCTTATTTGCAGCTGGCAAAAATGTCACCAGAAGCCCCTGGTCATGGTTCAATGTGCGTTTGCACATCAGTTTTGCAGTCAAGTTTGGCTCTTGGGCTATTACAGTGTTTTAAGTTTTGTTCATCATTCTCTATGTTTTGACCAAGCCAGCAGAGCTTCAGCTTCTCAAAATGTCAACTTTCAAGTGTGGAAAAAATCAACACCATGACCCCGCGCTTGTTGATCAGTAAAAACAGTGTTGTGCATTGCCATGCTGCAGGTGATGGTCACCTCGTATGTTGCTGCCTTGGCATCAGTCTGGCTCTGTGTGGGGCACAGCCCATCTCACAGACTGGACTACTGCAGTGTGTGGCACATGCCCAGGTGAACAAGGGTGACAAGAATGTGCAGGCTGCTGCTGGACTTAGATTAAAGCCTACCAATGGCATTTTTTGACTGTTGTACTGTCTTCTCCACACTAATTTTGTGTGATGCTGAGTCAGGTAGGCTACTGGGAAGCCTTGACTGTTTGTCTGTTTATTATCCACAAGATGATGTTCCTCTTCTCCTATGAATCATGCTACATTGGAATAAACAATGGAGCACATTTGAGCCCTGTTGTGTATTTATGACAGCAGGGGACCTTTGTCCCACCTTTATATGTTGTTCATGCTTGTGCTATGGACTCCCATCCCAGGCAGCATCTATGTGTCCTTTCCTATGTGTCTCTGGAGCCTGCAATAAGTTGTGTTCTCCTTTTCTTTTTCCATAGCCATCCTTGGCATGCACACCTTGATGAGTAACCAGCAGTACTATGAGGCACTGGGGAGCAGCACCATCGTGAACAAAGAAGGCCTGAACAGTAAGTGATTTAGAGTGTTAGCAGCCTGCAGTATTTGACTTTGAAGCTGCTAGCAGAGGCAAAGTGGGAATTATTTTTAGGCTGAAGGTTAGAGCTGTGAATGTTAAAGCAGCCTGTGATTGCTGGAGCCATCTCAGGTGCATCCTTGCCCTGTGAGAGCCAGCGCGGTGTCAGCCACTGCCTGTGTCATTTGGGAACTAGCACAGCACAGGAAAGAGCCCCATGCAAGTGGTGTGCCTTCTGTCACCCAGATTTGGACCTTGAAAGCGTGTAGCAGCTGGCATTGGCTGTTCTGTGCTGGTTGGCCCCAGTGGAGGAGCCTCTCATCTGATGTCTGTCAGGTCATGCTTCCACCTCCCATGCCTCTATCTCTCTGCTTCTGGAAGAGGAGAGGCACACCCAAAGAACAGATACTATTGCTAAGGGTGCTTTCAGTTTCACCTGTTGCTTTTCACTTGCAGGTGTGATCAAGCCCACGCAGTACAAACCAGTTCCTGATGAGGAACCAAACTCAACAGATGTGGAGGAAACTCTGAAACGAATACAAAGCAATGATCCTGACCTTGAGGAAGTCAACCTTAATAATATCATGGTATTTACTCCTTTCTACTTTCCCCTCTTAGTAACAGGCCCAAAGGTCTGATTCACAGAAGGCAGGGACCAAGTCTATTTTGCTGCACAGAGCAGTACCGTAACACTGAGTGTAGCTGGACAAGACACACCGATGCTTCCCATCTCCATTGTGGGCAATAGGGATTGTTGCCTGCTGTGGAAAAAAGGCAGGAGTTTGGTAGAAGAAGGACTCCTCTAAGTGCCTGGAAGAATGGAGCTCTGTTGAAGGTAGTTTGGGGAGACCCATCTCCAGGCTGTCTGGTTAAGGGCATTCTAGGTTTCTTTGATGATTGAGTCAGGCATATTTGGTGGAAGGGCAAAAAGGCTTCATAATCCTGACACCTGCCATGCAAATATGAAGAAGTCTCCCTTCTTGCAGGTGGCCCTATCCATCTCCTACCCATCCTTTCTGTGGAACTCTTTTACTTCTTGTGGAAAACAAATCAGGACATAGCGCCATTTCTTATGTTGTCTTTGGGACACATACACATACTAAAAACTACAGTTTCCATTCCATGGGGTCTGTCAAATGATGATACAGCCAAACAGCAAGAACATGGTTAACTCCACATGCACATTAAAGACATTTTTACCATGCTACCTGCACCTTTCTATAACAAAATTATTTTTACTTTTATGTATCTGATTCTGACTAGTGACCTTGTCCCTTGAGAACACAAGGCTGAGGATTTGGCAGGCAGGCACTATTTTTGTATATTGAACTCATGACTTTGGGACACAGTTTGGAGAACCGAGGAGTGACAGTGGAGATTGTAAGATACTGGGCACTGTGTTACGGCTCTGCGGATGACTTTGAGTACAAGTGATTCCACATGGTGGGATCCAAATGGTGTGGCAAGAAGTCCAATACCACTTTTTAGGTGAAAATTTGTGCATCTGAAAAGGGTGTCTAAGGTGCTTGATAAGTGAAAAATACTGATTTTGAAGGAACTCAGAATAGGCAGTATGGATTTTATTTTTTTTCCTGTGCTGAGACCTAGCATGACAAATCTTAGCCTGAGAGATGTTGTATAAAGCATTCAGAGGTGTCTGTGATTTGTTACTAGGAGATGGTTTCTGGCCTTTCTAGATCAGGCTCTGTAGATGGAAATTTTCTGAACGTGATATGAGTGTTACTCAGTGCTGTCACTGTGCTAGAAAGTGCAGGAGCAGTGCCTTAGGGGATCACAGATCCAGGTTACATATACATCTCCACAATACCCGTGTTCCTATGTAGCTGAGTTTCTGGGCAGTTAAATTAAACAGCAAAGACGTGGCTTCAAATCAAGGCAGTGAGCTCTTAGCAGAGTTCAAAATAGGATGAAGACATTGCCATGCTTCCTAGACCACACTGATTATAGCAAGAGAACTTGTAAAAACATTTATCAACCCCTTCCTGAATTACTTCAGTGCCTTGGTGGTTTGACCTTGATGAGAAATTAGAAGTATATTTGAAATTTATTTCATATTCCTTCATACAGATGATGGTCTAACACAGGCTTTCTGCATTTTTTTTCACAGAATATTCCCATACCAACCTTAAAAGCTTTTGCAGAAGCACTGAAAAACAACACGTACGTGAAGAAGTTCAGTATAGTGGGGACACGGAGCAATGATCCTGTTGCTTTTGTAAGTACTGTGGGCTTGTCATGTTGGTGTTTTGACAGGAGCTGTTCTCAGGCAAGGTATTTTCAGCATTACTGACTGACTGCTTCTGCACTTTGTCATGTTTGGCGCATTTCACACCTCTGGCATTTGGTGCAGGTACTTCTGTTTCAGGAACACTAGAGAAAGTCAGCAACAGACATGCATTGGTTCCTTCACTTCATTTTTCAGCTACAGAGAGTTTAGGGTGCAATCCTTTAATCCCACTCATATTTGTCCTCAAGGATCTCTTGGAAAAGGAGAATGAGACAAGACCTGAATTTCTCATGTCATTTTCTAAAATCAGTTTGTCTCTCTTTCTGGATCTTTCTTTCCATTGGTACAGAAGTGTGTGCTGCTGTGTGCACACACATTCCTTCCCTCGCACATGTCTGCTCCAGCTCTCTTTCATATATTCCTGTGCACAGACTGTGCAGAAGCAGGACTTGTATATGTGGCCTCCGTAGGTGATAATGGGTCTTTCTGGTTGCTGCGAGTAAACATAAATATTAGTGGGAATGCAGAGAGGTGTTGAGTGTTCTGCCCGATCCTCATGCCACCTTCTAGGCTGCATCTTTGCACACTTCTCCAGCACCAATGCAGCAAATTTTTGCTCTTATTCACCCAGGTCACTCCTACCTACCTCCACTCACACAAAAGCACACCAGTTTCCTGTTAGGAAAAAAAACTTTTTGGAGGGCGAGTACTGCCCTCATATCACACTCTGGACTGGGGAGGAAGCCTGTGCAGGCAGCACTGGTGCTGAGTGCTCGAGGGGCATTGTGCAGGGCTAGGGGAGCTGTGGGGCCAAGCACTGTGGGTGCAGGTGAGCCCTGCCACTTGGGCATCACCTTCTTTTCCTTCTCCTTTGTGACATAGATGGATCTTGCCATGCAGTTTATATGAAATGAGATCACCGGATCAGGTCAGGGGTTTGGGAGTGTTCTAGTCCACTTCTTGTCTTACCCACTGAAGGAAGCAAAAGTCAGTATGGTTGTGCTGCCACTTGGGAGGACACCTTGTATGTGGAGAATCCTTTGTTGTTCAAGACAGATGCTCCTCTCTCTGCCTGCTGTAATGGGAAATATCTCAACCTAATGCAGTGCAGGAAGGAACCCAGTCAGAACAGAGGCAGGGCGATGCTGGCCAGCATCCTTGCCATCACCATGCTGGCTTTAGAAGAGGGACAGATGAGGCCATCACAGGACAGCTGCAGGTGGGAACTGTGACCTTTTGCAGCAGACCTAAGGGTTTGTCCATAGGAGGTTTTGTGTGTCCTACAGCATGCTTATGTTCAGGAATCCCCCTGCAGCAGAAAGACCCCCTTCACTCTGCACAGAGCACTTCCATCTGGTGGCAGTGAAACTGCTCAGCATACTGGACCCTCCTGGAGTCCTCTGGAGGCAAGGGGAGCTGAGCCTGTTGCTCTGGGGTGCTCTACCCCTGCCTGTCTGACTGCTAGTTCTTCCTGCCCACCTCTGTCCACAGGCCTTAGCAGAAATGCTGAAGGTTAATAACACACTGAAGAGCCTGAATGTGGAATCAAACTTCATTTCTGGGTCAGGGATCCTGGCTATTGTCGAGGCGCTCCAGGGCAACACATCACTGGTAGAGCTGCGCATCGACAACCAGGTAAAGTGTGCATGAGTGAGAGCTCTGCTCAAGTGTCCTGGCTGTGGGAAACTGAGTGGCTGGCCAGGATGGAGACTGGCAGCTTTCAGCCCCTTGTTTCTGCTGCAGTTCCTGGGCAGTATCTGCTACTATCCACAGTAATTGATAAAGGCTGCAGCAGTTCAAGCAGCTTTCCATGTTCCTGGTGCTGCCCTGGAGAATAGTGTAGCACCTGTCCAAAACCATGCCCTGCTCTGAGCTCTTGCAGGGTTTAAATAAGTGTCTATTTAGTAAAACTGAATTTTTTCCTAGAATACAACAGAAAGAGAAGGAGATCTGTACAGGGTGCAGATGCTGTGGCAAGTTTAGCTCCCTGAGAAACCCAGAGGATGAAGCAGCTGCCCTACAGGGATTTCAGGGACAGGTGACTGGGAGTTCAAAATGCTGCTTTCTCCACATGTCTCCTAGCTGTTAATCTGTCATAGAAATAAAGTCTTTGGGCAAAAGGACTTGTGGGAATGTCTGCTGGAGGAGTTGGAGTCACTTGGTTGTACAGAAACAGTTTTACCAACTCCAAGTCAGAAATGTCAAATGGACCAATGGGTTCAGAGGAGAGGGAGAAGGTGGAGATGACAGATCTAATTGCTCTGAATCACCCTCTGACCTGACCAGCTTGATTTTCTGTTTTCTGTTTTCAAAAGAGCCAGCCCTTGGGCAACAAAGTGGAAATGGAAATCGCAAATATCTTGGAAAAAAACACATCGCTACTGAAATTTGGGTACCATTTCACTCAGCAAGGTCCCCGGCTTCGTGCCTCCAATGCTATGATGAATAACAACGACTTAGGTGAGTCAGGCTGGCTGCAAGCCAGGAAGCACGGGAAGGTCCTGTGGGCAATTTCTGGTGGAATTAGGGCAGAAATGCTCATATGAAAGCTCTGGAAGATGTATATGAATTAGAATCCACCTCTTGAAGGGCCTGATAATGCTGTGCCCCTCCAGGAGGGAGACAGCCTTCAGCAATGGGTTCCTTAATGCAGCTGCTGTCCACCAGGCAATGGGTTGTGCTCCAGACTTGGAGACACTGGGCAGCTGAAACTCTGAGAAGAGGCAGTGTTTTTTGCAGTAATGGTTGGTATTGTAGGGAAGGAGTGAGAGCTGCTGATGTGGTTCAGTACACCTTGTGCTACAGCATAAGGCACATGGGTTATGAGGTGCTGGCACTTGGGATTCCTGCCCAACTGCTTGTCTTCCTCCAGCTTCATTCCAACTTGAACAAGGAGTAGAGTTGAACTTGGACAGCAGTAGAATTCAGCCCATCCCCTTCAGCAAGACAAACTGGAATGTTTCTAGGGAGATGTGGAAAGTTATGTGGCTTTGGGTTATCTTTATACTCTCAATGAAGTGATCAGAAGTGCTTGTGAAGCAAAATGTGGGCAAGTCTGCAAACTGCCATTTCAGCCAAAGCTCATGGCAGAGGCTTTCCATTGCTTGGCTACAGGCTGCTGTGGAGCTCTGGAGATGAGGCCAGCAAAGCAGTACTGAATGCAGCTAACACACTCACCACGCTGTACTCAACAGCTGCCTTACCTGGATGGATCGTAAATATGTGGTGTTTTAAAAACAAGAATAAATCAATCTTGCTTCAGCCAGTACCATGCTCCTAGGAAGCACAGCCAAGCAGAACTATGTGTCAGTTCTTCAGGGATCACACAAAATAACTCGGTCTTAGGTTTCACTGTGTATTTATTCTGCCTGTGGCTGCATTCATGGTCACTAGAGAGATGCACTGCAAAAGGCTTGCGATTTTCTGTCCTTTGGAACAGAGCAAGATTTTTGCTCTGCAGCACCTGGCATTCATAGTAAGCAGCTGGAAGATTTAAACCTAGTATTCTAATTGTTCCTGTTGTTAAGGGGATGAATTCACAACTTGCCTCCCATGTTAACAGTTGCACATTTTGCCTCTTTGACCATTAAGATCTGCATTTTTTGTCTGATTTGGTTCTTGTTTGCAGCTCGTATTCATCGGTCTGGTGGTTTCTGGCAATAGCATCTCAGCTCTGCACCTGGACAATGCATAAGTACAGAAAAAAATTTATTTTTCTCCCTGTCAGCAATAGCTCTCTGCTTGTGCTCCACTCCAGTACTCTTGCTTATCGTCAACTGATGCTACCAGAAAGTGTTTTGGTCCTATTGCTTCCGTTCTCTAAGGTGCTCTATTATGAGCCAACTATGAAGGCTTTTACATTCATTCTCATGAACTAACTTCTGCATCCTCTTTATACATTTTTGGGGCGGTTTTTTTTTGCACACATTTCTTGGAAAGTCATGAGTGTAGTTGTCGTAGGTGTGAATCAGCTTCAAGACTAGAGATGAGACAGGTTTGACCACATTAACCAGGATCAGAGGACTGAAGCCTACACGCTTAGGATAAGAAATGAGACTTTTTTTTTAATTTGAAAAGGCAATTGAGAAAAACTAGCAAAGGAAGAACGGTGGCATCTGTCACCTGCTGTTTCTACATCAGTTAGAATCAGGTGATGCATTGGCCAAAGTCCAGTTACAAAGACAAACTGTTTGAAATATAATTGACTGTAGAAAAAGGGAAGTAAGGCTGAAGGTAGCTTCTGACCTTAAAATTTCATAGGGAGAGAAGCCTCATTTTAGCTTCCTTGATTTTAAACTATGTAAGGCTGGGCCTGCTGCTTAAAACAGGAATTCAGAAGCTGAATATCATTTCTTTCCTGGCAGAAAGTGCATCTCCCAGCTCCTTTCCACAGCAGCTAAGCGAAGCCTGCCATCCACATTTTCCTGTTGCTGCGACTGACTCAGAATTCTCTCTCTTTTTTTTCAGTGAGGAAGAGAAGACTTGCAGAGTTGAATGGGCCTATTTTTCCCAAGTGCAGAACTGGAGTGTAGTTCCTGGCTATGGAGGTCATTCCCGGTCATCTGTGCTACACTGTGGAAATCTAAAGGCAATAAGTGCCTTGACAGAGTATTTGTGGTGCCTCAGTTCTGTTTTATGCACTAACAGTTTAAATTAACTAGTGGCTATAGTTTTTTTTAAGATTTTATCAAGTAGGACTGTTGATGTTTTCTGTAGAGTTGGAAACTATTCAAGCCAATAACAACCTGTTGGTTTTATGCAATCTCACTTTAGAGTATATCCCAGGGTAAAAGTGACTTTAATTAACCTGGGACTTAATTTTCTATAAGCTTCCTGCACGGTGTTTCATAAAGTTAGGATGTGGTATGCATGAGTGAAAAATACAATTGTTTCACACAAATTATAGAAGTATTAAAAAAATACTTTATTTTTTTTCAAGTTGATCTCAAGTAATTACAGAAGAGTAACTAGCTTAACAAGCACTTCTACCATCCAGAAACATGGCTAATTTCAAGAACTGTGAACTACAATTTTTTACTGACATTTGCTGAATCATTTAATTAGAGATGCTGTTTCAAATGCATCCCTCTGTTTCTTAGGAAAAAAAAATGTTTCCACTCCCGGCATAAATGGAACTTAAGGCCACAAATTATGAAACAGAGTTTCAAGAATTGAGTAGTTTAGGATGAGTCAATATCCTTCTATGCATATCTGAAGAAAACAGCCACTTTTAGACACATTTTGCAAATCCTAACCCCACAGAGATGGCCAAATTAATCAGCAAATGAGAGCCTTCTCTTCTAATTCCCACTCCCTTCAGTTTCTTTGAAGTGTTTATTCAGATATTCACTGGAAACAAGTCAAATTCTCTCTCTGCTGTTTTTTCTAGATGACCATGTCCATTAATTAAATTCTGTTCTGCCAGGCATTGTTTCTTTTACTGCTGTCCCTTATGTCCACATAAATGCAAGAATAAATGTTGTGCCCTAGAAAAGCTATGAAGTGAAATTCTGCAACTCTGAACTTGTGCTGCATACGGTCTGACATCATCCAGCCTGGGAGGAATTCCCCAAGGCACCTGTGGCTCCCAGACATGCAGTGGACTGGACCCAGCATTATCACATCCAAGACTCCCACTGTTAAAGTGGGTGAGATTCTGCTTGCTAGGAAGAGGCTCCTGGAAGCACTGCTGTACTGAAGCCTTAATCTTGGTTGGATGACACATCCTAGAAAATCTGCCTTTAAATGTTAAGAGTGAAGTTTGTCAGCCTTTTACATGTATTCTGGCAAAAGTCCCACAGACTTCTTCAGAGCTTGTGCACCAACACTGCTAACTATTTAGCTCTGACCAGCAAAGCAGAGAAGAACTATTCAGCAACATGGGAAACACATTTGTTGCTCTTCAAATCTTAATAAATGTGCCTGTAGTGTCATATCAAATGCTTCACTATAACTTCTTTCCCTCAGTCTGCAAGTTCTGTATCAGAAAATGAAAATACTATGGAAGAAAAATACTTGAAAACATTAAAATGAAGAAACTGGCAGACAGCCACTTTCTTCCATGTGCACTGCAAAGACTTCAAAATGGCCAACTAAATCACCAAATCAGAAGCAGAGTTTCAGCTGAGCAATCCACTCAAATTTGCATGGTACAGGCTCAGCTCTTCTATGGGCTTCAAAAGAATATAAATGTATCTTATCCTGGAAAATCCTGATGGTGCAAAGGAACCCAGACATATAAGGAGATGCATCTGCAGAACAGGGAGTACTACCATGGATACTACTACAGCATCTTTTCCTAAATGAAAAAGAAAACCCAGCCCTCAAAAAACCAAAAGAAAAGGAAAAAAAAAGAACTTTGTCCTGCATTTCACTGTAGCAGCATCCATGCAGTCCAAAGGTATATTAAGCTGGCAGGATCCTTCCAGGTTCCTCAGCTGATCCTCACAGAGCCACTTTGCTGCAAGATGCATCCAACAGCCAAGCACTGTGCAGCAGAGACAGGGAGTGCTGAGGCATCAGGTCTTGTGGTGAAAGGGATTAAGCTGTGCTGCAAGGGGGATACAAAACGGTGCTATTTAGGAGCAAATGTATCACTGTTTCAGCAGCTCTTCAGGAAAAGGGGGGGAAAAGCCATCTGAAGACTGCAGCATGTGGCAGTCAACAGCCAGTCCTGCTGAAAACTCTTCCCTCTCCTGGAGCTAATGTGCCTTCTCTCAGGCATTACCATTGGATGCCACCACAAAGCATTTCACATGGCAAGTCCTTACTTATATGAATCCAACAAAACTAATCCAGGAAACAGGATTCAGAGCTGCTTATTGGCTGACATGCAAAAAGGAAGCTAATAATGTCCTTTAGCCCTCTCTCTGCAGGTGAGGAAACATGGCTTTATGGGCCCCCATCTGTACTTCTCAAACACTTCTCCTCCTTGCCCTTAGTGCAGCAAGGAGCAGAAGAGGCCTCATGGCTCCTCTCTGCCTTTGAGGTAGAATCTCCAGCTGCTAGGAACTCTCAGAATTGTACCTTGTAGCCAGGTCTACTATATGGCAGACTAGCTAGGTTTCAGCATTTATCTTGTCAGAATTAAGCACCTGCAATGTAACAGGTGAAATATATCTTTACAGCACTTAAAAAATTATAATGGAAGCACTAAAAGGTTATTTATCATCATAGGTTTCAAAAGTTTGCATATAAAATATAGTTGTTGCCATTCTGTACTGGTAAATTATATAGAAACAGCCTTAAAATTTATTACAGTGTTCCAGACCTGCTGATAGACTGAATTACAAAATTGTGTTCTTTTTAGCCTAACACCAGAAGAGCACACTATGCAAGATGGAGCACTCCCCATCAGTGCTCTAGACCAGACCTGCAAGCAGAGCTTGCATGCTGCTCCATGAATACTCCAGTCCTCAAAACCACACAGGTTAACGAGCCAGCAAAGACTGGGAGGAAGGCAAGATGCCAGGGAAATACTGGTACTGCTTAGATTTCTGCTGAGGGTCTCTACTGCTGGGAAGTTTCCAATTTCTTCTTCAGTATGGACTGTTCACAGATTTACTATTAAATACTATCCTAGAAAGATTCCCAAAGGAAATATTCCTAAGATTCAAAGTTTTGCCTCATAAATGGAATCATAAAAACCACTGATTTCACAATAGCAATACTGGAAATAAGAAGAAATGCTTGCCATGGCTTTAATGGAACCAATGTCCATGTATTTAAGCTGCTAGTCAAGCCAACACTGAGACCTTGCTGAATTAGTAGCACCATGGGAGAAAGTTACAATCTGTATGAAAATAACATAGCCCTAACTGTTATTAAGGAACTGCAGAAACCTACATAAACCATTTTCTTGTTTTTAAAAGCAGTTGCCAGTAAAAAATCCCCAATGACTAACTGCTGTTTAGTTCCCAGAATGACAGTATGTTTCAAAGACATTTTTCAGTCAAGACACATCTACACTATTAATAAATCCTTTCTGTACATTGTACAGCATCAGGCACACAAAGCAGCACGTGGGAAAGTATTTTGAGCTCATCTGCTGTAGGTCCCTTCAAATTCAAAGACATTTCTCCACTAACAGGTGCTGGAAATTGCATAAACATCTTGCAGCTTTTAAAAAACTCAACCCGTGTTTAAAAAGCACAAATGCTCCCCAGATCTTGACTTATTTAACTTGGATAAAGAATCTTGCATTCTCCTTATAGTTGTTAATGACATTTACACAGACATGCATCATTTCCAGTGCCATAATGCTGGTATTTTGACAGTCTCTGTGCTCCCCTTTTTGTGTGCTTGTTTCAACATGCTTCAAGCTGTCAGGGTTTTTTAGTGCAAGCAGAGCAGAGCCCTGGATATTTCACATACTAACAAGTTGAAGGAAACAACAGTTCCCAGGGAGACAGCTTTGGAATGGGATTGTTTCTGCTGTTCATTCTACAGGTCACACAAGTATGGCTGGGCAGACTATCTCTGGGCCTTTGCTCCACCTACAAGAGGGGTCCTTATGCTGTCTTCAGCCAGTTTTACACAAAAGTCAGTGACTTCAGGTAACTACCCCTTGCTTCTCACTGGTATAAAGTAAGAGATGCAGGGAGGTGGCATGCACATGGAAAGTATCTTCAGCTCTAATGCAGTCATGTACCCACACCAAATATGCTGTTTTCACACCCTACTAGAAGCTATTGGAGTAAATGCACGATCGTTGGAGAGGTCTCCATGCAGGAAGAATGAACTGTTCTCATGTCCCTTAAGTTTCTTTTGAGTTGTGAACAGCTCTGTCACACTGCAGATACTCTGCTCCAAAATCCCCATGATAAAGGCCACACTACAAGATTGTACCCAGGGAGACAAATCCTGTAGTGCTGGTGACAGGTTGGGCACTCTGGTAATTTACAGGCAAGTAATGGATGGTTTTCAGAGCATATGCCAGGTTTAAAGGCAGCATATGAACAAGACTTTCCAAGCCAACACATATTCATGATTTCCAAACCTAACTGATTAACAGGTAGGGATCTGGTTATAGAAGCCCTTCACACTAGCATGTGTCAGATCAGCCAGTGAAACAGCTTAATCTTTTCCTGTGTCCAGCCTCCTTTGTGAGACACGTTCGATAGGTACCCTTGGCCGTCTCCTTGTACATTCACATTCCTCCTTAAGTGTCTGTCCTGAAGCCCTTGAAGTCACCTTGAGCTCCTTCTCTTGACAAACAGGACAGCAAGCTGTAAGACCTTTGCTGCAACAGCTTGGACATGTCAGGACAAGCTGCCGGCAGTGCTGGCTGGAACAAAGTTTATACTGGTCCCAGAGCGCCCCACAGTATCTGCATGCTGGAGGGAGAAGGAGAAGAAAAAGTTAACACCCATACTGCTCCAGCTGTTCCCCTTGCAGAGGGCTCACCATGCCACCAGGGGGCTGCCAGCTCTCATTTAAGTTATGATCTATTGTCTTCCAGGTTTTTAATTCATGTTTATCTTGATCTTCTAGAATCTAGTTCATATTTAAATTTCTGGGTTTGATGTAAAAAACTTGAGACTTTTCTGTCAGGAAAAGAGGAAAGTACTAGTCCTTCCTCTAGTTCTCAATAGACAGATTTAAACATTCTTACTGCCAAGGGAAGAAGAAAGATGTGCAAGTGGTAAGTAAGCCAGTGTACAGGAATGTTGCTTGTTAGGGAAGGGGTGCCATGGAACTTTCTTCCATCTATAAGCAATAGCTTGTGCAAACACGGTGTCATTTACAGTCCTAGTGGAATCCCTCCACAACATCAGATGTTTTAACTCTTTAACTGAAAGCTACAGCCCAGTTTAGCTGTACCACCAAGAAGGTGCCTACCACACCACTTTCCCTCGAAACTTCTGTATGGATGGCTGTGACGTATCCAGAGTGTGTTCTACTTCTGCACCAAGTCAGACCTCCTCTAGACGTATACAGTAATTGCAGAGGAGGTATGGGTGCTAATGCTTAAAAAATTACCAACTCAGATAACAAGCAGCACTGCTTCCTCAAAAAAAAAAGGCTACAGCCAAATTTCATCTGTTTGCTGTACCTGGCAACTGATAGGAAGGTAACAGATTATTTCATTTGCAGTAATTGAAGAACAATCCCAGACAGAAGACCAGGCAATGTTCTTAACAACTTCTGCTAGAGGTCACTTAAATTCTACTGGCTACAGAAAACTTTAAAGCATGAAAATAACCAAGTAGATCCCAGTGCCACTACTTTGGCAGTGCCTGGCAGTCTGTGTTGATATTCTGTGAGAACTGCTGGCAGCACGGGAACTACTTAAGACTTCAGTCATTTGGCCAACCACAGTCTGATCAGCATTGTGGGCAACAGGCAGGTAACAACAGCAGTGGTGCTTGACATGCATCTCCGCAGGTGCAGATGGCTCATAACAGCAGCTGTTCTGCTGGGAATACTTCCCTTCACTGCTCCAGTTTTAGTGAACTCTTTTTAGTGACCCACTTTTCTCTCATTCCTGTTTTATGTGTTAAAGCCATAGAGTTGATAGTCCTCATGAAAAGTGATAGCACTAAAAGATCAAACCAAGTATGAGGAAGAACTACACAGACCAGTTTGGCTGTCCCTATCCTGCATATCTCTGGAAATGATTGCAATAGCTTCCCAGTCTTCTGTACTTACATTATCTAGTCCTACCTGAGATGATATCTTCATTGGAACAAATGGCGTAACGATCATCAAATACAAACAGCTTCCCCCTGTAGAATCCATCTGGAAACTCTTCGAGGTACTTGTGAATTCCACCTTTTAGCTGGTAAACCTCTCTGCACACTGCCTGTTTAAAGCATATTAGCAGAAAAGCTGAAGGAGTCTGCAGCAGTGGGGGTATGCCAGAGTTCCCAAAACGAAGGCTGTAAATGCCAGGGGCCACTGAAAAGCAGCAGCTTCTTACATCAGATGGCACCACGTTCACCCACAACTCTAGGCAGTGCCACAAGGGACTACTGGGCAGCTCCACAGTGCTGGCTTGTTGACACGAACGCCACTGTGCATTTAATGTTACAGTCAAAAGAAGCTGGTAACCTCCTCACCTGAGGGAGGTTTGCTGAATCACAAATGAAATGCTTTTGAACCTCCATGAACTGCTGCTTATTCTGTTTTTATGTAGTTAACTGCGAGCAGAAACAGAATTTCTCAGAGTTCACATTGATGCAGCAGAGAAAAAACAAACAAGGTCTACATTTCTGGAGAACATCTATGTGTTCTGTTCCCTTGATCCTTGAAGGAAGGATCCAGAAGAGTGGGATGGAAAGCCAGAACTATGCAGTGTGCTGGATTTAATTTCACAACACTGGGAGTGCACTGACCGGCTGATTTTCATCACTGAGATGCTTAAGTTGTGCAATAATGACCACAGAGCATAACCTAGACAGAGTCTGTGGAAACACTGCAGAATGTTCTCAAGCCCTCCTAAAACACTCTTACAGTGGACTTAAAAATATCTCTTATCAACAAATGGGTTATATAATTATTTTCACAGAGCAATCACTGCTGTGACACTAGTCCACACAGATCATACTGAGCTACATTAAACTATCCACATCCTTGGCAGATAGCATGAGGCAAGCACGTGTTAAAGGCATTTATCTCTCCACCTGCACAGTAAGAATTTTCCAGCAAAACAAAAGACAGGTGCCCTTAAGGCAGTCTCAACTCTGCAACACTTGTGTCCTAAGAACGACATCTTACCTTGCTCCTTAGGTAAGCAGAGCCTCTTTCACAACGAATCCCTCCTGTGCAATACATCAGCACACGCTTGTCTTTAAAAAGCTCCAGATTTTCATCTATGTAGCTGGGAAAATAGCTGAACTTCCTGATATCTGGAGCCAGACAGCCCTGGAACTGTCCCTGCAATAACAACAGATGGCCATGCAACTGGTTACAAACAGTATTACTGGTAAGGTCTGTCCTTCAAACTACAGGAAGTAACAAACCTTTGGGCTAGAACACTCAGCTCACTGCAGCTGTTTCAGGCAGCTACTCAACTGCATTTATGCATCAAAACACATGTTAAAAACTGTAGGAGGATTCTGGACACAGTATGTCTCGTTATTCAAACACCAAAGAGAGAGCTAAGCATCAAGTACCATGAGAGAGGACAAACAACAACGTAGGAGGAGTGGTGGTTGTGACAGCAGGATGCCACTGTTCTTTTTGGCATATGGAACAAGGCAAAAAGTGCTGAAAAACACCCTGGCAAATTATGCCACTTTTACTTCAAACATTCACTCTTAATGTTGCACGGACTACTTTGTGTTCTCCCTGCTCCAAGCTGTATAAGCAGCCAGCCTCTATGCTGAGTTGCTGAGCAAGTGCTCTATTGCTTGTGTCTAACATTCATTACTAAACTGTGTACACATTATAATCAATCTGGAATATGGAATCTCTTCTTTCAGTAAGGCTATACCCTCACAATGGTCAATGCTTCACCCCAGGACCTGTAACACACTGCAAGAAGCAGGCAAACAACACTTACTATTTTACTTTCATAGAAGTTCCTACAGTCCAGCAAGATGGTATCGCTTTGTCCTTGACTGGCCTGAGACAAATACTGTTCTACTTCTCTATGAAATTCCTGAGGGGATAAATGGATTCCTTTAAGAAAAAAAAAAAAAAAAAAAAAAAAAAAGGAGGGGGGAAAGGGAGAAGTGAGAAGCAGAACTACAGAACCATGTTATGTATGATCTCACGGATCCAGATTCTCCTCAGATTTCCAAAATAAAATTTTTTGTGATTGTTCACAGCCTTTTCATCCCAAATCAATCAGCCAAGTTTATCCATGTTTGGCTTTCTATTGGCAAATGAAACAGAACACAGACAGAAGAAGCAGCAGAAGCCTGTCTTTGTGGTCTTTGGTTACATCCCCCTGACACCTCTTACCATTTAAAAGAAGAGTTAAAAATGTTTCACTTCCCTATGATCACCTGTCATTACATTTAGAGGTGCAGAAGCATACAGAAACGCAATGTTTTAAATGAAACCCTTCTCAATAAAAACAGAAAATTTCCATAAGCATGTATTAATTTCAGTACTACTTCAATTTAAAGTTTCTCAGCTTTCAGGTTGCTCAGGGCTTAGGATTCCCAACCTACTGAAAACCACAAAAACTCCCCCAGCAAAGTCCTTTACCTTATTTAAAAATACCCCTATAAGCAACCTGCTAGAGTAATAGGAACCATCTCCATAAAATGCTGTAAAATAGGAGGAAAAAAGGAAAAAAAGGAAAGAGATAGCCAAACACACATCCCACAAACTACAAAAAAACCGGGGACAAAAAGCAGTCCTCTTCCAAAACCACAAAAAAATGCTGTAGAAGTCTGGCACCAATAAAACCTCTGTGGAAAAAAGCGCCCAACTGCTCTGTTAATTGCCATTCATTGTGCTCCTGCTTACCATCCACGTAAGCATCCTCATAGCCAATGCATAGCCAGGGACATCTTATCAGGCATAATCCATACTAAGCAGCTACAGGTAGCACAAAACAAATGCAGGCTGTTTTAGAGGAGTAGCATCGACCTCACGCAGAACTTGGCTCTGCTTTAGTGCAAAAGGAAGGGGCATGGCTTCAAAACAAGCAGTCAGCAGTCCCCAACACAGGAACAGGTATACACTCAACTGTAAACTTCACTGGGACGCCTGCATTTTCTAAGAAAAGCATCCAGAACACCAGAGCTCACTGGATCCACTGGGCAACTCCATGGAAAGCTTTGTATGATTTATTTCCTGAGAAGTCTCAAGCATCTACAGAATACTTAGAACAAATATGAATATTTTCATGCATAAAAATGTCTTTTCTAACCATCGTACATAGTTACATCTGCCTTTAGCAGGTGTCCAGTGTCTCTACTCACTGACTAAAGGTATGTCCCTACCCTACAACAAAGTAACTGCTTGATGTCAACTGAACTGTTTACCACAAAATGGGAAGTTAATTCTGAAGTTTTCTGAGACAGCTAAACACTTAGCAAACTAAAACCTGAGCCAGCAAAGTCCCTGCATTAGTAGCTTTTGACTACCAGTAAGAAATCAGTTTCTGCATCTATTTCTTCTTTGTCCTGGCCATTGCGCAGAGGCAAATGTTTTTGATGAAGGTACTTTATTCCTTTATTCCCCACTTACGTCTCACTTGGGTGAGAGGCTTTATTTTTCAACTAAACTTACCAGTTTCTTTATAAGATACTATCTTTGGATCAATGCCCATAGGTACAATTTCTTTGAATACTCCAACTCGAAGGTCTGGGAAACAGTGAGCTCCTCCTGCACTGCTCTAGGAAATCAAACAAAAACAATTCACCAAAATTTGCCAGGTGTCAAAATTAAAATTACCACTTTAATTTCTACAGCTCATTAGAGTATGAAAGTGTCTTGGTGGCTTAGGGAAAGAAATGTCTCTTCTGCTGAAATCCACACTTTGAATCCTGAAGTTAGGCAAATATAGCAAATACCGTAATGTACTAATGCAGGAATGTTGATGTCCAGAAAGGCTGAAGGTCAGAGTAAAATCCCATCCCTGTTCTGTTTTTGCATCTACATACAACTGTAACCAACACAATTCCTCTTCAAATTCAGCCAAGCACAACAGTTAAAAAGCTAGGGCTGAATCATCACTGCAGCTCTACATGAATTTGAGTTTCACTGACTCCTTTGATCTAGTTGCTTATGAAAATAAAATAGCTCTCCCTGCAATAAAACTGTGTGGAGAAGAGCTGCTGCTTTAGCAACAGCTTTCCTTCATCACAGAGAAACTAGTACCTACAGCGCTGGGGCAGCCAAAGCCTACCAGAATGCCATGGAGTGCACCAGCCTTCACTGTGTGAGGACAGGAATCAGCACATATGCTCAGGCTCAAGCAGAAGTTAGAACCTCTGCCTCCAGCCAGACACTAAGTGAAGTATGAAGAAACCTCTTGACTCTGCCTGTGTGTTTTCTCTAGAAGATACTCAGTTCGTGGAACTGCGGACACCAAAGACTTCATGAACTAAACCAGCAGGCTTCCAGTCCAGGACCTCAAATCAGGGTGAACAAGACAGTGTGGAAATACTTTCCTTGGCTAAGTGTATGCTGTGGCACCTGCTCAAGCTGGAGTAAATGCTCGTTGAGGAATGGCCGGGCTGAAGCACTCCCCCTCATTCACGTATATGGGGGGCTTTGCAGCTGCACCCATAGCTACCAAAGCTTGTAGTGACTGCTGTCACTGCTTATGATAACTGCTAATGCTGGTAAAGTACAGCAAAGATACCTAAACAAAGAATGGTTAAGGACCTTTGGCCTAGGTGAGTGCTGGAAGAGCAGAACTGCTACAGCAGATGTAATACTGTCAAAAAGGAATGTGCTTATTTCTTAAAAATTAAATGACCTGCATTAACAATATCTATATAGAAATTATTTTTTTCGTACCTTGAAATCCTCTTGACACAAAATGTCTTTGAACAGAGGCTGGGAAAGCATAACGTCAATGTAGAGACTGGTAGCTACTTTGCTTCCCCCGACTGTCCCATTAATCCCTTCTGAAGCAACTCGTATCTAGAAGGCAAGAGGAGAAGCTGGGGCTGAGCCTTAGTGACAGCAAAACAGATTACAGTGAAATTAGCAAAATAAGAGTGGATGAAAAATACAGGCACAAGACTACTAGAAAAGAGACTACTGGAAGGAAAACACGGTCATACTGAAGTTGAACACAAAGAAGACAGTAAACAGGGGAAAAAAACCCAGTAATCACTTCTGAGCCATTTCAAAAGAATCAAATCGAGACAGTGAGAAAAGTCTGTGCAATAAACAGAAATGCTGTCTAAACAGAGGAATTGCTGTCTGCAAATCCTGCAGTCAGCATTAAAATTCCCACTGGAAGTCTGCCTCAGGAACAACAATAGGCTTGTGCCCCATGACTCAAACAGCTAAAATGTGAATATGCATAATATGCCATCTAATATTAAACTTCAGGGTGAGTCATTTTATCACCAGCAATGACAAATGAACAAGAGCTCTGAAGTGGGAGATGGAGGAAGGGGAGGAAAACTGAATATAAGAGGCAAGGAAAAATCCAACTGGTTGAGAAGGTAAGTACTGTACCTGTCTCAGAGATGAGATAACAAAAACAACCAAAAAAAAAAAGAAAAGAAATTTGAGAAAAATACCCACCACCAGGCAAGAGAGCTGAGCAGAAAAAAGAAGTGAATGCATCAGGATATTTCACTCCCACACTTCCTGTGCTGATATACAACAGGACAGGAGAGAAGCTACTTAGGAAGACAAGTCAAAGACAAAAGGAGTCTCCTGCTCTGAGTTGTCCTCCTTCTCCTCACAGATAGCCTGGGAACATCAGCTTCAAGAGGCTAAAATTTGCCTTTGCCCAGAGCCTCAGGAAGTCAGCTAGATAAGCAACTCACCACACTTAGCCTGCCACGGACGAAGAGGACAAAGACTGCAGGAGAGACTGCTATCCTGTGGCACGGTCTAAGATGTCAATGGGCCTCACTTAATTGCCCAGTGCACTGGGTTACAGCTCGGTGTAGTTACTGTACTGGAAGACCACTGTGCCCTGAGGAGTTAAGATACATGTAACCATGAAGCAGAGCAAGCGCAGCCCCACAGTGGCTTGGCTCTCAGGCTGTGTTGTGCTGCACTATTCTTTAGCTGCAGGATAAAACCCAGCCAGGTAACACTGGGACACCTGCATGCAGCGCCCTACTGACACCAGTGATTATGCCACCTTTGTCTCCTTGCCTTTATCTAAAAGTGCATGGGGAAGTTCTCATGTGATTATCCTCTTTCTGTTTGACAGCAGGAGCGATAAAAAGACTTGTTCTCCTGCTTCTATGTGTAATGGTTCAAATGATGGAAATGGGGTAACCCTTACAAGAACAAGGCCTGCACCGCCTTCTGTGTGTGGATCAGAAGCTCACTCGATGCTGCATAGCCCAGACCAAAAAGGATATAACATTATCTGTACTTTTTTTCCCTCTGTAGCATTAGCTTTTAAGCAGACCTCTAAAAGATACCTTACAGAGTCTGAGTACCTTTCTCAATGGGGTCATAATAGCCTAGCACCTTCTGGTGCAAAAACCTGATTCTCCACATTCCCCATTGTCCTGCATGAAGCAAAGATGACTTTTTTTTTGCCTAAGAATACACCCATTGCTAAAAACCTTACCTTGCCAGTGAGATGTAAATGCTGACACAGAGCCTTTTGCCAAGCACAGAGTTTCTCTGGATCCTTCACCTCACAGTAACAGTAATATAGAAGTACTTCTCCCACCTTGCTGCCCATAGCATGGTAAAGACGAGCAAAAAGAAAAAGAGTGTTAGGGGTTGAAAGAACAAAAATATACTATTAGCAGTAACTATTCAAAAAGCAGACAATTGTCTTCTGACAGTTGTATCGAGAAACAAACAAACTTTGGAGGGATAAGCACTGCTGGGTTTGACTTATTTCAAAGAGAGAGAATATTGACTAAAAAAAGGTCTCACACTTCCAGTTCTTGGGACTGGGTACAAAATGAACTTACCTGTGCTGAATGGGACATCTCTGCCCATGGCCTACTCTGTGCTCTTTCAACGCACAAGACACAGGAATTGCTCATTTTTGTGCACACCAAGTGTCCCATTAAATGCTGAATTCCTCACGCTGGCATTAGAAAACTCGAGTGACTGAGCTGTCTGAATTTAAAAGGCCACAACTTTCAGTGAGATCACATGTGCCCTGCAATCTGTGCGGCACAAGCCGAACTCTCTCACAGTCGGGGATGTTCTTGTGAACCTTCTTCATAACTAACAAGCCCCCAAGGAATCTGAGCGAGCAGAGGAAAGGAACACGTGCAGAGCACGTCCTGCTGATCTGCTCTTTCCTGCTGTGGTCCTTCCTTACTTACAGATCAGGGCTGTCCACCAACACCTGCATAGCTCAGCTGCGATCAGAAGAGGGATCATACGAGCCCTGAGGGCATCCTAAGCGGATTCTCAAAAAATCGTAGACGGAGAGCATCTAGATATCTAAACAGTTGGAAGAGCTAAAGGAATATAGGGGAAGACTCTTTCTGTACTTTAAAAGCGCCGCTTGCCTGGATTTTATAGAGAGCACTCCTGGCAGACGACCACGCAGAGCGCAGCCCGTGCTCCCGGGCCTGCGGACGGGCGAGGGGCTTCCTTACCTCGTCAGCTCGTCGTGGCCGATGTGGCTGGTGTCCGGGAGGGC